>CM028384.1:14591384-14667497 GCA_013146195.2 Codonopsis lanceolata | reverse complement strand
GGATCGATGTTTTAATTAATCTTTTTCCTTGCAAGTGAACAAGACTATTATAGAATAGTATTGGAAGCAAGAATCGAACCACGAGAGACAAGTGATCACGAGCAGTTGCAATTATTGATAGCAAATTATTAACCTAAGGGGGGTTTTTATGTTTAATTCTACTCTAAACTACTATTTATAGATGTTTAACTAATTAGGCGATAATAACGAGATATGAAGATCTTATGGTGGGTGGAAATCTAGGATTACGGGTTTCACTTATATCTCCTTTATGTTCAATTCATAATAATGTCATTCAATGTCTTGGGTTCGTTCACTAAAAATAGATATAGTCACGTTGAACAATTGGTTCGGCCTCCATCCCATAAAATTCATCCATTCTATATCCTAAGCACAGACATTAATCTAGTGTCACCTAGATTTATGATCTATCGTCACCTAGATCATGTAAGAACACGGTCCTAACTTATCACTCTCGTGCATCGATAGGTCCAATTTATTGTGTTGGTGAGCCGATTACGACATATGCACGGTCATGCGGTTATCCGCACCTCTAAGCCTTTATTATTTGCGATTACATTCATTTGTTCAAAGCAAAATAATATAGGGGTTGATAAACAACACAATCAACAAGCATTGAATAGACATATATATATATAATCAAAACATAAATTCGATACAAGTTACCTCCCACCTCTAGATTATGGATGATTTAGTTCATCATAGACAATGAACGACACATGGAGATGATCGGATACATGATTTGATCTTCAATACTTGAAATTACAAAATCTAACTATGTTATACAATCTAAAACTACCTAAAATCTATGAAAGAGAGCTTCCGGCCGTCCTCTCCTTCTTTTTGGCTCGGCATCGGCTTCTATATATACTCGGGAGTTGTGATTGGATCGAATGACGTGTGAAAATCCGAAAAGGTCGCATTCGCCCACCTTGCGGTCGCAAGGTCTTTGGATACTGCTGCGTCCGCAAGGTCTCGATGTGTGGCTTTGATTTCTTTG
This sequence comes from Codonopsis lanceolata, assembly GCA_013146195.2. Classification (NCBI taxonomy): domain Eukaryota; kingdom Viridiplantae; phylum Streptophyta; class Magnoliopsida; order Asterales; family Campanulaceae; genus Codonopsis; species Codonopsis lanceolata. Next base: position 14,666,476 of record CM028384.1, on the reverse strand, counting down.
ATTGGCGGCTTTTTGGCGAGGACCCGTCTTGCCTACCTTGCGGTCGCAAGTGCGAGGCACCTTGCGTCCGCAAGGTGTCGGGTAATGCTGCGATTTCATTGTTTCTTCAATTTTCCTTTTTGGCCCTTCTTGAAATTTGCACTTAAAACCACGGAGTTTCGCGTATTTTCACAATTAACCTGAAACTTACAAAACTCACCGAAAACATATATTAGTACTCAAAAGCTCGTGAAATAGCATAATTTAAGTCATAGAAGTATATAAAATCGGCGTATAAAATACATCGATCAAATACCCCAAACTTGAACTTTGCTCGTCCACGAGTAAACAAATAAACTTATAAATACAAAAGCATATAAATAACAAAAATTAAAATCTTTTTGTGAGGGTGACACTATTTACACTCCTCTATAAACCCACAAACTCAAGGAGACTCTTTCAGTGACTCGACTATGCAGATAAATACAAAAACAAATAAATACAAAAACGAATAAAATTACACACAAAATAAAACATAAAATCTTTTTGGCTTCATCTCAAGTTATAAGTATATGGCATGCATGTAATCTCAGTTTGGTGCTCACCACATATATGCAGGCTTAGTCATATAAAATCAACTAGTCTTTTCTTAAGACTGCTACTACTTTAATTTCTCCGTGTGTGTGTGATCACCAGTCTTAAAGAATATCTTAACTAAAACAGGTTTTATTAAGCTAAACACCACATTCATATGAAAATCAAAGTTTAATAGAAAATCATGCATTAAGAAGTATGAGATCTACCATCCAAACCGGTCGATTCTGAGACGAAGGTCCCAAGGATTTAAAAGACTTATACATCCATCCCATGCACTTCTATGTATGACATACAATGCTCTCTATCCCAATGACTTGTAATAGCTAAGATTATGCTAACACAGTGAGCTTTAGGGTGAATAATAGTGATTATGAAGTGTGTGATCAATTTCATGTTACTCACTTGACAGTAAAAACAACATAAGCATTGGCAAGAAGATCATTAGGTCTTTATAAGCTTGTAATGTAAGGCCAAGGTGTTGGGGGATTTGATGGAAAGGATTGGAATTCAAAGTGAGAGAGTAAGACTACCCTTTATCCCTCATACTTCCAAGCAAAGGAAGTTTTCCCTATTTAGGCTAGGACACACAAAGACCACAAGTGGAGGGTGCTTTTGTTAACTTTTCGTTTTCTTTCCCCCCCAAACTTGTTTTGGGCAATATATTCTTCTAAAAATATCACATCATTCTAATCGGCGAGAATTTTCTAACATATTTTCTCTTGAAAGCTATGCTTCCATTTGAATCTTTGTTTACACTCTTCTTCTTAGTTTCATTTTTCGTCGACACATGATTTTTTTTTTTTTTTTTTCGACGACGGAAAGAAGAAGTCTTGAAAAATAGCCTAGCGAAAAGAAGTGGTCCTCCTAGAATCAATTTCCCACCCACATCCTACTCTCTCAAAGGGTAGGCTAAAAGTGTATAGGCTTTTAGGGTTAAGTTAATGTGGGTAATAGAAATGATGGCGAATGGGGGTTTCAATAGTGTGCTTAACACACTCCATTCTTTCAATTAGGCTCAAAGGGGACACTAGGGATATATTTAGTATAGGTCAGGGAATATTTAGGCTCTAATGATCCAAAGATGACCTAAGTCATTTCTTAATGCCAAATGCTCACATAGTATTTAAAGCAAGTAAGACAACACAAAATATCATATCAACTATGGGAATTGGGGTTGAATGTTTAGCATCACTTTGGATTTCACATAAGCATTCGCTAAGGCAGGATGGTAGGGACAATTGAGACTAACATGCGGAACACGGTTCGAAAGTGTGCTTGAGATATATAAATGAGAAAAATCCAAGGGATCTAACTATCATGCAATTGACCCTAAGTTACAATTTAATGCAACAATTATGTTCGAATGGCTATGCATCATATTCTTGTGCATATCTTGTTGAAGTGAAATAGGTGTTATAAACTTTATAAAACTATTCTAATCAATCCATAGTTATGGTGGTGTGAGTGCATGAAGAATTTGGAGAAAAGTAAAAGTTTCGCAAAATTAAGTAAATTCGAGAGGGATCTCTGAGACTAACTATGCGGTTCATTGCACTAATCTCCTCATTGACACGACTAGCATTACCACACCTAAACTTCGAGGATGAATATTTTGAATTAAATATAATTTTTTTAAAATATATTTTTTTAAGAAATTGGGAGATGATGACGATGACACAATTGATGATGGGTCCCCATAAGAGGAACCCACAGTATCCAAAAGAGTGTATTGGTCAAGGCAACACCTCAGAAAATAAGAAAAAATAAAAAGCAGGAAAAATAGGGTGAAGAGTTAAATGGTCATCAGAAAAGAAATTTTCTTTCACCCTAAAAACATAGCCACTCCATTCCTCGTTAGGCTAGGACTGCTAAGACTTAAAGTTTTAAATCCCCCCAAACTTAATTTCTATTTTGTCCTCAAAATAGAGGAACATATGAGAGGATTGATGGGGTAGGACAAATATCAAAAGGGCGTAGCGGGTCCACCTAACGAACGAAGATGGAACTTGGGCCTCGACTCACGGTGAGTCGGGCGGAAATAACGAGAGGCCGAAACTTCGGGGATCGTGCCGGAGGGAGTCCATACAAGTTGGGCATTCGTCCCACGGTGTTAACCCAACCGAAAAATTCGGTCAAGACGCATTTGGGCCAACTGGCCGACTCATCATATCACTTAAGAGGACAGTTTCCTCCTCCAACTGTTGGAGATCTCCACGAGTGGGTCCTCCTCTTCCTCTTCAAAGGTTCCTCCTCTTGAGGAACCCTCACTCTTCGGTGATGTTCAAACAAAATGGCCCTAGTAATGGCCGGACCAGCCTTGACCTCTCCGCGTGTTTGGGCATTCTCACGCCTGCCCCCTACACAAATCGGTAATCAAATGCGGGAACGCGAACCCCGCATTCGTCCTACCTCTAATAAGGGTCTTGATTTGGCCGTTGATCAAACGGCCAACATCAATGGACCCACCAGTCATAATGGTGTAGGTCAAGACAGCCCTCTCCCAATTCACCGTGTTTTGGTGACTTGAGGGCATGAGGCGTCCAAACAAATTTATACGGGCTTGGCCGTGTCTTGGAGGAAGGACTCTCTCATGGTGCGTGGTCCATGTGGTGGGTTACGGCTATAGGACCACTCCACACCAGGGAGAGCAATGGCAGCATTGACTACCTCGACAGGGATACGGGGGTGGAGGTGTGTGCTATAATTATCGGCACCAACCGCAAAGTTGGAGGTGCCGAAATATGTGTTAATGCTTTGGGCCGAAAAATCAACTACAGTGCCCCTAACATAAACAGTGTCTTGCACACCCCCATCCATGCTAATGTCACCATTAGCATAGAATTCTCGGACAATAGGGACTACGGCATCCCTAGGTGGAGAATCTAGCAAAAGCCCCCATCTACGAGCCATCAGATTGGGACGGATACCAAAGTCTTCAGCCTTGAATCCCTTTTCGGGCACCAAGGACTTGGAGAGCTTGTTCGTGTACCTCTCTGATGCCTCGTAGGACACGAATCGGGTCATGTCAAAATTATGCTCTTCCTCCTGAGCGGGGCCGGAGGATGAAGCACCGGAATTTCTACGCCTACGGAACATTTTTTTGTTTGATTTTATAAAATTTTAAAAACTAAAAAGTTTAACAATTAAAATTGTTTTAAAATTTTAAAATTAAAATTTATTCAAAAGCATGCAAAAATTTTATCTACGTTAAAAACTATCTAACACCCTAGCATGCAAATATTTTACGTATGAAATTAAAGAGGGTGTTAGGATTACTTGTTTGCAGCCTTAATTGAGTGAATGCAGCCGGAGTGGAGTCTGATCTTCAACGGCAATAATGGTGGTTCCTTCTCCTTCTCCTTCAAAAGTTTCAACTTGATGGAGTGCAATGGCGGATGGGGGAGGTGGAAGATGAAGAGTTTGAGGAGGGAGGAGAGAGATCTTGAAGATAGTGCTGGAATTATGGAAGATCTTGTCGGAATTTGAAGAGGTTGGGCCGCCGCCACGCTTGAGAGAGAAGAGAAGTTTACGTGTGAAATCTCGGCGGAAACCGGCACGCTTATAAAGAGGACCTTGCGGTTGCAGTTCGCCACACCTGCTGCCCGCAAGGTTGGCGTCAAACCGGTTTGCTCATTCCCCATGACCGATGCAAGACGTGAATTCATGAGATTCGCATGATCGGGACCTTGCGGTCGCAGCAGTCCTCCACACCTCAAGCGTCCCGCAAGGTGGACAGAGTCTTCCATCTTGTTTTCTTTCCTATCTTTTCAGTAGTTTGCAGTTTAGCCCTTCCGTTAACTTCCGTTATGTCTTGGATATTTCCTGTATAAAAACTAAACAAAAATTCTAAACTAACAATTATTAGCAACATATAAATACAACACTAAGATGTTTTTCTCCCCCAAACTTGAATTTTGGCATATTTAATTTAAAAATTAAATGTCCAAAAATAAAATTTAACGGAGAAAAGCATATTTAAACTAACTAATATAACAAATAATATTTAAAATAGTGGGTTGCCTCCCACTTAGCACCTTTGTTTAACGTCTTTGGCTCGACCAAACTGCAAGCCTAATCTTTTGGTGGTTCATTGTCAGCCAAACGGATTAACTCGATCAATTGTTCGTTCAACTGACATTGGCTCAAAATATGGTTTGAGTCGGTGTCCATTCACTTTAAACACTTCATTATTTTTGGGGTTTTGTATATAAACCGCCCCATGAGGATAAATTCGTACTATTCTAAAGGGTCCAGACCATTTGGATTTTAACTTTCCTGGGAATAGCCTCAATCTTGTATTAAAAAGCAATACTTTCATACCTGGATGAAGCATTTTGTTAGCTAATCCCATGTCATGATACTTTTTGGTCTTTTCTTTATAAGTTTTCGCATTCTCATATGAATTTAGTCTATGTTCTTCTAACTCATTTAACTGAAACAATCTTTCTTCACCGGCCAATGTTAAGTCTAAATTCAATTCTTTAATTGCCCAATAGGCTTTGTGCTCAATTTCAACTGGTAAATGGCAGGCTTTGCCATAAACCATTCTATATGGACTCATTCCTATGGGTGTCTTAAAAGTAGTTCGGTATGCCCATAAAGCATCCTTGAGTTTAGATTCCCAATCTTTACTATGTCCCCAAAATAAAATAACAGAATGAATGCAGATATGTACAAATGTACAGAATAAAATGAAACAAAAAACATAAAGGAATAATAATACAGAGCCGGAAATAAAGCAATAATTTAGCCCCGGCCCTTTTATTGTGCTGCCCGGAATTTATTTGTAACATATATGTAATATATTATTTTTTTGATTTTTTTTTTTTTCGAAATTTTTTTTTGCTTTTTGTCTTTTTTTTATATTCTTGAACACACCTGTAACAGTTATCGGAACGAAACTGCTGCAAGATGAAGGATCATATCCACAAATATAAACATGGATGTATAGGAACACTATATTCAAATGCGTAAATTAATATAACAAGCATACTGCAGCCAGAAACAAATAAAAACAAAAAAAGTTTTATTTTATGAGTCTAGCCCTCCATTTTATGTAAAATAAAACAACTCCCCAGTCGCCACCGTGAGGTTCCGGGTGCGACTCGGCGCCCGCGGCCCTTGGATAGGGGTGCGTCGTGCGGATGCGGGACACCACTGCTCTCGTTCCACCCTCCCTTATTTAGGGGAAGACGAAATCAAAAGTGCGAGAGGAGTGCTGTCTATGTTAGCACGTTGGAATGTGCCTCGGTTGCCTTTAGTGGATTTAATTATGAAAATAGCCTTATGGCTCGTTTCAGATCACTATGTGAGCTTTGGGTTTCCCATATCAGGTTATCCCTTTTTTAGGGGATACCAGGATATGGGAATACATCACCCTTCCATTCTCATTCTCCCTTTTTTAGGGGAGAACGGAAAAGTGCAAAGAAGGAGTGTTGCGAGGCCCCACTGGATCTGAAAAGTTTTAGAGTCACCATCTTTATTTTAAGGCAAATAAAGCAAAACCAAAAAAAATAAAAATAAACCAGAGAAAAAGAAACAGGTCTTCATGGTGTGGATCGGTTCTAGTAAGGAGAATGGGTTTTGGCAATCACTGGAGTTTGAAGGTAATATTCGTTTTTGCACCGAGTGTGGTTTATTAGGCCACGTAAAGATCCATTGTAGGAAAGGGCGTGGTAGGTTTAATGATAAACCCAAGGACATTCCTAATCCAGACAAACAATTGAATGAGGTTAATGATTTAGGGGTTAAGATGCAAACAGGTAATAAGAGCAAGGTAGGCATTCCAGCTATTAAGGAGCAGGTAAGACAAGGTGGTCTTCATGGTGTTTTGAAAGATAAATCGGTCTCCATGCAGCCTAATGTTGCCGGATTGTCTAAACGTTGGACCCCTGTTAAGTATCAGAACGTAGGGGATGGGGCGTCGGTGTCGCATGCAAAGGATTCACAAGGGGAACCGGTGGAAGTTGAACACATTGATATTCCCAGTTCGGGGGTTTCGCCTAAGGATATATCGGGTAAGAGCGAGCAGGTGGTGCAAGAAAATATTAAGGCGGTGAACCTAAGGAATTCGTTTAGCTTACTGGACGGATTAGACGAGGAACAGACTACTGAAGATGAGAACTTAAATAATGGGGCACGGAGTAGTCCTCTTGTACAGAAGGTTACGGGTTCTAATTGTGATGCGCAATTTTTGAACAGGTCTCAACAGAAGGCTGCAAAGGATAAGAAGAAAACATTTAATGACTCGGTTCATTTAGGAGATTTTTGGGATGGCATTCTGCATGTAGAGCCACGCTCGTTTGGGAAGGCACACTCGACTAATGGAGATTACAAGGACACAATTGTGGATAATCGTCGTGTTTATACAGATGCGGATATCGGGAAGGTTAAAATCAGACATTCTTTCCCTAATTGGTGTGCGGGTTTACATACGGAGGCAAAGAAGCTTCGTTTCTTAAAAGAGAATGTTCGTCTTACTAGGGATGCTCGTAAAGCCCAGTCCAATACTTCCTCTTCTTAATTTTAATGACGATAGTTGTATGGAATGCGAGGGGTGTTTGTAACAAAGAGACACGTAATTTTTTGAAGCTTTTAATTAGGCAACATAAAACTTTTTTGTGTGCTATTTTGGAGCCCAAGACGACTGGGGATCAACTTAATAAATTTTGTCGGCGGGTTGGTTTCAATAAGAATTTGCATGTGAATCCGGTGAACAAACATATTTGGCTTCTTTGGAATAATACAGTTGATGTGCAGTTAATGTCTAGCTCTTTGCAGCAGGTTACCGTTATGCTCACAGTTTCCTCTACAATGTCGACTTTGGCTACTTTTGTCTATGCTAAATGTAACAGACATCTTCGGTCCGATTTGTGGCAGGATTTGGAGGGTATAGCAGCTGGTTGTACGGGTCCGTGGTTCGTGGGGGGAGATTTCAATGTCATTAGTTCTTCGGTGGAAAAGCTAGGGGGTGCTCCGTGTGATTTCGGAGAAATGGACGACTTCAATAACTGCTTGGAAAGGATCGGTGTAGTAGACGCGGGTTATGAAGGGAGTAGATACACTTGGTGCAATAATCAGTCTGGGGGACATAGAGTTTGGAAACGTTTGGACATAATTCTGGTGAATGGATCATTCAAGTTGGCGTTTCCTCGTCTGACGGTTTCCCACCTTATTACTTCGGTCTCTGATCATGTGCCGCTCCTTTTGGATTTTCGGGTGGCTTTGAAACCCAAGGGAGGGTTTCGTTTTCAGAGAATGTGGCTAGATCATCCTACTTTCCTTCAGTTTGTGGAAGAATTTTGGCAACGCCCTTGTTGGGGTTCAGGTATGGCGCTTTTATATGGGAAGATGCGCAGTCTTCGAGCCGCTCTTCGGGATTGGAATTGGAGGGTTTTGGGAATATTCATCGCAACATAGACTCCACACGGGATGATATCCTTCGGCTTGAAGTTGGCGTTGCAGGCTGGGGGTGGTGTCGAGATAGAGGCTGGCTTGGCTGTAGCAAAAAGCAGACTCAATCAGCTTGTGGGTTGGGAAACTGAATTGTTGGAATTGAAATCGCGTCAGCTATGGGTGACTGAAGGGGACCGGAATACATCCTTTTTTCCATGCTATCATCAAGGATAGAGCGCAACGGAATGTGGTTCAACTTCGGCTTCCTGATGGTTCTTTGTGTGAGGATCCGGATCAGATTGGCCGAATGGCTGAAGAATACTTTGCAGACATCTTCGCGTCGACTAATCCTGTCATTGAGGAGGGGTTGTTTGACGGTTTTCCATCTAAGGTGTCTTCTGCCGATAATGATCTTTTGACAAGGGTTCCGTCGGAGGAAGAGGTGTGGGCTGTCATTAAATCTCTTAATCCTTCTAGTGCCTCGGGTCCAGATGGATATACGGGTTGGTTTTTTCAAGGCTGCTGGACGATTATTAAGCGGGATGTTATGGGAGCGATCTCAGATTTCTTTCAGAATGGTGAGTTGCATAGGGGAATCTTGGCTGCTACAATTATTCTTCTTCCAAAAGTGGATCGGCCGGAGGGCTTAGGGGACTTACGTCCTATTAGCATGTGTAATTTTACGGCAAAAATTATCTCAAAAATTTTGGCCACTCGGTTAGCGGCGTTTCTGCCTAATATAATTTCGGAACAACAGTCGGGTTTTGTGAAAGGGCGTAGTATCCAGGAGAATATTATGTTGGCTCATGAGTTAGTGCAGAGGGTGGATACCAAAGCTCGTGGAGGTAATGTGGTGTTCAAGATTGACATGTCCAAAGCGTATGATCGATTGGAGTGGGGTTTTTTACAGCGTGCTCTTCAGGCGTTTGGTTTTTGCCCGGGCTTTTGTGGTTTGATTCAGAATCTGATTGGTAATAGTTGGTATTCTTTCAAGATTAATGGGAAGACTTCAGGTTTCTTCAAGGCCAACCGGAGGGTTAGACAGGGGGATCCTATTTCTCCTTTATTATTCATCTTGGCACAAGAAATTTTGTCTTTCAATATTGATCGTGCTGTTACACAGGGGCTGATTTACCCATTCTTGCATGGTCGTCGAGGAGTTTTGATTACGCATCTTCTTTACGCGGACGACATGCTTCTTTTTTGTAATGGTGCCAAGAAATCGATTCTGGGTCTCCAAAAGGTTTTGCGGAAGTATGAAGGTTCTTCGGGGCAGAAAGTTAATAACAGTAAGAGTGGCTTTTTTGTATCGAAACACTGTTCGCGAAAGACACATTGCGAAGATTGAAGGCTGGACAGGGTATAGGCATAGGGTGTGGCCAATGACGTATCTGGGGCTTCCTCTTTTTAAAGGGCGTTTAAAAATATCATATTTCGAGGAGTTAGAGCATAAGGTGGCAGGTAGAATTATGGGATGGCGGAATAAGTTGCTTTCCTTTGGCGGAAAAGTAACGTTGCTTAAATAGATTCTTTGTAGTATTCTAGTGTATGCTTTGGCGGCTTTACAGATTCCCAAGACTGTTCTTTACCGTATTGAGAAGAAAATGGCAGATTTCCTATGGAGCGCTAAGGGCGGGCATCGCACTCATTGGGTTGCATGGCATAGGGTGTGTCGGCCAGTTATTGAAGGAGGGTTGGGGATTCGTTCTCTGGTTCAAGTGAGGGATTCTCTTCATGCTAAATTGGCCTGGAAGGCTCTCATTGGAAAAGGTTTATGGGCCCGTTTTTGTGTGAGCAAATATGGGTTGGAGGAGATGCCGGGCTGGAGGTATGTTACGCCGTCGTGGAAAGCTATTCGATCTCAGTTCGTTTTGGTTAATCAGGTTAGTCGATGGGAAGTTGGGCGTGGGTTTATTTCTTTTTGGGAGGAAAATTGGTGTGGTTCTAGGTTGATTGGCCCTCTGCCCATGGACCGAAATTTATCGGTTGCTAGGGCTGTTCAGCATATGGATGATATTCTGCATTTAGTTCGAGCCGAGTTTCATGATCAAATCAGGCAGCTTCGGTGTGATCCTTCTCGAGCAGACAGGCTAATTTTTGAGCTCACGTCGTCAGGTGATTTCAAATCCAATGTTTTTTGGCAGCATTTTCGGGTGTCCAGTCCGGTTCTGCGTTGGGCGCAAGTAATCTGGCAGCCTTGGCTTCCTTTGAGGGTGAGTAGCTTCTTGTGGAAGCTGTTTCATAACGCATTACCTGTGGATTGTAATGTTCAGACGCGTCGTATCTCTCTTGTTTCGCGGTGCTGCTGCTGTGGGGCTGATCCGTCGATAGAGTCGGTTAATCACCTGTTCGTTCATTCTCAAATAGCGACCAACTTATGGTCTTTCTTTGCAGCCCGCTTTCAGGTAGCCACGCATCCTCTAAATATGGATCACCTTTTCGGTATTTGGTCTTCTGTTTCGCTTCGATCTCAGCTAGGGGCTTCAATGTTATGCACATTTGCCTTCAGTTGTTGGGAAATTTGGAAGGCTAGGTGCGCGGCGATTTTCGATGACATTAAGATGGATTTGACTCAGATTCGGAACAGGGTGCTGGATGGTGTCTGTGGTTCCTTATGTTGCTTTATCCCGAAGTCTTCTTGCAGCAGGTTGGCTCATGTGACTTTGCAATCCATGCAGATTCCGATTGCGCAGGTTAGGGTTAAACAGGGACAATGGGTGCGATGGCGGCCCTCCGCAACTGGTTTCAAACTTAATACAGATGGTTCTTCAAAAGACGGGAGGTGCACAGGGGGTGGGGTTATTCGGGATGCTCAGGGGGGTTTTCTTTGTGCTTTTTCTAGTGATTACGGACAAGGTTCGAATATGCGGGCAGAAATTTTAGCTCTTAAGGAAGGCCTTCAGCTTTGTCGATCTGTGTATGTTAGACAGGGTGGTTGTGGAGTCTGATTCATTAACGGCAGTCAATGTCATGGTTAAGGGTCATAAAGAGCCTTGGAGGTATGTTTACTTACTCAGAGATTGTCGGGAGCTTCTAGGAGATTTTTCTTTACAGCATGTCTTTCGAGAGCAGAACAGGGTAGCGGATCGGTTGGCAGCGATTGCTCATGATCATGGGAGATAGATTGTTTTTTCGGCTTATGCGGACTTACCTGTTATGGTTAGACGAGCGCTTGCCTTTGATGACTCTGGTATCCATAGTTATAGGACTTAGCTGCCTTTTCTAGTTCTATCATGTATTGATTTGTTTCTTTGAGGTTCAGGCTCCTTTATCCCCCCTGGTTTAGGGTAAGGCTGGTTGTCCCCCTCTGTAGTTTTTTCTTGTTTAATAAATTCGCAAGCCGCCCTGCTTCTCAAAAAAAAAAAAAAAGAGGTGCTAGGCACCCAACTCGCCCTTTCGGTCTCAAAAGTGGTTTTTGGCTGAAGTATGCTTATTGTTATATTTATTTAGCAAATAAATAAAGCATTAAAAGACAGGAAATTAAAACAGATACATCCGTGGCTACATTATTTACGGACTTGCAGCCATTTCATTACAATTATTACAAATGTATTTAAGAATATTTGGCCATTATAACGGCTCTTTTACATACTATTTCTTATTTTAATCCGGGCAGCACAACAGCTTACACTGACTACATTGTGCCGGATTTAAATAACAACTTTAAAATAATAAATGGACAGAAAAGTAAATAAATAAATAAAATAACGCCCTTAAAGGCTTTACCTTTTAGAGCGGTAGTGTGCTCGCTCTGTCCTTCAGGGAGAGGGAGTCTTTTTTGTTGTTTGTTGTGTGGTTGTTGTTTTGATTTGGGCAGAGTGACTTCTTATTTCGGTGACTTTTGGCTTGTCTACTCGGGCAGAGTGACAGCTTATTTTGGTAGGTTTTGGCCTTTTTGGTTGGGCGGAATAACGGCTTAGTTTTTTTGTTTTTCAGCTCATTACTCGGACAGAGTAATGGCTTACTTTGGGATTTTTGGGCCGGGGAAGTGAGGTGGATACCTAACAACTAGGCTAGGGATCACTTATAACCGGTGGATATTTATTTTGGCGGAGTTTGGACGGGGTTTGGAGACTTTAGTGGGCTTCACTCACCTATCTCACACGTCTCGCTAAAATTTTTCTCTTCGGCTGAGAGAGAGAGTAGCAGAGCTTCGTTGCGATTTTTTTGATCTCTTTCTGAACACTGAATGAGGGAGCCGGGGCCTCTTATTTATAGTTGGAGCGAGGGAGTCATCCGGAATTCTCCAATTTCTTCAGCCGGCTTCATTCAGTTGCACCACAGGCTTCACAAAGTATACAATGTGTTAAGTCGACATGCTACAGTAGCACCCATGGCGCGGCAATAAGCCCCCTCTGGCGCGGCACCCAAAGCCTCTGGTGCAGCACCAGAGCCACTATTCAACTTTTATTTTGTCACTTTCACCCCTTGCAATTTACTGTTTTGCGCATCCTGATTTGCCTTTCGCATTTTTAACTCCTGTAACTTGACATTTGTTAAGTTTTAACAGTTCTTGATATCATATGTCAGAGTCACATACCAGGGGTACGAAATTGGGGTGTCTACCGGTATTTCCGAGCTGCGCAGTCTTCGCAGCTATGTGGGTTTTTACTCTAGTCTTTTCGAGTCATCGGGGCTGCGTTTGCCTCTTGACCCCTTCATCTGCGAATTTCTGACCCAGACCAGCTCTGTCCCTTTGGACCTCTCGCCCAACCTTACTCGAGCGTTGGTGAGCTTCATCATCTGTACCCGGTCGAAGGGGTTCGAGCCGACACTCTCGCTCTTCTGCTACTACTACAAAGTCAGCATCTCCATGAATAGGCTGACTGTTTTAAGGCATCCTCAAGGATTTCCCCTTTTGGCCAACTTCGGCAATAAAGATCATCGGTGGTCGGAGAAGGTCCTCCTGGTGGAGTCTAGCCGAGGGTGGAATTTCGAGGTTCTGAAGGAAAACCCCATGGCCTTTTGAGGACAAAGAATTTGGGTGCCGCCGATGAAGCCGCGAAGATTGCCATTGAGGCCCCCTTGCTCGATGATGAAAGGGTGGAGGTTCGGTCTTACAACTGGAAGGACCATAGTTGGGGATGAGGGTCTGCTATCCAGGTTCCGGGTCTCGGCGGCCAATGTCGAGGGGGTGGAGAAGGCTTACTCAGATTTTGAGTATGTGAGCCGAGAGGGCTGGGCTCTGCACCAAGGATGGGTGTTTGGCTCGAAGTGTCCGGGGTGTAAGGGTATAGATGGGTCTGAGTGCTCGACACCAGGTTAATAATGTTGCTTCTGCCTTATTTTATTTTTCAGTGATTTTCGTTTTACTTGTCTCTTGATTTCTAATGCGAGCTTTCTGATTTGCAGATATGGTTTTGACTCGGGATGTCGTTCTGGCCCGGAAGAAGGTCGAGGAGGAGCGAAGGGAGGCCGAGCTGAGGGCTTCCTCTTTGCAGGTGGCTGCCGGTGGAGGTGCTGGGTCGCTACCCAATGGTCGGCATTTTGGAAGATCCTACAAAGGTGGCCCCTGCTTCCAATGCCCCGGCTCCCAAGGCGAAGGGAAAACAACCTGTCTCTTACATCCCAAGGGCCAAGAGGCAGAGGCTGGGTACTACTCAGGGTCAGCTTCCGCCTATTTCGACTCCTGCCGAGCTTCCACTGACCTCGACCTCGGCTCCTACTCCGGCAGACGAGGAGGTGTCCGATAATAAACATATTATCGAACATATTTGTAAGACGATTAATAACTTTCCTGCTACCTTCGCCGGCTATGGGCAGAGATTGATGGGCCTGAGTGTAGGGGTGAGCAAAAATTTTTCGGAACCGGACCGGACCAATGGAACCGGACCGAACCAGTCAAAAATGGACCGAACCAATACTTTGGATTGGTCCCGATCTCGAATTTTTACGCCGGACAATTGGGTCGGTCCACGGTTCCGAAACCAAAAACGGACCGAACCGACCAATGTGTATTTATTATTTTTTATTATATATAATATACTAATATAGTATAATTAATATATATATATATATATATATATATATATATATATATATATATATATATATATATATATATTGATAAGAAGATAATAAAAGGGATACAACTTACAACCTAAAGAAAATATATAATAATTTGATTCAATATTCAACCAAGTTTCCTTATTTGACTAAAGAGAAAATAGGAAGGAAAACATTGTTCTTCCCTATTAATTAATTTTCTGCCTCTTTTTGTGATTCCAAACATTATTAGTTTGAAAGAATCATAAGGGGATCGGAGAGGAAGATGACTTGCAATAAATTTCCTTACAACTTTCTTTTTCATTTCTCTTTATTAATTTGGAAGTAATGATTTTTACCTTTAGTTTATTTTCACAAGAACAACGAACCCAACAAAATATTGTATGAAGGAAGAACATGATTTGATTATTGATCATTGTTTTTTAGAAAATCTAGTTATCCTCTTGATCAAAGATACGCATCGTATTGGTCCGGTCCTGGTTCTCGTACGTCTTCAATTGGTTCGGACCGGACCAATGTATTGGTTCTCGAACATATTGGGTTGGTCTGGTTCTATATTTTTAAGAACCGGACTATTGGTCTGGTCTGTTCTCTGCTTTTTCCAAAAAGTGGACCGGACCAAGCTCACCCCTACTAGTGAGAGTCCGTGGAGACGCCAGGAGTTTCAATTAAACGATCTGTATGCGCTGGCCATGAGCGAGGTAGGTGGATCTTGTTCTTGTATTCTTTTACTTCTTAATTTGGTTTGTTTGCTTATTCCGTTTTTACTCCTGCAGCTCGGCATTGGTCTCGCGACTTACCACGCCAAGTTGGGTAAGGCTGCTGAGTCCGTGAAGGGCCTGGAGCGGGCTTTGCTGAAGGCGAAGGGGGAGATCTCATCTTTAGCCGAAAAAATAACGTCCCTGGAGGGAGACCTGCAGCTGAGGACTGACGAGCTCTCCCAACTCGACGCTGAAAAGACTGCCTGGCTGGCGAGGGAGAAGGTGTTGAAGGATAGAGTCGACGAGAAGGACCGTATGGTGGCCGAGCTCGAGGCCAAGCTGAAGAGTATGACTGGTGAAAACGACCGCCTCAGGGCCGAGCTGGCCGCAAGGCCCGGTGAGGAGGAAGTTTTGGAGAAGTATCGGGGCTCGCTGGCGTACGAGGAAGAAGCTTTGAATTATATGGAGATCAGCCGAGTTCAGACCTTCCGGGCGGCGGTAGCGATTGGTGTGCCATTGCCGGAGGTGGTGAGGATGGCGGGTCTTGCCTCTCATGGTTCGGAGTGCCGAGGGGTTTCCTCGCTGGTTCCCTTTGATGAGACCGAGCTGGGCCAGATCAAGGATGCGGATTTTGCGGCTCAGGCTCCCAAGTGGCTCCCCCCTTGCCGAGGCGGGCAATCTTTTTGACCTGATGGATCGAGAAAAGGTATGGGTGAAGGAAATCTATCGCCACTTTGTGGTGCCGAGGGCCGTCGTTTCTCCTCCTCAGGCCGAGTACGTTAGCGACCGATTGATGGTGGAGCTCAAGGGTCAGAAGACCAGTCGGAAGGAATTGTCCCAGCATCAATACGAGTCCGAGCAAGTTGCAGCCCGTGAAGAAGAGGCCCGCGATAGGGTAGAGTAGGTTTTGTAAACAATGAAACAATGTGAATGGTTCTGTAATGTTACTATTTTTGTGATGTGATTTTTGGTCATATGTTTCTTTGTTTTAAGTCTGTTTTTCCTATTTTTATTCCTTGAAGGCATTAGAGCTTGGCCTCTCCTTGACTGGGCGAGGAGGTTGTGAAGGCATTAGAGACTGGCCTCTCCTCGACTAGGCGAGGAGGATTTTGAAGGCATTAGAGCCTGGCCTCTCCTCGGCTAGGCGAGGAGGATTTTGAAGGCATTAGAGCCTGGCCTCTCCTCGGCTAGGCGAGGAGGATTTTGAAGGCATTAGAGCCTGGCCTCTCCTCAACTAGGCGAGGAGGTTTTTTGAAAGTTGGAGTGGTGCAGTGTTTATGGATGCATTCTTTTTTCTCAAGGTTTTTCTTTATAATAGAAATGACAAATTACTGGTGATACATTTTCAAGTGGTCTGAATGCCAGGGGTTTTTTAGTAGGGTTCCATCTGGTTTTGCGAGCCTGTATGTTCCAACCCGAATGGTGTATGTGATTTGGAACGGTCCTTCCCAGTTGGGAGAAAGCTTGTTTCTTCCTGGCTTGTTTCCAGTCACCTCGATTTTCCTTAGTATTAGGTCGCCGACCGAGAATGTGCGAGGATTCAGTCTTTTGTCGTGGTGGACCTTGGCTAACTTTTTATAATTGATGGCTTTTAACCTGGATTCGAGCCTTCTTTCCTCCAGGTAATCGAGGTCCAACGTCCTTGACTCAATGTTCGCTTCTTCGTTGAAATGGATGACTCTTGCAGTGGGGAGAGCCATTTCTACTGGGGCCATGGCCTCGGTTCCGTAAGTCAAGGAGAAAGGTGTTTCTTCTGTTGAACCTCGGCGAGATGTTCTGATAGCCCACAAGACAGCAGGAAGCTCCTCGAGCCAAGCGTCTTTCTTCTCGTCCAGCCTTCTTTTTAAGGCATGAAGAATTTGTTTGTTTCCCGGTTCTGCTTGGCCGTTTCCTTGAGGGTGTGCTACAAAAGACTTCCAATGGCGTATTCCTCTTTCCTCGCAGCTTGTCGTAAATCTGTTTGAAAACTGTGTGCCGTGATCCGACACAATGGCCCTCGACAATCCATATCTGTAGAAGATGTTGTCTCGAACGAAGTCGATGGCCCTTTGCTCGGTGATGCTCGCTAGGGGCCTGGCCTCGATCCATTTTGTGAAGTAGTCCACCGCAACTATCACAAATTTGTTCTTGCCTTTGGCGAGAGGGAATGGCCCGATCAGATCAAGTCCCCACATTTCGAATGGCCATGCTGCGATTACCGGAGTTTGAGGCGCCGAAGGCAGTCTTGGGATGTTCACAAATTTTTGACATTTGTCACATTTTCGGGCATATACCTCGGCATCTTTCCTCAATGTGGGCCAATAGTATCCATGAAAAATGATCATGTCGGCCAATGTTCGAGCCCCTGGGTGGCTTCCACATACCCCTCGTGTACCTCGGTCAGTAGTCCTTGTGTGATTTCTGGTCGGACACAACTTAGGAGAGGCTTGGTGAAAGATCGCATGTATAGCACATCCCCGATTACGGTGTATCTGGCCGACCTTCTTGCCATTCTCATCCGTGCTCTTTGTCGTTGGGTAGTATCCCCTGGTCGATGTACTTTTTGATGTCGTCGATCCAACACTCCGTGGCCTGCTCTAGCATCATTATTTTTTCTTTATCAATGGCTGGGGTATCGAGGATTTCGATCCATGTTTCTGGGGGGAGCTCGCCGAGCTCGCTGGTGGCCATTTTGGAGAGGTGGTCAGCCTTGGTGTTTTCAGCCCTTCCTATTTGCTCCAGTTCTCAATATTCGAATTGGGCGAGGACGCCAGGCCAGCTCTTTGTACTTGTCTAGTGTTGGGTGGTTGACCCCATATTCCCCGAAATCTGCTTCACGACGAGCTGGGAGTCGCTGAAGATTAAGATTTGAGCTGCTCCCATTTCGACAGCCAGTTCGGCACCTGCTATTAGTGCTTCATACTCGGCAACGTTATTCGATGCTGGGAAGTTCAGTTTAAGAGCTTTACTGATCTCCGTTCCTTCTGGTGCTACGAGTAGAATGCCTGCTCCATTTCCATTCTTGCTAGACGATCCGTCTACGAACAATGTCCAGGGCTGAGCTGGTCGCGTTTTACGAGGCAACTCTTGCCTGGGCACTTGTTCGCTGGTGGAGGGTCCTTGACCTGGTGCGTCGCTTTTTCCTTCTGCCGAGGTGAAGGAGGTTTCGGCAATGAAATCTGCCAGGACTTGAGCTCTAATGGATTTTCTTGGGAGGTAGATGATTGCATATTATGTCAGTTCAACGGCCCATCTCATCATCCTTCCAGCGACGTCAGGCCTTTGCAGGATCCTTCGCAAGGGCAAGTCGGTATACACCCCGATCTCATGGGCTTTGAAGTATGGTTTCAACTTTCTCGCCGTTATCATCAACGCGAGTATCACCTTCTCTATCTACATGTACCTCGTCTCTACCCCGGTCAGTGCATGGGACACGTAATAGATAGGTCTTTGGAGTCCCCCTTCTTCTCGCAATAGGACCGATGCTATGGCTGTGTCCGTAATCGAGAGGTAGACGTAGAGTCTTTCTCCGGGTATGGGGCAGCTGAGCAAGGGTAAGCTACCGAGGTATTCTTTGAGCTCGGCGAAAGCGAGATCGCACTCTTTGTCCCATGTGAACTTTTTTGCCCCTTTTAAGATTTTGAAGAAGGGGAGGCTTTTTTCGGCTGACTTCGAGATGAATCTCCCCAGGGCCACGATTCTCCAGTTCAGCTGTTGTACTTGTTTGATGCATATGGGGACTTTCATCTCGGCTAAGGCTTTGATTTTTTCGGGGTTTGCCTCCATTCCCCGCTCGTTCACCATATACCCAAAATTTTCCTCATTTTACCGAAGGCATTGAGCTTCATCCTGTTTTTTCTGAGGTTTGCAAACGTTTCTCTGAGGTCGTCGATATGGCTCGCCTCCTTGATTTTAATCACCATGTCGTCTATGTATGCCTCGACGTTCCTCCCCAGTTGGTCCCCAAAAACCTTGTTCACCATTCGCTGGTAGGTGGCACCTGCGTTTTTAAGCCGAACGACATCATGTTGTAGCGAAAGCGCTTTTCTTTGCTTTCGAAAAGTCGTGTTCCCTTGATCTTCTTTCCACATTCTGATTTGGTGGTACCCTGAGTAGGCGTCTACGAAGCTTAAAATCTTGTAGCCCGAGATAGAGTCGACCAGTTGATCTATCCTCGGCAGTAGGTACCAGTCTTTTGGGCATGCTTCGTTCAGATTGGTAAAATCGACGCACATCCTCCACTTTCCATTGTTCTTTTTCACCATCACAACATTTGCGATCCACGTGGGGTAGTGTATTTCTCTTATGATCTCGGCCCGTAGCAATTTGGCTATCTCCTCTTTAACTGCTTCTTGTTTTTCAGGAGAGAAATACATCGGCTTCTGCTAGATGGGTACAAATGTCAGGTCAATGCTTAGTCGATGGGCCACAACTTCTTCGGCAATGCCTTCCATATCCTCGGCCTTCCACGCGAAGACATCTGTGTTGCTTCTTAAGAACTCGATGATGGCTCTCCTTTCTTCGCCGGCTATTTCCATTCCCACCTTGATTTTTTGATCGGGGTAGTTGAAGTTGATGATGACTTCTTCCACGTCCTCCATGGGCTGTAATACTGGGTGGTCTCGTACGTCGAGGCTGTCGATCTCAATATTTTCTGTCTCGTCGCTCGACGTCCCCTCTCCCTGATGCAGGCTAGCTTCATCGGCCCACTTTGATTGCTATGGGGTAGAGTTTTCTCCGTTGAGTCCTCGGGCTCGTTTGGCCGCTTGCTCGTCCTCTTTTTCCTCGGCTCCCTCTGGCCTTTTCAGTCTTTTCTCTGCCTCTCTCTTTTCATTTATGAGGTACTCTAGGGTAGTGCAAGCGTCATTTTTTAGGACTCCTACCCCGCATGAGGTCATGTACTTGACCCTCTGATGTGCCATTGAGGCGACCATTCGGAATTTTGCCTGAGATGGCGCGCCGAGGATGGCATTATATGGAGATGGGAGATCGAGGACTAGGAA
This sequence comes from Codonopsis lanceolata, assembly GCA_013146195.2. Taxonomy (NCBI): domain Eukaryota; kingdom Viridiplantae; phylum Streptophyta; class Magnoliopsida; order Asterales; family Campanulaceae; genus Codonopsis; species Codonopsis lanceolata. The sequence continues at coordinate 14,646,816 of CM028384.1, read as the reverse complement.
GGTGATCTCCTCGCTTCTGGCGGTGTCTCCTTCTCCGAGGTCAACTTTGAGGGCCACGGTTCCCTTTGCCGTTACTTTATGGCCCGTGAACCCTTCCAGCTGGACTCGGCTTGGAGTGAGGTGGGAGTCGCCGAGCCCTAATGCTAGAAAGCATTTGTAGTACATTACGTCCCTTCCAGCGCCTGTATCTATTAGGACTCGTTTGACGAGGCTGTTGTGTATACCAACTTGTAGAGTCAACGGGTTTTGCCGAGCATATGTGTTAACGGCCAGCTCGGTGTCTCTGAAAACCATTTCATGTTCGACCATTCCTTCCACAACGCTGTTGGCCGAGTTGCTCAAGCAGTTGATTGCATTTTTCAACTGCGTGATACTTTGAGTCTCTTCACGAATGGTGTTGACCACTGGCCTGTTTTCTGGCTGTCTGTTGTCGCCCCCCCCCGGAGCCCTCAGTCCAAGGGCGCGATTATTGGTCTCTCTTGCCACGAACCACTGATCACCCTCGTTTATAACCCGCTGTATAGCTCTTTTGAGCTGTATGCATTCTTCCGTGACGTGGCCGATCTCGTTGTGGAAATTGCATCTTTTCCTTGGGTTTCGGGTATCGAGGGGTGACTTCATGGGGAAGGGGGGTCGTATCTTGTTCTCCGTCAAGAAGACATCCATGATGTGCTCCCTTGATGCATTGAGAGGGGTGAAGTCCTCTAGCTCGTTGTCTCGCCTTGGGCCCCTAATTTCACCAGTGAATTTTGCACCCCTTTCTTCCTCTCTCCTCTTTGTTGGGTGGGCCTCGTCTTGCCGAGCCCTTCCCTGGTCTTTTCCTTTGTAGCCTTTGTCTGTGGCGAGCGTCTGGTCGGCAACACTAGCTATGCCTGGAGGGGATGTGATTGCTCGCGAGTTTGCTACAGTAGGGGGCTGCTCGCCATCCAGTAGAGCCACTCTTTGGGCCGTTAGGAACATTTCTCCAATCGTGTCCCGTGGTCTCATGTGGAGCTCGGTTCGGCAGTTTCCTCGTAATAGGCCTGCTCCGAAGCACATTCTTATGGAGGTGTCATGGATGTCAGGGATTTGGTCCAGGACCTCTTTAAAGCGGGTCATGTACGAGAGCACTGTCTCTCCATTTTCTTGTTTTACGTTGCACAGGTATGTCTCGCTTTTTGGGAGGGCACCTGCCGAGGCAAACTTTTTCCAAATGGCCCCTTTGAAGTCATCCCAACAGGTGATAAAGTCATGAGCTAGCCCATTATACCACTGTTAGGCCTGCTTCTTTAGGGTTCCCGCGAAGACTAGGCACCATATGTCGTCCTGGTCGCGATGATCATTTTCAACTCGAACCCTGACACATGATCCAGGGCTGTCGTGGTACCAGTGTAATCTTTGAAGTACAGAATCTTTACTTTGGAGGGCACCGTTACTTCCCTGATCTGCTTTATGAAAGACCCTCATATTTTCTTGATGGCCGTGTTCGTTCCAGTGCTCTGTCGAGCTTCTAGCTTTTCCATCCATGCTCTTATCTCGGCATCCGTCATTGGTTAGTCGCCCTGTGCCAAGCCTACGGCATGCGTGGGGAGGCCGTTGGCCCCTCTGTCCTCCTGAGGTACCTCGACCTCTTCTTCGGCTGCGTTTCTTATTGGGGACCCAAGGCGAGCTTCTTTTGCGAGTTGGCGAGACGGATGTCGGGATCTGGAGAGACCTTTGTTGGTCGAAGACTGGGTGCAGGGTTGGGACTCTCATTCCTCGCTGTGAGCCGGACGGTTTTCTGTATCGGGGGGGAACCTTAGGCGAGAGTGAATGCTCGTCCTAGATCCCTCGCCGGCCACCCTTTTGCCGAGCCTTGACTTAACATTGGTGGTGAATTTCGCCCTTTTGGGTTTTGCGGCTCCCACCCTTTGCCATATTGAGTTGGAGCAAGCTGGGGTACTATGCATGTTGATTATGGGCTCGGGTTCTGGGACCCGAGCTACTTGCCGTAGTTCGTGCATCCTGGCCTCAGCCTCTTGTATTTTGGTGTACAGGGTTCGTTGGTGCTCCTAATACGCGTATTCTTGGTCTATTTGTTCCTGAGCCGTAGGCTTCTTCGTTTTGACTTGAGGTCGTTCCTCCTCGTGGGCTCTTGAAGACTCTATTTCAGTGAAGCGACCGTCTCGGGGGTCGGCGTCTGTCTCTCTGTTCTTGTCGCTTGAGAGCCATTTTGCCATTGCGAGTCTTCTTTGGGCTCTCGCTGACACTTCGGGTACCGAGGCGCCAGAGTCCTGTCTCGATGAGAGATCAGGGCCCCTCGCGCCCCTTCCCTCGTTGTGCTAGGCGGGCTCTTTTTCGGGGTGGTTAAATGTGGCGGGGGTGACATTCTTGGAGGCTTGCTTTTTGATTTCACCATCCCTTCTCGTTTGTGGACACGGCGTGTCTGAGAAAATTAGTCGTTTCCCGGCAACGGAACCAAACTGATCACGCTATTTTGGTGGTGACCTTGTCTTGTTGTCTACGTTTGAAACAGGGATAACCCGGGCTCCACACGTTCATCTTCCGTTCACTTCCTATTTATCTGCACAAGGCAAACAATAAACACCGTTAAGGAGTCGGGCGGTCCGACTAGAACCCTCCGGCGTAAGAGTAAGATATCCGGTGGAAATGGGCAATGAATGTGCCGTAATATTAAATGGTCCGATAAGAGGTTGTGATAAGAGAATTTGGATATCTCAAAAATGACCTACCTTTACAATTAATGAAAGTCTTCTATTTATACATGATTCTCCTGATGACGTGGCAACTGCTTATTGGGGAACAGGTTGCGGCGGATATTAAATGCACTGGTGGCTTTGTCCGAAATAAGTGGGCTGACTGCTGTCAAGGGGTTGGTGGTTGCGTGTAGCGGTTTTACCGGGCCTGGGAAAGCTTCTTTGTCAGACCTGATGATCATTGAACTAACGCCGAGGCCGAGCGGTCTAAGGGTAGTGGACTATTGCCGCCGAGGCCGAGGGTGCTGGAAACCACTCTAGTGGTCGAGGCCGAGGGTGTTGGAAGCCATGGGTTTTGCTTGTCACTTGTCTCCAGCAAACTCGCGTCATCTCGGGGGTATATGCTCGACGGCTTTGCTGAATCTGCTAGCGGTTTTCAAAGTGGGGCCCGTAATTTTGCCGAGGATGATTTCCTCGGTTTCATCCTTTCAAATAATATAAATAAAAGAAATATTTATATTTATATAATAAAATAAATACTAATAGTAATAAGTAATAATAATAATAATAATAATAAAAGTAATAATAATGTTAATGAAATAATAAGAATAATAATAAAAGTAATATTAATGTTAATAAAATAACCATAATAATAATTAAGGCAATAATAATGATAATAATAATAATAATTAATAATAAAATTACTATTAATATTAATAAAATACAAAAGTAATAATAATAGTAATAAAAGAAATAATAATGATAATAGTAATAATTATTAATATTAATAATAAGAATAAAACTAATATTAATATTAAATAGTAATAATAATAATAATGTAAATCACATTTTGTGATGAGACTATTTTAGTCTCTATATTTGAATTCAACATTTTTTCAACTTAATAATCAAATACACACACTAACTTATGAAGGTTAATTAGTACTTTTAAAAAGCTAAATCAAACAGCACCAGTTATCAGTCATCAGTCATAAGCAATAAGAAATAAGTCATCAGTTATAAACAATATGTCATCAGCACATATTAATAAGCTAAATCAAACAAACCCTACGTAGGATCCTAGCTTCCAATCGGTTTACTGGTAAAGTAATTAAATTTAGAAAAATGATACTCCCTTCTTCTGTTTTCAAATTATTGTTTACCTTTTCCTTTTTCGTTGTTTTTAAAATAATTATCTTCTTTTAATTTATTTTTTTTAGGAAAACACTTTTAACATTTTACCCTTACCTTTTCTACTTACTCTAATTATGACTACATACTCAAAAGAATTAAAAGAAACCACATATTTCACCAATATTTATAATACAATCAATTATTCGTTCTTAAACGATGTCGGGTCAAAACAGATAATAAATTAAAAACGGAGGGAATATATTTTTTCGGTTGATAGCATGGATAACCTCCAAAGAGTGCGATTCCACGAGGACCTTCTAATATTATGACTCCTACCCTTTTTGTAAACTTAATACCATTCTAACTATCCATTTTTTCTAAAAAAAACAAAATTCAAATTTGAAAAACAAAATGATTACCCATCGTCATCCAAACAAAATAATCGATAACTTCAATACCATTCCAAAATTATATAAAGGAATAAAAGCATAATATTAAAAAATTTGATTTCTCAAATGAAACTATTTCTCTTGGAACAAAAGTAGCAATTTCATGTTTGTCTTGAACATCCGGTGTAGTGCAACTAGAATGCACAATTGAAAAAGACAAAAAATTATGTAAGACGATTTTACGAATTTTTTTTGTAAAACAGATCCTTTTTACTTGACACACCGTGTAATGGTGAGTTGAGATGTGAGAGAGTGGAGCTTCGTTTTACAAATTAAGATCCGTAAGATCGTCTTAAAAGAGACCTATTCATTGAAAAATTGGGATTGTTGACCCAGATTTGTAGATATAAAGGTAAGAGTCGTTCGATGCAGTCACCTTCTCCATTCGTTTTGTTGCGTCCTTCTCTGTCCACGCTGCCGTCACTCACCTATTCTATGGCCGACGTCAATGCCTGCATTGTACCATAAAAGTGTGGTCGAAACAAGTGGATCTCCATGGCCTTCGGCTCACTCTCATCATCAACAACGGTGCCATCATAACAAGACTTGACACAGTTGACAGCACAACAGCCGTCATACTCCTAGTTGTGTGACCCCAATGTTGACGAACTTTTGCTATAATTAAACTTTGATAAATGGCAAGGTTAATTTGGAAAAGATAACTTCATCCTTCATCAAAACTTAGTCGTAGTACAAATTGTAGAAGTTGTAAACCCAACATAATTATTTAAGAAAAATACTAGGTTCACAATTTCTTCAACAACTTTCACTACAACTACATCTTGATGGAGGACAAAGTTATTTTAAAGAAAGACAACTTTATACTTCATCAAAGCTTTAGTTATAACAACTATTGTGGAATATGTAAACCCAGTATTGTTGTTTTAGCAATGGTTCGTCAATTTTTGGGTATTTTTGTCAATTAACTACTTCCTCCGTTTCGATTAAAAAAATCTGTTTGAAAATCAAACTTTTTAAAAAATTATACTTTTAATAGTTAATTAGTAATAAATGACATTTTTATACCTTAATTTTAAAAATAAAACATCTCAAAATAAAATAATAGACTCTTTGTCGAAACAAAGGAAGTATAATTTTAACGAAAGTATTAACAGCAACCGAACGAAGGGTGAATTTGGCAGCAAATTCACGTCCAAGGACCATTTGCATAAGAATTATGTCAAAGAATCAAAATTTAAATATTTGTCATGAACGATAAAATTATTATATTATCCTACGTAATAATATTAAATACTCCCTCTGTTTCAGAAAGAAAAAATCATTTGAAAGTCAAATTTTTTTTTAAAAAAAATGACACTTTTAGCAACTCATTATTAATAAAATGACACTTTGAAGCCTTAATTTTTGAAAATTAACTCTTTAAATGAAACATTTCAAAATAAAATAGTGAACTCTTTACCCGAAACGAAAGGAATACATTTCTTGAAACTATACATATTCTCATCCAAACAATAGAATAGAAATCATACAAAAGGAGAATCACATTCCCAATAATAGAACTCCCTCTCTACGAAATGTAACAGAAAATTCTCTCTAAAAAATGTAACCACATAAAATTATTCATTGAAACTATTACATTACATTATCCTAGTAACCAACAAGCATATAGATCAAGGGCTATTCTAACTTAACCAAGGTCTCTGGTTCGAGTCTTACGAGAACACAGTAGTGTTTAAATACTTGTCGGAATAACCCTACCACCACTTGGTGGTCTTACCCATCTCAAGAGATTAGTCTTAGTATGTCATGCCACATCGCCCTAATTACATGACCTAATCGGTTTAGGGCGCAAATAAGTTTTACTAAAATGTTGCTTAGATATAAACAATAACGGAATTCAACATCTTAATTACAAGTTCCACCGCATTACCCTACTAGCATGACATGACCATCCTCCCGGATAGCACACGAGTCATGGGGCAAATGCGTTCTACTAAAAAGTTGCTCAAGTATAAACGGGGATGGAATTGAACATCTTCATTACGAGTTCCACCGCATCACCCCTAATGACATGACGCGACCGTATCAGCAAATAACTTCTCAGAAAGCACAAATGACATGATGTAACCTCTCAACAAATAAGTTCTCAGAAAGCACAGCTGTCCTAGGGCAAATAGGTTCTACTAAAAAGTTCCTTAAAGGTAAAATAGTGACGGAATTGAACATCCCAATTACAAGTTCTACGACAAATAGTACATACTTCATAATCATCACGAAAACAACCGAAAGGAGGAAACATTTTATTTTTAGTACTCCGAAGGAGAAAATAAAACTAAAAAATCCAAAGCAGAAAGTAACTTGTATAATGATCTGGTAAATTTATTCAGAGGCTCGAGTAATGTTCCCATTGAAAGTAACAACCTGCATCACAACAACCCTGTATGAGTAATGGTGAACTAATTAAATGGATACAACATCTCATTGATTGGTCAAAAACACTAGCTTCTATCTGCACGCTGTACAACTAACAAATAGTACTCCTTTTTAAAAAAAAAAAAAAGTCACGTTTGACTCGACTTAGCTTAAAAAAACTAATTGACTCTTAAAATATGGGTCTTGCTAGAGCTGACAATTGGGTGGGTTAAGTCGAAACGGGTAACGGGTCGCGACCCGTTATAACTCCAAATTAAACTAATCGAAACGAGCCAGGTCGGGTTAGAATTGGTTAAGGGTCAGTACGGGTCGACCCGTCTCAGCCCACAATTTTCCACTTACATTCATATAGCAAAAAGGGGTCAAATGGGTGCCAGGTTCGACCCACTTTAACCCAATCCAAATCAACCCGTTAATTTTTTTGGATCGAAATGGGAAACCCATTTCGACACAAAAAATTAACGGATCGGATTGAGTGAGTTAACGGGTTTTGGGTTGTGATTGCTAGTAGGCCTAGGTTTTGCCAACAAGTTTCCCTTTACGACACTTTTTAATGTTTCCCTTGATCAAAATTCAAACATGTTCAAATAATGCATTGTAGGTTGTTTTCAATACATAAGTGGTCAAGAGGATGTTTTTAATGCACATGTTTCCATTAAGGAACACTAAATGACTTTTCATTTTTGTTAATGTTTTCTTGTCCCCAAATGAGTGTTTATTTTTATATAACTTTAACTAAATTTCATCTTTGACACATACTATGTCCAATTATGGACTTCTGATGATATATGTGGACATTAAGGGCATTAATGTACACGTGCTACTAAAATGCCCCAAAAGTCAAACTTTAATTTTAGTAAAAATATATAAAATGTACGCTCATTAAAGAACGAAGAACGAAAGGAGTAGCATATGTTATGTTGTTAAATGATGTACATGTGGGAGCAAAACCCATCAGTTAATGTATTAACTAGATCAATGGCATAGTGATAAAAATAACATCTAAAAAGGAAATTTTAGAAAGTGAACAATTTATTTTGAGAATGGATTTAAAAGACTAATATTAGACTTATTTTAAGAACACAGGGATACAAATAACAAGCTTATTTTATCCAAAAAAGTGATGTTAATCATTAATAGAAGCTTTATTTGATCTGTTTGCCTCATGGATTCCTCAAGGGTAAAACATGTGGAGAAGATAATCAAAGATAAGGTACAATCGCCCGACTTATCTTTCTACCAGGAACATAACTCCTAACAGGAAATCATTCTATTAATGTTAGAAAGGAAATGATCTAAAATATTTCTCTTGATTTTCAATCATTATTCCTTTTCATGATTACCAAACAAAGGAGCTTGAAATTTTTTGCATTTCCAGATCCTCAAGTAAAATGGAACAATAATATCTTGCAGCATTATGTTTTCAAGTAAACTATTACTCCTTCCGTTCCGCTAAAAAAAACCACGTTCAAAAGTCCAAAAAAATAGGGTTAAAATAAATTTTCATCAAAAAGTCCTTTTTAAGAGTAAAATACGTGTTTATTTTATTTAAGTTTAATAAAAAATTAATAAATTGAAGACTTGAAATTTATAAACTTAGTTTTTGAAACACGACTCTTGAAGTGAAACTCTTAAAAATGAAAAGTACGACTTTTTTGCGCAAAAGAGGGAAGAGAGTAATATTCAGGAACAAATAATAATTCTGAAGATTTTTCATCAATGTTACTATTCTGTACCATTTCAAAGAACATGTTCCACTAATAGAGCCATCGCCGAATTTTTTTTGTTCGATCACCGCCAGACAAACTTGAGTAATCCACAAGTATCGGTGTGAAATTCCTATATGTTATTATCTTATAAAAGAATTGAACAGGTGAAGATTTATCTACGAACATATATGAACTCCAATTTAAAGGCTTAGATATGGTAGGATTTTGTAGATTCATTTCCATTCAGGCATTTATCCGCAACCAAGTTAAACTTCAAGAAAAAGCAAGTTATTCATACTTACAACAATATGTATGCCAGTCGCCAGCTATGAAGCACTAGATTAGATTTTGCGCAAGCTAATCCTTGTAACTGCTGTCCGGTTGCACTGCTACGTCACTGGGAGAAAGGAAAATATAAACAAAAGAGAACCAAAACATATATTTATGAAGGACAAAAGATGACACATAATGCATGCATAGGATAGGCATGCCGCGCGTGATTCACACACGCCTCAAACCTGAGAAGAGCATGTACCAAACAAGAAATATCGCATGGGTGTGAACAGGACCCATCTAAGTTCATACACAGGAACCTCTCGTATTCGTTTCACCTCCATCTTGAAGGGGCAGCCAAAGAACTGCAGGATCGCGTGAAAAGCCACTCATGCACTCCTGCATAGCAGCACTCTTTCGCATTGGAAATCATTAGGGGAGTTGTTGATTAGAGGTTAGCAATGGAGAATTGCCACGTGGTCCAACAGCAGGAACGCATGTGCCCAGGCCAGGCCAGGCAGATAGGGAACAATTGTGGATAGCCTTCCCGTAGGGACATGCAGCTTACGTGCACTCATACAACCAGGCCAATGAGAGCAAACCAGCGTGTTATACGGACGGCACATGGTCCGTCATTTGAGGCTTCCCTCAACTGCCAATAAATATGTAAGTAGTGCGTCTCTGTTTTGTGACACAAGATCAAGAAACCAGGTTATACCGCAATGATCTGTCCTCTCCCGAGAAAGTCTATTCTGCCTTCATTGTCCTCCATTCCGCTTTCCTCAGCAGCCCTTGGTGTATAATGTCAATCATTGCCCAGTCTTATTGCTACTTTACTCCCACCGAGGACTCAGATCAAATATAGAATATCCCTCAAAACGCAATAAAAGGACATCGCTGTGTCTAGTCCTCATACTTGTTATGTAACATAAAAGTACTTTGATAGTAAACATGAGAGAAGTAGCAAGGAAATAACAAACCTTTGAGTCCAGCCTTGTGGATCGGCGAAGGATTTGTCCATGAAAATGTTTTGTGCTTCTTAAAATTCTCCCAGCATGTTGACCAAAAGCATAATCGCTTTTTAAGTGATGCCTCTTTCTTTTGTGTGTTCCAGACGCCCCCAATTCCTTCCTAGTCTCTGATTGGCTGCTACGATGCAAGAACACAAATAGATAAATGCTCTGGCCATCAATTTAACCAAATTAGAACAAAGATTTATTAAGAAGAGTAGTTACTCTGAAATAGCATTCCCCATTTCCTGCACACAAAATGATAACGTTAAAGATTTTCTATTGTGGCCAGAACAAGTATAAAATGAAGAAGAAAAAGTTAGATAGATAATCAATTTCAGAATGATGTAGAGATTCAGTAACAGCAAGAAGAACAAAACTGAGTACGTGAATTTGAGACTCACTCTAACAACTATGGCAGTTGCACTTATTCTCTACCAAAAACAAGATAGACAGTAGAGCAGAACGTCAAAATATTCTTGTTCTGAGGCCAAGAAAAAATAATATATATAATAAGAATGCTAATGGTTTGTTTTTTACGAGTGGAATACATGACAAGAAAAAATAATATACAAAATAAGAATGCTAATGGTTTGTTTTTTACGAATGTAATAATATATATATATATATATATATATATATATATATATATAATAAGATAGACAGTAAGAGCAGAACGTCAAAATTGTTCATTTGTTTGTTCTATGGTTTGTTTTTTCCGAATGTAATATATGACAAGTTTCTCAAGAACTAAGTAGACCAAAGACCCCCATAGGAGAAGCCCCATAGGAGAAGCGAAGCTAGTTATCAGTATACTTTCAGGAATGTAATATGTGAAAAGTTTCTCAAGAACTCAGTAGACCGAAAACCCCACAGGAGAAACGAAGCTAGAAATCAGTAGACTGTGCAAAGCAAGCAGTTCCTGAAGCATGAAACTATCAGTAAGCTTAATGGAAGTTAACATTACCCGTTCTTCAGAGGTATGGTTCTGGCAAGTGCTATGATTGAACTCATTGATGGAGGAGGAGCAACCATTTTCTGTTTCCGCAGGGTTGATGGTATCAACCAAATTTGGGGAACATATATTTTCAGGATATAATGAATCTTTCAGATGACAAGCAACTTTTGAGGGCAGCTGAATCTCTTTAGCACCAATAGTAGCACAACCAGGATATTCGGCAATAGGGCTTTCAAGAGTACAAGTGTCCTGTAAAGCTGAACTCCCACAAGTTCCATTACTGAACTTGAAACTACATTCTTCCCCGAGCAGTAGCGAAAATGGTTGAGTCGAATTGATCTTGATATTCTGCTCTTCCATATCACGACTACTTTCTGAACCTTCTTTTCTTAAGTTTACAAGAGAACTATTTTTTACCTGGGCAGGTCTGGGGGGAACATGAACTGCTGAGTCAGCAGTCCCCATTTCCCCTTCTGTGCTGGAAATAACAGAGGCAGAGAAAGGGGGAACTTCCTTTTCACCCTCCGAAGTCACAGCTTTTTGGATAGCAGCACTGTCTGGTTTTGCCTCAGAGAATCTTGAAGACCCATCACTGCCATCTGGTTGATCAAACCTCACATGGCCATTTTCTTTAAGAACTGAATTTTGGGGCGGACCGATCTTGATATGGTCTTCAGCTCCATTGTTCGAAGAAGTATTCTTGGTAAGTGAACATCTAACAAGGTTATTGTTATTTCCCAAGTACTCAACCTCCTGCCGGAAACTTTGAAAGTTTGTATTCTGAAATTGCTGACATACACAAAACTCATTTTCTATCCTCTTTAACCAGTCTGATGTGGTTGAATTCAAATCAACAACAATGTTAATCCCCTTTTCTGATCTAACATGAAACTCAAAGGAGGGAAAAGATTTGGCAGATTTCGAGGCAGTTGCAACAGTAGTCCTTGCCAATAATGCACCATCATCCTTATTTTTATGCGGAACTTCGGGCACATATCCTACCCCAAGCTTGCCTCTAGAGTCAACATTTTTGTTGTCATAGCTTGATTTTGATGACTCCATTTTACATTTGAAACCATCATCCTCTTCGGATTTGAAATTATCTAGAGAGCTAGAGGTTACTTTTTTCCCGCTTTGTAAGCGAGAAGACCTTCGAATATTATTGGTGGAAAGTCCCAACTCATTAGAGTTTTCTACACCTGAATCCTGCAGTAACATAAACAAATGGATGAACTACAAATTTTCTGTGTTCCATAAACTCTTCATTTTAGCCAAAGTACCCGTGTCAATGCCTACATACATTGTAAAAGTTTAAAATTTTGGCAGGTCAGACACCGGGATCCCACCTGTATGTTCCTCATACCCGAGTTCATGTAACATATACAAACATAGAAGAGGTTATAGCGACAGCATTGGCATCACCAAACCTCAATAGGAGAAGAGTAAGTCTTTTTTTTTTTCAATGGCAGCAATCCACACCTATCCAAATGTATTAAATTTCAGATTACTTAAAGTAATTTCTTTCTAAGTTATGCAAATCCCGGGCTTGTTAAAAGGATGTTAGCTGACTAATTCTGCAAACAGAAGCTTATGAGCCTTTATATTTAGGTTTGAGCTATTGACCCTAGTTTCTTGTGGCGAGCATAAAATTTGTTTAGAAAATCTCTTTTCTTTTAAAAGGGTCTTTCTTTTACAAGATCAGTAGTTGAATCTCTTTACTTTAAGAACTGATTCGTGTTTCAGAAAAGATGAGTGCTTCAATTGTTCTTTTATATTAATTCTGAAGAGCAATTGGGCTCACGAATACATAGAAGTCAGAAGAATAAATAAGTGATTCATACACTTGAGATAGCAAAATTAGAAACAGAGTGGTCTAAGTTCACAGCAGAATTAAGCTCTGCCGTTTAGGACCTCTAGCTCAACCATATGTTTATGTGATCCATCTCAAAAGTCTAAAACATTAGACCTGAGAATACTTGTATCAACCAAGGTTCATTTCCCCATTTCGAATCACTAGACACTAATCATTCACGAATAACTGACTGAAGTAAACTAATTAAATTTTGGTTGACCAATTTCTAACTAATTCAGTAAAGATTGATCAAAAGAGAATTAACCTTTTTTTTTTGACAAAAATGTGAAATATATGCTTTATTTTTAAGCTAAATTCAATATATATACTCTTAATTTAATATTTATACTCTATTGTGCCAAATTATTTATCCTCTTTTCGTTGTTTTTCTTTCTGAAAGAATGTGAAATTCATGCTTTATTTACATGCATGGACTTGTGCGCAGGAAGTATAATGCAGATTAATTAGACTAGATAATTCTTGTTATCTAAATAAGTTTTGCACTAAACATTAAAATCAATATGTTATGGATACTCATTTATATGACTAGTCATGTTAATTGTTATTGATTAGAAAAAACTAACAAAGGTACCAAACACAGGAACGAAAGTAAACATAAATGAAACTTAGCTGAAAATGGTTTAATGTTGTGATTGAATATAACAAAAAATAACTTCATAGTTACTTGTATTAATGCAACTAATTACATAGATCACTGTAAAAAGAAATAAAAGGATTGCAACAAACCATTTGTCTTAAGCTAATTAAATAAGTACAGATAAATTTCCAAAAACTTAGGATGAGACGAAAATAGAAAAATATATTTGAAATTAATTTGAATATGCTCAAAACTCATACCATCCTAGCCACCGATTTGTTTTTAAATTTTCTTAAACCAGAAGATAAAAAGATAAAATATTATTAAATTTTAATTTTTCTAAAGCAGTAGTAAAAGTTGGTTCTAATTGATAATCAAAGCAATTCTGTAATGTCAACATACTGGCACACTACAACAGAAACTTATTTATTCAAAACATTTATAAGTCAAAATACAGCAAAGAATACTGACAATATAATGTGGAACCTAAAGTTTCTAGAGAGGTTCAAGGTTCCAATCGACGTATGAAAATGAATGAAACCTACATGGTTCCAGGGACATTGTAAAAAATCCTAGAACCATAGTGGTTCCAGACTTCCAGGTTTGTAGCATAATTCCTCAGCCTATGGAAAAGATTTTCACAATCACCCTAGGAGGAAGGAAACCATTATGCTGAACATACTACAGCAGCCAAAAAAATTATTGCTTACGAATAAATTAAAATGCCAATTGTTAGAAGTACCGAAGCTCTTTCTAGTATATTACATATGTTTGGGGGTCTTAATGTATCATGCATGATTACAAACATATATATACGTCTTTGCCTAAAGAGTTGAGGTTAGAGCTTCTCCATTCTCTTCTTCCTCTTTCTATACTTCTCATTTAAGATGGTATCAAAGCAGGGATCCTCTTAATCTCTATGTTCTGGTAGAACCTAATCAATTTAGTTCTCTCTTTCTTCTTTTTTACTTCTTTCAAATCTTTCTTTTCTATAGGACATCCGTACATGGCCATATGATTCCACGTATGTTGTAGTGGATAATTAAAGTATTGGTTGAGGTCTAAAGTCTCTGGAGATTGTGCAACATTGTTTGAAGGTTAGCAGCCCTAGAGAAGTGTTGCTCAACTGTGTGCGCGCCGGAAACCCTAGATTCACCAAGACCCTAGATTTAGTCGCCTTTTGCCCAATCAGAGGCCAAAGATTGATTCAGCGAGCCAAGGCCAACTCATCTGCTTTGTCCCTGCCGCTGAATCTCGCGGAAGTTTGCCAGTTTACCGAGAAATTTTCCTGTTGAAAATCCGATTGAAAAAACTATTTCTGTATAATAGATTTGATTTGATTTGTACAACTTTGATTAGAATCTTTTATTTTAGGAAGGTTGTAACTATTTCTGTATATGGGAATGCCAAGTATGCAAATGGTAGAGAAGCTCCAAAGGTGGTAAATGGACTGGACACTCTTTGTTCAAAGGAGCCGAGTTGTGAGTGTAAAACGAGGATGGAAAAGGGGTTAGAAGAGGGCATGGGCTGGAAGGAAGAAACAAAGAGGGCTCAAGACACATGGGCCGAAGCTACAAAGGAGGGGCTCAAACCATGTATGGGTTGGGGCTGTTGCTTGGAGAAAAAGGCTCGCAAGGATCACGGCTTGAAGGAACTCACAGGGCTGGCTATGAAGGGCTCGTGGAAAGGAGGAACGTGCATGGAAGACCTTGCATGGCACGGCATGCAAGGAGGTAGCAGCCGTGTGGCTTGGAAAGGGGGTCGGCCACCATAGTCCTAATAACTCAAGGATTGAGTTAAATTAGGAAATCTGCTATTAGTTAGGGTTTGCTTATTAGTTAGGGTTTCTTTTATGTTTTCTAGTCGGATTAGGATTTCTTGTTTTAATAGAATAGGGTTACTTTCTTGCAAGCCTTTATAAGGCCATAATTAAAGAAATAAAGCAGATTATTGAGTTTGAAAGAAAGTCAAGAACACGGTTTGTTCTTTCCCCAATTCTTCTTCTTGGGCGAGTGAAACCTTGGGTGGTTGAATCAATGGTTTTCTTTACGTCAAGTGAGTGAAGCTAGACCGGTGAGACCGAGGTTATCTTCCTTTTTGTTTTCGTGTTACTTTAGTTCTATAATCGGATGTGGGCTGTTTTGGAAGAACCTTGGAATTTTCGGCCAAGGCAATTCTAGGGCAGATTGGGCGTGTTGAGAAGAGTGGTGTTGAGGGTTTCAGGACAGCTAGTGATCGTTTTATTTGTGCAGGTTACTGGGTTGTTTGTGGGCAGCCTCACACGCATCAAGTGGTTTCAGAGCACAGTTCTTCGCGAATCTTTATTCGTGAAGCGATCATGGCAGAAGACGACGTGTGTCCACCAGGATGTACTTTGGAACAAGCGCACAACCTAAGAAGGGATCGGGAACTCCGTGAGCTTAGGCAACTTGTAGAGGACCTTTGGGTGGGATGAAGAAGATGAAGATGCACGGGCCTAGGAGGAGTAAGGATGATGATGATCGTGGACTGAAGCTTGATATTCCTGAGTTTGAAGGTTCCATGGACACTGAAAAGTACCTTGATTGGATTCGAAGAACGGAGCGAATCTTCAAATACAAGGAATTCAGCGACCACAAGAGATTCAAGGTAGCAATTCTCAAACTTACGAAATATGCTTCAATTTGATTTGAAAATCTGAAATCTCAAAGAAGACGTGAGGGAAAGGAGAAGATAAAGTCATGGGACAAACTCAAGAAATATCTTGACCGTAGGTTCTTGCCAAGCACTTACTTGCAAGACAATTCACGACATTCCACCATCTTAAGCAAGGGGAGTCGAGTGTGGGGGAATACATGGAAGAGTTTGAGAAGATGTCTATTGTGTGTGACATACAAGGGAGGGTAGAACAGAAAATTGCAAGATTCATGAGTGGGTTGGACACGGAAGTAGCGGGTATGGTGGAACTTCAACCGTGCTTTACCTTTGAAGAATTGTGCAACCTAGCTACTAAGTGAGAGCAGTAAATCAAGAAGAAAAAGGGGGCAAAGGCTACAACGTCAAAGGGGGCAGCAAGCTTCAAGGCCACGGCAAGCACAAACAACACAAAGGTAGAGGAACCAACGACAAAAACGGATAAGGGCAGCGTGGTAGAATATAAGAGACCCGTGAGAAACAAACTCACATGACATTACTCTCCAATAACCAGTTCACGTTCCCAAACCATGTCAGAAGTATTATCTAAGGAGGAATGGAGGCAAGCTATGAAAGTGGAAATGGATAGACTGGAAAAGAATCACACATGGGACTTGGTGGATATACCCAATGGTAAGAAACCTCTACGGTGTAAATGGGTCTTCACAGTCAAGTTCAAAGCAGATGGAACATTAGAAAGCTACAAGCCGCTTAGAAGCAAATGGATATACACAAACCTATGGGGTAGATTACCACGAGTCATTTGCCCCTGTTGCAAAGATGAACACACGGTTAGAATCCCAATTTCTCTGGTAGTTCAGTTTGACGTAAGGAATGCTTTTCTCCATGGAGATTTGGAGGAGATTTATACGAACATTACTCCTGGGTATCATTGCAGACCCATTGCAGTGAAGAAGGCAAAATTGTAGGTTAAGGAAAGCATTATATGGTCTAAAATAATTACCCCATGCCTGGTTTGGAAGACTCACCGGTGTCACAAAGAATAGTGGATATAAGCACTTCTTAAACATACAAATTCAGGTCTACGAAGATGACATCATAGTAACAGGGAATGACGAAAATGAAAGAACAGACTGGGAGAAAAGGTTAGCTGAAGAATTTGACATCAATGTACTTGGGAGTTGGGAGACTAAAGTACTTTCTTGGCATTGAAGTGGCTCGATCTAAAAGTGGTATTTTTCTTTCACAACTAGGGATGGGAGCTAGTAAACCAACTACTAAACCAATAGAACAATACCATAGGTTGGGAGAAGCAAGTGGAAGCAGTAAGGTAGTAAGGAAATGTATCAAAGACGCGTTGGACACTTGATCTATCTCTCACATACTAGACCAGACTTGGCCAATCCAATAAGTGTAATTAGTCAGTTTATGCATGATCCCAAGGAAGTTCATCTACGGGTTGTTTATCGGATTCTCCACTACTTGAAGGCTCATATAGGGAGAGGATTGATGTTTACAAAAACACAGAATCCAAAATTAGACATTTGTGTGTACACTCATGCAGACTTTGCTAGCTTCCAACTCGACAAAAAATCTACCACAGGTATTGTACGTTCCTAGGAGGAAATCTAGTCACTTAGTGGATAAGAAGCAAAGTGTGGTGGCAAGATTAAGTGCTAAAGCTGGGTAATGGATGATTGACTATGGGCAAAGGTGATCCTACAGGACCTAAAGACCAAGTGGAAAATGCCAATGAAATTGTATTGTACTACAAATCAGCAATAAGCATTTTGTTCATTATCCAGTACAACATGACCGGACAAAGCGCATTGAGATAGACATAAACTTTATCAAGGAGAAGCTGGATGAAGGACTGATCTTTGTCCCATATATGCCTACATAGTTTGAGTTGACATATGCGTTAACAAAGGGGCTTAGTGGCAAGGCATTTCAAGACAACATCAGCAAGCTAGGAATGCAAAATTTGTATTCACCAACTTGAGGGGGAGTGTTGGAAATCCAATCGAAAAACTAATTTTGTATAATTGATTTGATTTGGTTTGTACAGCTGTGATTATAATCTTTTATTTTAGGAAGGTTGCAACTGATTGTAACTTGCCTTAGTTAGAAGATTAGCCTAGTAAATGTCCTTGGTTTCGGGATCCTAATTGACCCTCATTCCCTATATAAATATAAGCACTCTGAATTTCAATAGACAAGAAAATTCAAGTTTTCTTATAATTCTACATTTCCGGTCAGCACAGACTAGGTCGCCTGGACTGTAGAGTCCATATCTTCGTTTGGTTCTCTGATTAGAGGAGTTTTGAGGTGTGTTTTAGTAGTTTCTTGGGATGTTCATTGTTATTTTGTAACAATTTGTTTTGCATTGATTGGGTTTTGACTCGAAATGTCAACTTCTCACGATTCAGAGGCGAAGACAACAGTTTTTGAGTGGTGGCCGTGGTGGTCGGTCTTTTGTTAGAAGAGGTCGTGATGGCCGTGGAGGTGGGTCGGGACTGTAGACAAGTTTTTTTTTATCAGTAAAACTGTATAAATATGCGCCAAAAGGAGGTGCTGCCTATGTACACAGGAAATATACAAAAAGATTACTCTGCAATAGAGATATTCTCCGCAAAATCTACAAAGGGATTACACCCTTGCGCAATTAGCTCATGACACCAAAAGAACATAGTCTTCAGCAGCTTCTTAATTTCTTTCATCGTCCTCTCTTCATTTTCAAAACATCTTCCATTTCTTTCCTTCCATAAGGACCACTGCCAAAGGGACCACACTCCAAAAAGAGTTTTTTTTCCTCTTATACAAAGACCAGCTTTCCATCGTATGCTTCATTGATTTTGGCATAAACCCAAGAGACCTTGAACAGATTAAACAGTGCAGCAGGAGGTGATTAACATTCTCCTCATCCTCCTTACAGAGAAAGCATCTATTCACAAAAAATTTATTTCTCTTTCGCAAGTTGTCACTGGTAAGGAGGGCTTCATTAACAGCTTCCCACATAAAAAAGTTGGCGCCTTGGTTTTCCATACATTCCTCCATGGAAAAGAGCCAACTTTATACATCATCTTCTCATAAAAGGATCTGACCATAAAAGTCTTGTTCTTCTCCCCTTCCCACACTGCTTTATCCTCCCCTCTTCCACTGATCTCTGACTGTACATGAACTCAAAGAAGTGCACTAAGGAGTCCATCTCCTAGTCTTGAGGATTCCTTCTAATCGAATAGACAAGTTAAGTGTTGTTTTCTTACTTTCTCTTTTTTTTTTTTTTTTGATAAGTAACAATATTATATACTAAAGGCATCAAATCAGGAGGTACGTCCTTTGTAAATTAGGAGTATACTCAAATGAGGTAAAACCTGAAACTAGTCGATAGAAAAAACTGGACAAAAGGGTTGCCTCCATCGACTTGGAGCACCAAAAAAACGTTGTTATCATTTTGGGGATACGAATCATATGATTCCTAACTGTTGGAAGTTGCATAATAAACCATGTGGAGATGGTTACCCCCATGTTGCCTTTTAACACTCACTCTGCCTCTCAACCCAATTAACCTCCTGAACCTACCGAAGGTAAAATGGTTAGGATGAGCAACTATGAGACTGCACGGTATACACAGTTCCAGGCTTATCGCTGCTACTTTTGTCCAGACACGTCATGGTTGTCAAAGGCGAGCACCAAATGAGGCGAGAGGTGCTCCCATGCCAAGCACGTGCCATACTCATGTGTGTTGCACGTGGAACTCGGATCATGCCTTTGGCACATGAGGGGAATTTGGGCCTGACAGCTTACTTTTAGTTAATTCTCTTTATGAATTAAATTACATTCAACGAATGAGTGTTAACGACTTGCTTTCATTAATTAAAATTTTAAAATTTGTTAATTGATTAGATTTCTGCTAAACCTATTATATTCTTTTATTATTATACTTTTATGATATGATTCATTAAGAAAAAATATATATTGGTTAATTTAATTATTTTTTTCTTATTTTTTATTTAGTAAGTTAAAAGCGGATAAATAAGGTACAACACTCTTTGTAAGGCGACACTACAGTGCCTGACATGCATCGGGTGAGTCGATGAGCAAGAGTCAATGAAAGGCGGACGCCTTTGGAGCCCTTTTTTGAGGTGAGAGGCTCTATAAAAGCGTTAAAGTCGCTCACTTAATTTTTTTTCTTTTATATCTGATAGACCAAACAACGTAGTTTGGTCCCTTGGTATAAATATTACAATAAACCTCAATAAATCCTAAATTCCCAAATCAGACAAGACGACGTATACAAAGACAACCCTGATACGAGCGTAACGAGCCCTAAAAATTTTGATTTCGCCATGCGACTTCAAGGCTGGGGATTCGACTTCAAGGGAAAAGGTCTCCGGTGTCAACTGCAAAGCTTCCTTCTTCGCACCAATTGATTCCAAGTAAGCTCTCATTCACAATGTTTGAAACCCTCTGACTTCGAAAGCTTGATTTCGCAAGTACATCACTCTTTTTTTAAAAATTAAATACTCAGTTCGAGTATTCAATTCTCAAGTTTGTTCGAGTATTTGAGTTCGACAGTTCGACTTCTATATAAAATAGAAAATTCGATTCTCTTTTTGAAAGAAATTTACTCTGTTTGACTTCAAAAATTTGTTTCTCTTTTTGAAAGAAATTTACTCTGTAGTCTGTTTTAAATTAAAAAATTGTTTCTAAGACTTCTAAGTAATGAATCTGTATTCTATTCTGTAAACTCTTTACTATTTTTTCTAACTTAAAAAAAAATAATTTAAAGTTTGAAACAAATTTACTGTCTATTTACTTTCATTACTCTGTTTTATTTTTTTGAACTATATGGTTATGAGTTATTCTTAGTTCTTCCTACACTGTCAGTACATTAGTCAGCTATTTGTGTGTTTATTATAAAGTTTTTTTTCTGTCTTTTTCCTTTTGATTAGAATTGTCAGTCCCCTCAAGTAGTAGTGGTCGAAAGGATCGAGTTTGGAAGTTCGTGAAATTGGAAGATCCCAACTGTACAACTTGTATCTTTTGTGATAAAAAATACTCTGGAGGTATTTGTAGGGCAAAACAATATATTGTTGGAGGATTTAAAAATGTTAAGGGTTGTGATCGAGTGCCGGCAGAGGTGAAGGATGAAATAAATAATTACATTGGAGTGAAAAAAGAACGAAATAGCAATCAATTCAAGAGAGAGAACTATGAGCTCGAAATGATAAAATTAGGGATGAAAATGAGAGTGAAGGTCGAGTCGGGCAAAGCAAAACAATAAAGGGTCAATGGATTTATTTGTTAATCGTAGTGGGAAATCAACTGCAAAAAATATTAAACAACAAAAAGATCAAAATGAGGAGGCGTTGAAAGAGTTGAGGAATCGAACATGTTCGAATATTGCTAGATGGATGTATGATGCCAAGATTGCTTTTAATGCTCTGAAGTATGATAGTTTTCAAGATATGATGGATCAAATCACAAAACATGGTCTAGGGATAAAAGGTCCAAGTTACCATGAGGTGATAGTTCATTTTCTCAAGAAAGAGGTGGATAAGATTAACAAATTCATGGAAGACCACAAAAAGGAATGGAATCAACATGGTTGTTCCATTATGTTGGATGGGTGGAAAGAGAAGAGAGAACGAACATCAGTGAATTTCCTTGTCAATTGTCCCAAAGGAAGTATGTTTGTGGAATCGGTTAATGCTTCTGATTATACCAAGATTGGGGAGATGATTTGTTAACTATTTAGTAGTTTTGTGGAGAAAATTGGACGTGAAAATGAGGTTCAAGTTATTACGGATAATGGTTCAAATATGAAGTTGGCAGGTAAGAATCATTTGCAAGTTACAGTTGTACTTCATAATTGAATATGGAATTATTGATACTCTTTATTCTTTCTAAAAAAAATTCTTTCCTTTCTTTCATAGGGTTGATGTTGGAGACAAGATATCCACATTTATATTGGACACCGTGTGCTGCACACTCAAGTATTCTTTAAAAAAGCTATCAAGTTGAACAGTTAATGAATATGATGAGGAAATTCACTAACTTGGAGCTTGTAAGAGCCGCAACAACTCGGTTCGCCACAGCTTTTCGTACTCTTTCAAGGATTAAATTAGTAAAGATAGGCTTGAGGGAAATGTTCAACTCATATGAGTGGTGGAAAAACAGTAAATGGGAAAAAGAGCAAAAAGGTAAACATGCGGGAAGGATTGTTATGGATATTAGATTTTGGGAGCAAACGATGCTTTGAAGGTTGCCGGTCTTCTTGTCAAGGTTCTTCGACTTGTTGATGGTGAGAAAAAAGTTGTGATGGGATATATGTACGAGGCTATGGATAGAGCAAAGGAGGCGATTGCAAAAAAAATTGATAACATTGAAGAGAGATACTACACTTATTATCGTATCATTGATCGGAGGTGGGAGGATAAACTTCACCAGCGTTTACATGCAACAAGTTACTACTTGAATCCTGAATTTTACTTGAAAAACCTAGACATCGAGAGCGATACGGAAGTTACAGAAGGGCTCCTCAAATGTATTGAAAAATACTACCTGATACAACATAAAATCGTTGATTGCCTATATGTAAGCAAAACGCCATTTTGGGATGTTAATGGCTATAAGGCAAAAAGATAAAAGCTCACCAGATACTTTAAATATTTTAATTACTCATTGATATATTTAATGTGAAATTGTGAACTCATTTTAATAATGACTAATGAGAATAAATTCTTTCAATAACTGAGTGGTGGGGTCTTATGGTGGAGGGACTCCAAATTTACAAAAAAATTGCCATCAAGATTCTTAGCCTCATTTGTATCACATCCGGATGCGAGAGAAATTGGAGTTTTTTTAGCACGTAAATACTAAATAGTAATTAGTAATTAGTTAATACTAGAGTATAAGCTTTTGGTTAGTTACTTAAAAAATATATTGAAACAATTATTACATTTGTACTTATTCAGTAATATTTAAATTGACAGAATAGATTGGCTCAAGTTCAGTTAAATGATTTGGTTTTCGTGAGTATAACAGAGCCTTGAGATGAAGATACAATCTTTGAGATACAATTGATTCTATCTCCTTGGATGATATTGATGGTAACAGTGGTATGACAGTGAAGATTATGTAGTTGAAGATGATGACATTTTTGATGATGGTCTCAATTGAGAGCAAATTAGTAGAGCATGTGGGGCTGAGGATCCTATTTATTACACAAGGAGGTCTGGTGCCGAACAAGGTGGCAGTCGAGGAGGTGCCGATCAAGGTGTTGGTCCTGTTGGAGGTGTAGTTCAAGGCAAAGAACGGGGACCACACAATTTGGAGCACGGAGTTTGGGTATCACAAGGACTAGTTTAAGACAGCTCATCAGCACTTTGAATCAACGAAATGGGTTGATGCCGATGATAGCATGGTTTTCCTATTGATGTTTCTCCAACAAAGGAACGAAGGACGATTTCTCCAATATGGTGTTTTGTGGTGTGTGAGGAAGGGGAGGGGAAAATGACACCATCTAAAGCTATGTAGCTTCAGCTCTAGCTCTACAACCACTTGTTGTAGGATAAGGTACAAGAAATCAATCCTAATTGTGACAGTAAGAAAAGGTGGGTTTCGAACAAAGGGCCAACCCACACAAGGGAACAGCCAATCCTAAATGTCACTACGGGCACTTAATAGAAATGATGGCTCACTACAGTATCCTCAAACATCTAACAATGAAAAATTGTTTCTAATTTCTTTAATTAGTCCCAATTTAATCTTAAATCAAAATTGAACATAATCCATTGTTACCTGAAGTTGATTGAACTTTTCGATGTGTGCCGCGCGTCAATCAAGCACCAAAGATATAATTAATACTCTCTCCGTTCTACCCAAAGAGTCCTCATTTGAAAAGTCTAATTATTAAGGGATATATTAATGTCATTAAAGATGGTCATAATTACAAAAATAGTTAAGCACAAACAATGTACTTACAACACATGTGGAGGGTAAACACAAGTCGGAATTTCTATGAAATGTTATAGAAATTGTAAACATAATTTTTTAAAGTAGACTCTTAGAGTGAAACATCTCAAAATAATATAGTGGACTCTTTGCCTGGAACGGAGGGAGTATCAAATTCTCTGATTACGAAAGAAAAATTCCCAAAACCAGACAAATAAACACACATATTGATGCGAAATCGGTTTGTCTTCTTGCTGCATTTCACTTCAAAAAGTATGAATATACAATGGACTGTGTCTTTTGGCTCATAATACTAACTCACCAAACTGGGAGAGATATGAATGCAGACCTAACTATTTTAGCATCATAAGCACAAGGTAATTTTCATCACCACGACATCACTAATTTTAAACCAAGTTTTAATTACAACACTATGCAATGCCTCCAAAATATTTTGTCAACCAATAAACAATTTACATGATCATGGAAATATTATTTTTAAAGATGCATAGTTATGGAAGAGAATGAACCTTGCTAGGTTGTTCAGCTCCCTGGCGACTACCCACTTCACTTGGACAAACAGCTTGAGACTCAAGCTTCCAACTATCCTGCAGCATTGTATAGCAGATAATTCCACAGCTATCTACAGTGGCTGCACCAACAAAATCGCTTCATGTACTTCACAATGTCTAGACAATTATTGATGTAGCGAAAGCATAAGGAGTAAGAACTAAGGTTTGGGGAAAAAAAAACCCGATGTATTAATTTGATAAAAAAACAGCCAACATCAAAACAATAACAAAAGTTATTTAAGCACTCAAACCCTACAAAATATAAATTACCAAAAAACCTATGACAGTTTAAAAGATGAATAAAAACGAGAGTAACAATAATCATTAAGACATCAAGCGCGACCTGGGCTTTGAAAGAGGATCAAACAAGGCTAGGAAAGCTAACGCAGTCTCCTGCCCATCCTTTTATGTATGGGTTCATCTTTAATAGTTATAAAGTGTCAAAAGGGTTATCCAAATCTATTTTGTATACTATTGGGACAAATACTAGTCTGAAAATTGAGAGTCATGTCAATCCTCTTCTGCCTTGTAGCAGGTCACTCCACTTTGCTCCAGATTACAGTTGTTCTATCGCAGTTGTAGAATGGACACTCAACCTTTTGCTGCAGATATCAAACTCGAATTCTTCCTCTACAAATTTGACAATGCATACCACTAAATCATACTTCAAATGGAAAAAGTTTATTGCAATTCTACATGTTTGTAAAGGAGTGAAGTCAATAACTAAATGAACAAATACAGTTAACCATGTCAACAAGATGGAAACCTGAAAAAAATGAAATCACCTTTCATCTGATACATTGACACAGTAACATATAGAAGTAGGAATGCAAAGTGAAAATGAAATTATGATATACCAAGTTTAAACATTTGAAGGACAACCTCGAAATCCAGTAAACATCTCCGAAAATTGTGACTCTTTTCCTAATAAAAGTTCATTGAATCCTCTTTCCAAGGACATATGTGGTCGAGGGAGAATCAACCCTTTCAACACAACTCGTCCGAACCTATACCAGTCTTCGTGAGTGATTTTTATAAAATTCTGGAAAGGACCATTACTTAACCAACTCATTTAAAAGCTTAAGTTGTTACATAAGGGGGGCAACAATGAATGTCAAGCTTAACACACCCCCTCACGTGTGACCAGCCCCTACGTGGAGGGAGAAACAAAAATGCCTCACCAGTGGCAGTGGCATCACAAATCAGATACATGCACTCGCAATATTTCGGGTAATAATTACTCTTGAAGCTTAAGTTGTTAGATACGGCCCAAGAATGCATATCAAGCTTAACAGTCCGATTCAGTTGATTCAAAAATCTGAGATAATCTAAAGTCATATATCTATCTTGAAAAGAGAAACAGGTATCTATCTTGTAAAGAAATATGGGTTTAAAAACCTACGGAAGCATTTTAAATTGACAAAACAAAAATGTGTATCAGCTGGAAGATAGATGCAAAAATTCTACTCCTAATCCTTAATCGACCAAGAAAAGAATAAAACCCTATATTTTGATTTCCACCGATCAATAACAGATTTTCGAAGTTATTCTCAGAATTCAAACAAATAATGACCAAGAGCGTGAAGGAATGAATCCTTACCTAAAAGATGGAGCGTTGAAGCTCAGTGTGTTCCTCCCTCTCTACCATGTCTCCCAAGACTGAGCTCCCAAAAAAAAATATAATTATATATATGACGTCTGATTAAATGCGGGGAAAAGATGAACTATGATATTTATATTTATATACTCCTATTTTATACCCCTAAAACGATAATTGAGGTTCGTACCCGGGCAAAGCCATTTATTTTAATTTAACTATTAATAAAAAAATTGATTATTAATAGTAGTGGTAATTTATATCCGTATGCCCGCCTAGACTGCCCGAAAAATTATAGGTATAGACACACTAATTTTTTTAAGTATGTATAAATTGATATGTCCATTTGAGACCATTAATTATCATGGGCATATATGAACTTAAATGGGTGCCCACTTAATCATGGAATTAACTCACTTTGGGATTAACTCATTGCAATTCTTTGTCGCATCACTCCCGATAATAATCTAATGAATCAATCGAATTGAGCTCACATGAAAGAGGTATGGGTAGAGTTAGGAACTCTGAATTGCAAAATGTTAATACATGGAACCCCCCACACACACACACACAAAACAAATCCCACCCACCTGTGCAATGCAATCACTGTCTCAAATGTCACTGGCTTTAAAAGTTTTTTCTTTTCCACAAAAATTGTGTTAAAAGAAGCAGAAAATGAAGATGATATTTTTTAAAGCTGCTTAAAAAGATTTTTTTTAAAAAAATACAATTTTTTTTGGTGTTATGTCACCTAAAAATTGTGTGTATAAGAATATATGAATTTCAATATTCAAGTCACTTGTATTTATTTTGTTTGATAATTTTTTGTAGAAGGAAATTATTTTTTTGTAATTTTTGTATTTATTTGATAATTGCATGTTAATGAGTAAATAGACGTCTCATACCCATTTTAATACATGCCCATGTTATTAAATAGACACTTACTTCCCCGCCCATTTGAACACGTCGCTCATATGGGCACGCTCATACACACCCATTTGTCACTTCTAATTATTAATAACAAACTCATAGTAGGAGTTGGTCCCAAAATATGTTCAATCTAGACTAGAAGAGGGGGGGTTGAATAGCCTAGTAGATATTATTTATAAAATCCATTTTTAAGTTTGAAATGTTTCTTGAAGACAATCTTTCTTCTTTTCCTTTTTAAAAGACTATTTTCAAAAAAAGGGTTAGTGCAGTGAGAATACTTATAAGAGGAAACAGGTCGAGATCTATTGTTGATATAAACACAGTAGTAGTTATAAGATGAACAGAAACAATTTTAACAGGACACGAAGTTTAGAAGTGGTTCGTACTAAGTATAGTACTACGTCAACTACCAAAGTGGTTAGCTTTGGATTTGAAAGGTGCATTTGTTATCCACTAGGTGTGAGCGTAAGATCTCTAATGGATTGTGTACAAAATAGTTTTTAACCAAGTGTATGATGATGAGAGAACCAATTAATGAATAATTGTTCTCTCAAGTGCTAAAGTAAAGAATAGTTTAAATGCAAACTAGATGAAGCTGAAAGTATAAACTAGCAGATCTGTAGCTTCAGGAAGTTTGATGAAGTTGTTAGTTCTTGTCATTTGATCTCTTGAATGCTTTGAGTTATAAAGATGAAGCTTGAATGTTCAGTGTGCAAGAGTTGTTGTTCAGATTTTTCAAGAGTTGTTGTTCAGATCTTCAAACCTCGAATAAATACCATGAGAGATCTTTAGGACCGTTGGACTGAAGATAGACTAGTTGTGTCCAACGTTATAATGCATTAAATGCATTTCGGCGCTTTGTAGGATGCGTTCAGCAACAGATATCAGAGATTTAGAGTTGTAGAGGCAGCCATTCCAAACAGAGTAAGTTTTCAGTCTTGCAAGCGTTTCAGCTTGAAAGTCTTCTTAGTGCTCGTTTGTTGCAGCTTATTTGGAGTGACTTTTGGCTTTTGGCTTCTGAAAAGTCATATTTAAAGTGTTTGTTTCAGCTTATAAGCCAAAAGCCAATAAGTAAGGTACAACACACTTTATGCATTGAAAAGTCAAAAGCCAAAAAGCCAAAATTTTAAGCTTTTTTGGTTTTTTTTAAACATGAAGACAACTATTCATTAATAAATATTTGATTGTCTTCATTTCATCCTTCTATGAAATATACATAAAAATATGAATACTAATTTCCAAGGTTTTTTTTTAAACAAATAATTATAACGACTCATAAGCAGCTTTTCAACAGCTGTAACAAACAGTCTATCATGCAATCAGCCAAAAGTCATTCAGCTACCAGCTTAAGCTATCAACCATAAGTCATAAGCCATCAGCCACAACAAACGAGCCCTTAGCCAAATGAGGAAATGCCTTCAGATGTCATTATCCGTGAGACAGACCGGACAGATATCGAGTTGTCTACAGAGTTGACTTCTTTGGAGGAGATCTGATGAAGATATCCTTTTTGAATATTATCTGACTTAGATATTCAAAAATATCTAAATCAAATAATACGAG
The DNA here is from genome assembly GCA_013146195.2 of Codonopsis lanceolata. Classification (NCBI taxonomy): domain Eukaryota; kingdom Viridiplantae; phylum Streptophyta; class Magnoliopsida; order Asterales; family Campanulaceae; genus Codonopsis; species Codonopsis lanceolata. The sequence goes on along the minus strand of CM028384.1, from coordinate 14,618,509 downwards.
ACTTAATCCCTTGATTTGACCGTCTTTGATTTTGAACCTTGAGCAGACTTTCAAGTCTGCTATTCGAACTGTGCTTTCAAGGCTGCTGTTGAAGCCTGCTTGTCCGCGCCTAGAATGAACTAACAATAAACTAGTTCTAAACACCCTTGATTCTAAGACAGTTGCCACACTAATCGGTACGCAGACCTATTAGCCAGCATCAAGAGAATCAGAGGATGACTCAACCTAATCTAGAACCTATGAGGGTCAACAATCTCCTCCTATTTGGTTGATGTCATTATCTCAGCTACCAGCAGACTTTGAATCATGCACTGAGATACTAACATGTCTTTACAAGTTTTATTAAGAAGAGTAGACATGCCTCTCAGAGCAGAAGTCTAAGTAGAGAGATAGCTAAACTATGTACTTACAAGGATAAAGCGAGGAAGAATCAGGTACAAAGTTAAGCAGAGTTTAAATCTTAATAATAGGCAAGATATAAGCAGTTTAGAAGAATTAAACACGAAGTTTAAATAGACAAGATTATTAGATAGAGCAGCAAGTAATCTTAGTCCAATAGAGAATTATAGCAAAACAAGTTAAACAAGTTGTTTAACATCAGAGTTTTCCAAAAGTAGAGTTTGAAGGGTTAGAACAGAAAGGTCATACCATTTTTTTTTTTTTTTTTTTTTTTTGGGGAAACAGGGACGGTACCCTGCCAGATTTTATTAAAAAAGAGAAGAAATACAAACTAGAGGGGGACAACCAGCCTTACCCAATACGGGGGGACAAAGGAGCCTGACCTCGAACAAAGGAAATACAAGATAAGAGCTAATGCTTACGAAAAGAATATAAACCTAAGGCATCATCTTTGAAGCGACGGACCTCCCACGTGAGTTGCGTGCGATCGATGAAAAATTCTGGTCACACCTAGCAACATGAGCAAGATCCGCTAATCTGTCTGCCACTGAATTTCCTTCGCGAAAAATATGCTGAACCTCATAAGTACCCAGGAGACTAAGACACCGACGCAGATCATAAATATAAAGCCACGGACAACCCTGATTACCCTTAATGGCTGAAGCAACCACCATAGAATCCACTTCCACTAAAACCTTATCATAATTCCTGTCACGACATATAACCAGACCATCTCGGAGAGCCTGAAATTCCGCACTCGTATTAGAGCCGAACCCATAAAATCTAGAGAAACCAAAGACGAAAAACCCATTTGAGTCTCTAATCGCGCCTCCACCAGTTGCAATTCCATCCCTAGATGAACCATCTGTATTAAGCTTGACATAGTTTGGAGCAGGAGGCTGCCATCGAATCCACGAACCTTTTAACAAGTTAACCTTCCTAACCATTAACCCCATGTTTTGCAAGCAAAAAGAACCCAAAGCCGAGCTGTTAGATTTGGGGTTGAAGAGAAATAGAACATCTTTCAAACCTTGCATAACCTGTTTATATAGCAACTCTCCAGTAATATGAGCACTTTCAAAAACAGCTGAACATCTAGCCTTCCATATAGCCCAACAGCCGTATAAAAGAAGACCAACCTGGACTGCCCCAAACTCTGAACGAACAGAAACCCCATCAAGCCATATGCGGAAAAGGTGGGGAATAGAGGAATAATTACTGACTTTATTAAAAGGTCGCGCCAACCGACCCCAAAGCTCGCGAGCCAGCTCTGACTGCAGAAAAAGATGTTCGATGGACTCTCTATCTGGACTATTCCTGCAACAAACACAACGAGAAACCACAGGAACATTTTTGGAGTGAAGGCGCAGATCAACTGGGACGGCTGCATAAAAAAGCTTCCAGCCAAAAGCACTTATTTTTGTAGGAATCCAAGATTGCCAAATTTTTTTAGCCCAATATATTGTTGGACCCCGCGTACGACAAATGTTCAAATATGCTTTCGAGACAAACTCGCCAGAGGAAGACAAGCTGAACATTAATTTATCCTGGCAATTATCGGCAAGGCACATGTTTCTAATGAAGGTATGATGCGTCATGGGAATTAGCGGCAGCAAATCATGAAGAAAAGGAATAGCATCCTTGACAGTAAGATGAATATCTATGGGATAAGGCCCCTCCAGCCTAGTTCCAACCCAGTTAGCATTCCAAAAGGAAATCTTACCTTCACCAAGAACCCACTGACTATGAAGCAACAAAACCGCAATATGCACATGAACTGCCTTCCATACGTGAGATGCTGCCACTGGAACTGTGAACCCGTCATTATCACTGTATTTCATGCGGATGAATTTGGCCCATAAGCTAGTGCCTTGAAGAACACCCCAAGCTAATTTAGCGTGAAGCATATCTCGGACCTGAATTAAGGAGCGAATACCCAACCCACCTTCATCAATAGGACGACAGATTTTATTCCATGACACCTAGTGAACCCTGTGACTATTGGCATTGCCCCATAAAAAGTTCGCCATGGCCTGTTCAATACGACGAAGAACACCCAAAGGAACTTTAAGAACCGCCATGATAAAGCGGAATCTTTGCTCGAGGCGATTTGATCAAAACGATTTTACCTCCAAAAGAGAGAAGCTGCGATTTCCAACCATCAATCCTCTTGCGAATGTTTGTTTCCAAAGCCTCAAAATAATGTCTCCGAACTCTACCATAAAACAAAGGAAGACCCAAATAAGTCATCGGAAAAACCCGTTGAGTACATCCTGACCACATTGCAATATGTCGGGCTTTATTTCTGGAGCAATGGGTAGAGGTATAGAAACCACTTTTCTCTAGATTGATGAGCTGACCTGAAGAAAGCTCATATCGACGCAGAATAGCCCGAAGCGAGAGAATGGTGTGCTTGCCCGCGTTACTAAAAATAATCATATCGTCTGCATATAAGAGATGAGATATAACCATACTCCCCCTACCATAATTGTAAGGCACTAGCGAACCCATATCAAAACCTCTTTTGATTGCAAGCGAAAGGATTTCCTGGCCAATGATGAACAGAAGAGGAGATATCGGGTCACCTTGCCGAAGACCTCTGGAAGATTTAAAGAAACCATAGTTAGAACCATTAATCCGCAATGAATACCAAATATTGTTAATGAGGTTCCCAATTAGGCAGCAAACTTGGGGGCTAAAACCGAAGGAACTTAAAGCCTTCAAAATAAAGGGCCACTCCATACGATCATACGCCTTGGACATGTCCAATTTAAAAACAACGTTTCCACCATGTACTTTACAATTTATTTTATTGATAAGCTCATGAGCCAAAGCAATGTTTTCTTGAATAGCCCGACCTTTGACAAACCCAGATTGCTCAGGCGAAATAATAGTAGGCAGAATTCCAACCAATCTATTCGCCAAGATCTTGGAGATGATCTTGCACGAAAAGTTGCACAGACTAATGGGACGAAGATCCCCAAAGTTACTGGGATTTGCAAGTTTAGGAATGAGGACCATAGTTGTAGAGGAAATCCCACGATGAAGAGCCGTACCACGAAAGAAGTCCTGAATTGCAGCTACAACATCATCCTGAATAATAGCCCAACATGCAATGAAAAAATGCCCAGTAAATCCATCAGGCCCCGGGGCGCTGTCAGCCTTCAACCCTTTCACCGCCTCCCAAATTTCTAAGTTGGAAGGAATTAAAAGCATTTTATCATTGTCCGCATCAACGATTTTTTTATTATCCACTGGAAACAGCTCCTCATCCATTGTAGGATTAGTAGTGGATAATAAAGTAGAATAATATGATACAGCCATATTGCCCAAAGAAGGACCATCCGAACACCAAGACCCATCCGGCTTTTTTATTCGAACCGTGTTTCGAACAGCCCTATCGCGAATGGAAGCATGAAAAAAAGACGTGTTCCGCTCCCCATCATGAAGCCACCTATTACGAGATTTTTGCTGCAGCATTTCCTCATCCCATTTTAAGAACTGGTCAAGATCCTGCTGTGTATCACGAAGTAAGGCTGCCACCGAATCATCCCAGCCTACCTGAAGTTGAAAATCCAACCGAAGAATAGTATCCTGAAAAGTGACAATTTTTTTCTTCACATCGCCAAAGACTGACCAGTTCCAATCTTTCAAAGCCTTACGAAGCATCATAAGTTTCCGATGAAGAACATCCATAGAAGTGCCAACACAACCACGGTTCCAAACCGACTTTACAAAATCCAAAAATTCAGGGTGATCGATCCACATCCGTTGAAATCTGAAGCACGCAGACGGCTTTGGAATTAAATGAAAATCTAACAAAAGCGGCGAATGATCTGATTTAATCCTGCTTAAATGAGTAACATGCAACGAGGGAAAAGAAGTTGTGAAAAGACCATTAACCAAAACACGATCAAGCCGCTCCCAGATTCTACCCATACCATGATGATCATTACACCAGGTATAAATAGAGCCCTCAAATCCAACATCTCGAACTCCCTGGATTGTGAAATTGTTAAGATCGTCCATACTTCCAAAGTCATACCCACTGCCCCCAAGCTTTTCTGAAGTGCAAGAGATTGTGTTAAAATCTCCCCCTATGAACCATGGTTCATTAATGCTGCTAGCAATGTCTAACAGGTCAAGCCATAAGTCCTGCCGATCCCCCCTACTACACTTTGCATAAACAAAAGTTGCCAAGGAGATGAAGTTATTCTGTCCAGCCACACGAACAGTCACATGCTGCGTCGAAACCCTGAAGAAATCAACTTGAACTGAATTGTCCCAAAGTAGCCAAATATGATTATTAATAGGCTCATAATGCATTTGATTATTAAAACGCAACTTCCTAGCAATCTTATCAATGCGAGAGCCACTTATTTTAGGCTCAAGGAGAGCAACCAAAAAAGGATTATGTTGAGCAATCAACTTTTTCAAGTAAGTAATAGTTTTCTTATTACCCACGCCACGCGCATTCCAGATGATGATCGACATAAACAAAGATTAGTTATTATGTACCTGAGCAGCCTTAGCTTTGGCCCTAGTTTGACACCTAGTGGTAGGAGCCACTTTAAAGGATCTCTTTTTCTTGGTTTTCACTTGAGCTCTACAACTTTGCTGAAAAGCTTTGATGGAAGAGGTCGAATGAGGAAAATCTCGTGCATCATCAAAAGAAGCAGAACGGGTATACTTGTAAGAAGCCTTATGAACGTCATGATCCAAAGACTTTGGAGAATCTGAACCCCCATCTTGCCTTAAGTGTTCACCTTCCGAAAAGGAAGGAATCTTCCCATCTTTGGTCTGTAAATTCTTTTGATTCTCGTGCTGTACCACAATCACCTTCTGATATAGTCACACAAGCCGGCTCATCTGGCTCAGTAACACATGCCTCATTGTTTATAGGCTGTTTGTCTTGGGCTAAAGGAACTTGTTGATCATCCTCAGTGAGATCTACAAGAGATGCAAAAGTATTATTGAGAACAATGTCATCCTTTTCCACATTATTCTCAGGCCTCCTTCCCACCCCTTTAACAGATTCAGTAACTACTTCTGCCGAAGTGCCCGCTTCCTTACATCCTGAAGATAAATTAATCTTATTGGAAGGATCTCTTAACGGATTCTTCATGATTTTGACTGGTTCCCATCTCCTTACTGGTGGAGGAATTGCTTCTTCTTGTGGAGACGCCTCGGCTTCTTTACCTTTAGAAGTTGGAAAACCCTGATCATTCATACGAGTAGAGGCCGAATTTTGAGCTTCTTTAAACGTAGTTCTTTTTTGTTCGTCATTAGCAGTAGTCTCATTATGAAAGGTAGATCGTTTCTGACCCTTCCGACATCTATCCTTTGTGTGTCCCAAAAGTCCACAACCCACACAATAAAGAATGTTGCCTTCGAACTCTAGCGACTGCCAAAATCCATACTCCTTACTAGTGCCAATCCAAAGCCGTGTAGGCAAAGCCTTTGAAACATCCACTTCAACACAAATCCTAGCAAAAGCTGGGTGAGAAAGAGCAAGAGTTTTTTCATCTACCCTTAGAAAGCTTCCCAAAGAATTCCCGATACATTGTAAAAAGGAAGGATTAAAGTATGTCAAGGGCAACTGATGTAGCCGGACCCAAACAGCAACCGTCGTGCTGTCTTTACGGAACGCAAAATCGGGGGACCATCGAAAAGAACGATACATGCTAGATTGAATCATATGAGATTCCTTAGAAAGAGCAATGACCATATCTTCAGCCGATGATAACCTGACCATGACATGACGAGGGTCCAGAAGACCTACCACAAAAGACTCCTTAAGCTTCCAAGAACGTGCTATTTCCTCCTTAATAGCATACACCGAAGGCCGACCTGCCGAGAACTTTAGGACAATTGTATTAGAAAACTGCTTATCTGCGGCTTCAAGTTCTATTGGTGAGAAGAGACAACCTGGCTCTCCATTGAACATTGTAGGCTGCCTTGGGGCGAGAGGGATTGCATTAAGCACCGGCTTGTTAGTTCCCACGAATTCTTTGGGCTGAGCAACCATAGACGCGTAGGTCTTAGGAGCCTGGGTTGATTCAGGTACCGTAGTTGGATGTGGCGTAGAACTAGAAGGGACAGCCGGCGGTTGGGCCGCCAGGCCATCCGACGACATAGGGCAAAACCCTAATTAGGGTTAGAAGACGTGCACGCTAGGTTAGAGGGAGATTCTAGAGAGAGAATTTTTTTTAACTTACGTTGATTGTGTTTGCTCAACATATCTGTTTTCTTCCGTTTCTTCAGACTCATCTTGATCAATGGCTGACTTCTCCTCCTGTACTTTCTGCTCAAAGAGGGGGAGTAGTGGACCTTTTTGCTACTGCTGACGACTTAGCTAAGGTGCTACAAATGTTACCTCATCGGTGGCACAACCTCAAGGGGAGATTCAACGAACTTAGATAAATAATGTTTTGTATTTTAAATATTTCTACTGGATTTTATTAACTGCTTTTGGTTTGTCTTTTGATTGGATATGATGGATCATTTTGACTTATTTTATCATAGATTTATTTCTTTGATATCTTGAGTTATTAATTTCAGGGGTACGATGCTTTGGTCAGAAAGGTAACAACAAAGGGGGAGAATGTTGGAGAATATTTCTTCCCACGGCTGTTTTTCTAAAAATCTCCTTTGTCGTGTTTTACATTTTATGGCGTGCTCTATCTTATAGAAATATAGATTGTTATTACCTTTCCTTTTCTTTAGTAGGATGTTTAGTTATTATCTTATATAAGGACTCTCTTAAAGGAATTCTCTTGTTTGTAGGAATTTAAGATCTATTCTATATATAACGCTTCCTAATCCTTTCAATGTCATGTGAGGGTGCTTTTCTTGGCTGACAGAGTCTCTAGGATCTCTATATAAGAAGGGACCAGCCTTGGTAGAAGATTGATCAAGCAGAGAATTTATAAAATAAGTTATTCGCACATGATGCTATCTCGGAAAACCAAGAAGCCATTGATTGATCCATCATCAAAAGGCTCATCTGTTTTTCACCGCTTTACATCAACGGTGCTGCATTCGTTATTACATCATGAATGACTGTGTATTCATGAATGTTAAGAATAGATTAGATTAATCTACTCGTGTAGGAGTTTTTTCGTATTGATTTCCACCATTTCTAGAGTTGCTTTTCTTTATTGTAATTGTGTTTACAATCCCTTTCTAGTGGAAGTTTCGCCCTGAGGCATTGTCTACAAGTTTTTCACTTGTACACATTATTTACTTCTTGTTTTTTTTGCTTGCTTCCTGTGTTATTCTGTTTCTCTTTCCGTTGTTGTTCCTGTTTAATGATTCATGAGATGTTGTATTACTGGATTGTTCATTGTTGAATCCTAGCTATTCAACTATTTCACCCGTAAGGTAGTATTTTCATATTTCTGAGTAGAATATTTAATTAGTCCTTAAATAGACATTATTTTTTATAGGATCACTTTATATAATACATAGAATGCCACACCAATTTTTTATATACAAAATTACATCCTTATTAGAGACAATCACACTGTAGATGGATTCTTGTACAAAAATTTCATTCATTGTTTCAAATTACTACTAGTCAAGTGCAAAAGGCTCCATTAATAAAGCCAACACTTGGTCTTTAGTCTCACGATCTTGAACCCCAAAACCATCTCCATTTTGGTAAATAAAATGTGCCACTCATGACGCATTTATCACGCATCTAGTAAATAGTTTGGAAAATGGAGATTATTTGACGCAGTATATGTTTATCTTCTTCCATGTACTAGTTATCATGCTCGTAATGTGATTGTGGGCAACCATCTCGGAAACGTTTGCTTCTCTCATATAACAAAGAATTGAAGAAGGAGTGTCGCCTCTGTCTAGCTCCACCTATATCACACATGTAAACAAAAAAAAGTTTAGTTTGTCAATGCTTTTTCTTGGTTAATGATGCATATTGTCAGAGCTAGTTGAAATCAGTTTCGTCAAATATTACCATAGATGTTCCTTGATCGTTGCAAAGTCGAATAATCAACGAGGTATAGTATATAAAATCTTGATTATTTCTCCATGAAGCAATGGCCTCTTCTTCTTCGACCCCAGTCGTTACTGATAAAAATGCATGAAGATATATCACAGGATCAGATGATGAGATCCATCCATTATCTAAATACTCTTTGAGTGAACGTGTATAACCCTTGTTGTACCAGCGTGCTTTAACAAGTAATGCTTTGCAAAAATCTTCCCACTGAAAATCCAAATTTGAAAAGAAAAAGCAAATTAGACGATGACCATGATCAAGGCTTAGCTATGTTCATAGTATAGACAACATGGAATAATTAGGAACTAGTACCACTTTTTGTAAATGAGGTAACACCGAAAAATTACAATCCATTTCTTTCTGGATTTCAATTGTAATCTCATGAGAAGTATCATATAGTGTTTGAAAACAAATTTTCATGCACGCCGGAAGTTTTTGAATTCCCTTGGATCAATTATATACACTTTATATTATTATGAACAATTAACGTCGATCACGAGCATTTTAATTATTAGAAGAAGTGTTAGTGAATACATATATACCTATTAGCAGCTGTGGTGAGGAGCTCAAGTTCCTGCAATGAACCATACACATCATAAACATCGTCTATGATTAGTATCAATTTAATGACTTTGGTTAGCCATTTTCTAGGACTTCCGTAGTTGGTTTCAAAAGCAACAACAACTGTGAGAACCCAAACCCATTACATGTTTAACATCATTATAACATGCTTAACATATGCCTTAACATGTTAGAGAGTTCATATTGTTCACATCATGCTTGCATTAGGTTGGTTACGATCATAGTCGTTTCAATGCCTACTATGCGTTGCATGCTTTGTCGTTAATGCTTTGAGTATTCATCTTAGCATGTTTTCACTTAACTAAGTCTCATTGGAGTCCCAGTACCCTTCATATATGACTTATAACATTAATCTTGATCATAGTATGCATGGTTGAGAGTTTAGAAGCATTGTTTCTTCGTTTGAGTCTTAGGATTTCTCGGGATTGTCTTCATTGCTTGTATTGTTTGTGTTTTCGACTTGCGAGAAGTTCATTTGAGTTCTAGACCAAGTGTACTAGCATTTCTCATGCTTGTACAATCATTGTTCATAGACTTGTTGTATTTGGAAATAAGATGACCAACTTATTACTTCACAGATTCAGTCCTGTTTTGGGCAAACTTCGGGAAAATTCTGGTACCAATCTACGGAAGTGATTGATATTTCCTTTGGGTGTATTTTACCTACATATGTTAGGACACTCCATGTAAAATTTGGTAATTTTCAAAGGTGTGTAAGTACCTCAATTAGGTCTTGACTTACGGCTGTGCCAGAATTCAGTTTTCAGGAAATCAGCTTCTGTACTTGATTTTGTTGTAACCTTATTTTGATTAATATAAGTCCAAATTGAGTAATTTAAAATTCTACAATATATCTTAATGAGTCTAGTTTCAGAAAATTTAATAATAACCTCATTTGGAGGTGTGAGCTGTTTATGGTCGATTTTACAAGATTGACTGTTTGTTTTCCAGATTTTGGGTTTTTGACTTGTTTTGGTTGAAGACCCCCTTGCCCCTTGCCCCTTGTCCCAAGTCCGACCATTTCAGCACACCATTGTGGACTCAAGTCAAACCTTTTTTAGCCCTTGGATGAGTTCCTAATCAAAGGCTTTCAAGCCTTGACCAATTAGAAGCCATATAACCACCCTTCACAAGGATTATGGTTTTGTTCACCCATTTTAAGCCTTGACAGCCCCTCTTTGTCTTCAGCCTCTGAAATTACTGAACATTCATGCCATTGTTGAGCTTGTGAAGCTCCCATACTTATGTGACCATTTGCCGGAGTTCCAGTAACCCGATTGGCGATCCGAGACCGCCAAATCGAAGGCCTTGCCCTCCTCTTCCACAATCCTTAGTTTGTTATTGCTTTCATCCATTATTCATAGGATTAAGGTGAGTTTTCAATTCTCAGATTTTATGTTCAATAAAATAACATGCTTCTTTCATTATAGTTGTTCTAAACATGCTTAGGAAGACTTCTAGTAAATTAGAATTCTTCAATTCATCTTGTGAAAAGTTAGTAAGTTTTTAAGGTTTTCATGTGAAGTTATGATTTTGACTTTGTGTAAAGCATGAATGATGTTCTAAATGTGCTTAGGAACAACTCTTGTGAAAGAATAAATTTCAATTGTATGTTTAACAAAATCGACTATTCTAGGGTTTCAAACTCGAGAATTGGTTTACGGCTAGTTTAAGTTTATGAATGGCTTAGTTATTGTGTTCTAAATGAACGGAGAACATAGAAAAGAGTAATGGGATGCATATAGTATCTATGCTCTACTTGGTTGCACTTTAGCAATGCCTCATTGGAGTTGAGTTTAGGGAGTTATTGAACAATATCGACTCCACATTCAATCCCTACGACGTTTGTAGTTCGTTAGACTAATGTATTAGCTTACGACACTTTGGAATGGATTAAAGTGTATTCTTTGATGTATGTGTGCTTGTGAGACTCAATCGAGTTCTTATGCGGCTTATATGATTGTGTTTAAGAAATGCATAATCGATAGCATGTTCTAGAATGATATATCTATTTGACATGTTGAATTCGCTCTTGTCGAATTCCTATTTGATTCCATAATGAGTAAACATCTACTTGTTGAATAAGTTCGCTCTTGTCGAACTTGTTCCTTATTTGGTATATATGACGAGTAAACATCTACTTGGCATTGCATTTGTCCAGCTGGCATATTTGGTCGAGTCGATGGTATGACAATGCATCGCCGTCACGTGTTATGGGATTCATGATAGTGATGGGTTGTTATGTCGGATTTATCACACACCCTCTATTGTTGGCCACAATGGGGAAGTAGCCCCTTTGTTGTAACCATTAGAGCGCATTGGCAAGTCTATTGGCCCGAGTATCCCTCAGTATGTCGATGTATCCCACACGATCATCCGACAGCACGTATAGCGTTTAACGCTTGTATTGAAGGAGCTACGTAGCGGCACCAGTTCTATAACATATCCTCTTTATATGTGATTTACTTTATAGCACTTATGTGAAACCAATGTGCTACCATGGATATGTGAACTAAGTGTTTATATAAATGAACGCTTTGATTGACTTGATATTAATGATGATATCTTTCTATGTATGTTGCATGATGCCATGACATGCATAATTGTTAGCTCACAAAGTCTTTATGACTTAGCCCCTCCCTTTTACTCGCTTTAGATCCGAGCCGTCCAGGTCCTTCCCGTTGAGGTGTTACAGGGTTCGTGCTTGTCCGTTCACTCGCGATGAGGTTGATATTTATAGATGTCCTTCTTTTATTCTCTTTTGAAAGGACGTTGGGTATAGCAAGTCATTTAGACATCGCTTTTGGGAACTTGAACTTATTGTATTTATGTCTATTACTGGTAGTAACTTGTATTCTATTTTGAGTGCCGGCGCATGTACGTCGAGCCTTGTATAGTTGTAGTTGGTCCACATGTTTTAAGTCTTCCGCTGAGCATCGCATTAGCTCTTATTTACTTTTGTTGTTTCTCCGGCATGTTTTAGCCGTCGAGGTATTATAGCATGAACTGTTTAGTGTTGGGTTCCGGTTGTAAAGTCGCCGATGAATTGGTATACTTGTCCTTAACTATTATATCAGGTTTAAAAAGTTTTAAAATATTTCGGCCTTTTGGTGCCGAGTTGTATCACCTACAATGTTGCGCCACGTCGTTTCTATAATTGAGTCCTTGCATGAATTGTAGTCCTATTTGGACGGCTTGACTAGTGATTCCACCTCGGGGTCCAGGTCGGGTCGTCATAACAAATGTCCATAAGTAACTTTCAACTATACGATTCCTTGTAAACCGTAAACTTTCGGCCATGCCAAGATCTTTCCACCACCTGTATCACATACAAAAGACTAAATTTGTATGTTTTAAACTTCTTATGAGTAAAGTGCGCGCTTATGAATCACTTAAGTGGTTGTACTAAGTAAACACCTATCAAAATGTCATACTCCCTCCCTCCGTTCGATCAAAAGAGTCAAACTATCTGTTTTTTAAATTATTGGTCGTACTGGTAGATTGAACATGAGACATCACGTTAAATATTGTTGTGAAAATTGAGAGTGAACTGGTACCTTGATAAATCTTTGAGATCATTTTGGTGTGTGTCTTGAATCCTATTGAAATGTATCTTTGCCAGCTTGAGTATGGTAGTGTTCTTGGCATCCTCTTTTTTGTAATCTTGTATGTTTCTTTTAACATCATACCAATCCACTCTACGTTGCGAAGGGAGCTTCAAGGCACGGGTTACTTTCTTCGCAAACATATGATTTGGGTAGGAACAAATAGTCTTGAGAACTCCAGTCGTGAAAGTCGCAGCCTCTTCCAATATATATTCACCTTTTATTGCCAAATTTGAGGCTTCAAAAAGCTCTAGCATTGCTTTTGCATTGGATTGCATCTTTCAATGAAATTTCCTGAACTGTCCATGAATTCCTTGAACACATCTGAGTTATATTACCAACCAAAGAAATGTAGTTGTTAGTTGGAAAAAAGTTTTACAAATTGTTGGGAAGTAGCATAGAGGTCCTCACCAATAACAACATGGTTCGTCTTAAGTGATTCTACAATGGTCTCTAAACCTATCTTGATCTCCTTGTCCAAGAGATAAGCCAATCCGAGTTTCCCAAAAATGTCAATAAGCTCCATCTTTGCCAATACGCCCCCCTTTTCAGAAAAAGTTGTCGCAACTTCTTCTTTTAGCTTCTTGACTAGACATTCATATTTCTCTTCCTGCACTATGTCGGTATTACGAAATGCGTTTAAATCTTCATCATCTGATCATAGAAACTGCATGCGCCCCAAAATTTAAGCCCAACTACAGGGACCACATAATGGCCATGTCACCAAAAACCTCAAAAAACATACTACAACCCAAAACGTAAATAGTGTATCTTCCACTTAAACATCAAATATTCGAACATAAATCCCTTAATAAAATTTACTTACAATAAAAACATATGTCTAAATAAATCTCCCAAAAATCCAATTGATGATTATAAATAATAGTTCAAAACATAACGAAGTTTTTATCTCTCCAATTGGACTAAACCGAACCGAACCAAAATTTTCATGTTTCCATTCCCTACTTATGTCTGAAGGAAAGAGTAGGAAAAGCGGTGGCGAACAAAAGCCCGATAAGTTCATATACAATCCCTCCGGTTTCTAGGAGTAGTTGACCAGGGAAGAAAGTCAAACGATACATAGTGTAAACAAAGGTGGCTCTAAGGAACCTCAAATATCAAAGTATCCCAAAAGGGTCAAAAGCAAAATGCTATATCCGGATTACCCCACCATAGTTCTTATGGTGTAATGTCGCCTTAATAAGGTCAAATGGTCATTCAAATTATCTTAGTGATCATAACGTGAATTTTTCAAAAATATAATACAATTTCAACAAAATCAAATAACAATGATAACCGAATAAAATATCGTACATCGAGTTTAAACAATTTGTGAGATTCATAAAGCAATTCACAATTAAGAATAATGAAAGGACGGATACGACGGGATTTCAAATTCAAATACCAACCAAAGGTCGGCACACGTTTTCAAGGAAAGGTAAATATCAAGGAGATAACGGAAGCCTAACATTTTAGAATTAAAAATTCAAAATAACCTAAATGATGCATAATCCCTTACCTTAGCGATGCGGTGAAAAGTTAGCTTTGAGAACAACGTACCGCTACCCGCGCGTCTCCAAATCTAAATCATAACAATACAAAATAAAATCCTAAATTTAGGGACCTTCTAGTAGCCTTTAAAATCTAATACATAAATAAAAATTTCGAAATATATAGTTAATTTAATTGTATAGGGGTCTATTTTTAACTGGTAAAACTTATGGTTAAGTTTACGTAATTCTACATAATTACAACAAAGCAAACACAAAGTACAGGGAATAAATTTGAAAAACTTTTGTCACTGAAACTTTAAAATCCTACCATGATTTGGTTTGTGGAAAAAAAAGTTGACTTTCCTTTTTTATAATATAAAAATGGGTATATAGCCTTAACCCATTCTTCTTCTGTATCACATCCTTTACCATTTCTTTGTTTTTCTTTTTCTCCGGTCTGCTTCATCTCTCTGCCTGATCTCCTCTTTCTTTCTTCTCTTTTTTTTTGGTCAAACACACCCACATATACAAAACACGTCAAGAACAAATACTCCCTCTTAACAGTTCATTCATCATTCTCTCATTGAAATCAAATCTAACCCATTTATCATTCCTCAATTTCCCTCTCCACTTACTATCATCAAAATTGATCAAAAGTCCACAATCACTTTACATATTTTAATTTGAGAAAGTTTCTATCCGGATATTCCCTTCAAACACATACTGCCCACCTTCAAACACACCCTTGTTTTCAAATTATTATTTGATATTGCTTAATTTCTCTCACTAGCCAACCCAGTTCCAAAAGATCTCAAAATTTCTACAAGAACAAGAACGAAATCGGAGCAAAGTGTTTGGGTTCGGAAGGAACGTTACCTAGATGAAGCTCGCCAAACCACCGACTCCGCTTTCCTTCCTCTTCTGTTGTCCTCTGTCGTTCGTCTTCTCGGAAAGTATCCGTTTAGATTTTTTTTTTCCGGCTTTCTCTGTGTGTGTGTGTGCCTAATCTGAGAAAAATAGTTTACTCCCTCTCTTTCCCTTTTTTATTTCCAAGGAGGGACGGTTCTTTTGCCACCGGTTTGCCTTCATCGCCTCTTCTTCTACCGATACAACTCCCGTCCCAATCGTGTCTCTTCAATTTCTTTTTATTTCCTTTTTATTTGTAACCAAACTTAAATCAACTTTAAAAGAGTTTATTGGGTCAGCCCAATTCAAAGGGACTCATTCTAACGGTAGAAGCCCAAACATATTAAAGTACTAATGGCCCAATTTTAGGAATTTACCGCCCAAACAAAATAGGCCCAAATTATATTGAGGTTAGCCCAAAACAATTTATTAATTAATAATATAATAAATATTTTTACTCAAAAATTTGGGTATATTACACTCTTACCCCCTTAAAAAAAGTTTAGTCCTCTAAACTTTACGCCAAAGTAACCAAAAGACTTGAAATACAAATTTTATTCAAAAAGCTTAGGGAACTTCTCTCGCATATCTTCTTCCTGCTCCCATGTGGCTTTTCTCTCCGTATGATTACTCCATTGAATCTTGACATATGGAATAGTTCGTCTCCTTAATATCCGATCTTTCTGGTCAACAATTCGAACTGTCTTCTCATCATAACTCAGTCTTCCGAAATTTTAACTGGTTCAAACTCAATCACATGGTTCGGATCCGAGACATACTTCCTTAGCATAAATACATGAAATACGTTGTGCACTCCAGATAGTGTAGGCGGTGGCTAGTCCAGTAGGCGACCTCACCAACCCGCTCGAGAGTATTTCAAAGGGTCCCACAAATCTTGGACTAAGCTTTCCCCGTATACCAAATCTCAAGACTCCTCTTGTGGGTGAGATTTTAAGGAATACATGGTCCGCCACTTCAAATTCGAGTCCGCGTCGCTGATTATCTGCATAAGACTTCTGTCGGCACTGAGCTATAAGAAGTCGTTTTCGAATCAACTGCACCTTCTCCGAAGTAACTTGCACCAACTCCGGTCCTATTAGTTTTCTTTCGCCCACCTCATCCCAACAGATAGGCGATCTGCACTTCCGTCCATACTGAGGGCTTCATAGGGTGCCATACCAATACTTGCATGGAAGCTGTTATTGTAGGTAAACTCCACCAGGCAAGTGATCGTCCCCATTACCCCGCACCAGTCCAACACGCATGCGCAAGCATATCTTCCAAAGTTTGTATTGTCCGCTCGACCGACCGCCGCCAGGGTCGAAAGTCACTCATACTCAAATTTGTACCCAATGCTTTTGTAAGCTACCCCAAAACTTCGAGGTGAATCTAGCATCACGATGTGAAACTATCGAGACAGTACTCCATGGAGCCGAACAATCTCATCGATGTTTTACAACTTTGCCAACCTTTCCATCGAGTCGGAATTTTAAACGCTAAGAAATGTGCGGACACTTGGTCTTGAAAATTCCTATCAACAATGACCCAAATTGAATTATATCCCTTCAAAGTTAAGGTAACCCTACCACGAAGTCCATAGTGATATGCTCCCACTTCCACTCAGGTATCGGCAAGGACTGCAACAATCCACCTGGTTTCTGATGTTCTGTCTTCACCTGTTGGCATACAAGACACTTACTCACAAACTCAGCTATATCCCTTTTCCTATTCTCCCACCAAAAGGTGTAACGCACGTCGATACATCTTCTTGCTACCCGGTGTATGGCAAACCTTGAGTTGTGCACGCTCTTCTAAAATCGCCTTTTCAGTGCAGGTGCGATGGAACACAAATTCTTGACCCAAAACGAAGAATGCCGTCATTATCCTGCCGAAAATCTCTCTGATCCGCATCTTCCAACCCCAAGGTAATCTTTACTAACTCTGGATCCACTGCCTATGCCGCTTTAATCTTTTCTAACAAGGATGGTTGTACACTCAAGTGTGCCATGAAACCATCGCCAATTCTAACCCTAACTTCAATTCCCATCGAGTCGAGGTCGTCCAATATCCTCTTTTCCTTAGTTATCAAAGCCGCCAAACTTCCCATATTCTTCCGACTCAAGGCGTCAGCCACTACTTGGCCTTCCCAGGGTGGTACAATATTGTGCAATCATAATCTTTCAACAGCTCCAACCATCTCCGTTGCCGCATGTTCAACTCCTTTTGAGTGAATATGTACTTCAAACTCTTATGATTCGTGTAAATTTTACACGTCTCGCCATACAAATAGTGCCTCCAGATTTTCAATACAAAGACCACTGCTGCCAGTTCTAAGTCGTGTGTCGGGTAGTTCCGTTCATAGTTCTTCAATTGTCGAGAAGCGTAAGCAATTACTTTCCCATTCTGCATTAGCACACAACCCAAACCTTTTTGTGATACATCACTATAAACCACAAATCCTCCCGTCCCTGATGGTAGAGCAAGGATCGGGGCTGACACTAGTCGATTTTTCAGCTCTTGAAAACTGGTCTCACACTCGGCTGTCCACACAAACTTCGTGTTTTCCTGTGTAAGTCGAGACAACGGCCCTGCTATCTTTGAAAAACCCTCAACAAACCGACGATAATACCCTGCTAGACCCAAGAAACTTCAAACTTCGGTAACCGTTGTGGGTCTCTCCCAATTTACTACGGCTTCAATTTTGGCTGGTTCCACTGAAATACCCTCATTTGAGACCACATGTCCTAAGAAGGCTACCTTCTCCAACCAGAATTCACATTTTTTGAACTTAGCATACAACTTCTCTTCCCTTAAAATTTGCAATACTGTTCTCAAATGTTGCTCATGCTCCTCCCGAGTCTTCGAGTAGATCGAGATGTCATCAATGAACACTATTACACATCGATCTAGAAATTGCTTGAACACCCTATTCATTAGATCCATAAATGCAGCTGGGGCATTCGTCAACCCGAATGGCATAACCAAAAACTCGTAGTGCCCATACCTTGTCCTAAAAGCTGTTTTTGAAATATCTTCTTTCCTGACCCTTAGTTGGTGATAGCCCGAACGAAGGTCTATCTTGGAGAAATAACGGGCACCCTGTAACTGATCAAACCGATCGTCAATGCGAGGCAACGATTACTTATTTTTCACCGTGACTCGATTCAACTCGCGATAATCAATACACAGCCTCATAGATCCGTCCTTCTTTTTAACGAACAACACTGGAGCGCCCCAAGGTGATACGCTTGGCCTGATCAGCTCCTTTTCCAACAGCTCTTGTAACTGCTCCTTCAATTCCTTCAATTCTGTTGGTGCCATCCTGTACGGTGCCTTAGAGATGGGTGTCATCCCGGGCACCAGATCTATCCCAAACTCTACTTCTCGGTCTGGTGGAAGGCCAGGTAGGTCTTCTGGGAAAACATCCGAAAATTCCCTAACCACAGAAAGTGATTCTAAGGTGACCACTTCTTTACTAGTGTCGATGATGGAGGCTAAGTAACCCTGACATCCTTTTCTTAAGAGTCGCCTTGCCCTTAACGATGAAATGAAGCCCGACAACACCACTGGTTTAGACACCTTAAACTTGAACTCTGGTTCACCCGGAATACAAAACACCATTTCTTTTTCAAAACAGTTGACCCTAGCGTGATAAGAGACTAACCAATCCATCCCTAAAATCAAATCAAAATCTTGCATATCTAAAGGGATCAAATCAATAGGCATTTCTCTATGCTCTAATTTCAAAGAACATGATCTAAACACAGACGTGATAGGGATGGATTCCTTCGTCGGGGTGTCAATAATCAAAACCTCATCTAAGTTCTGGGGTGCCAATTTCATTCGACGTGCAAGCGAGATAGATATAAAAGAGTGGGTTGCACCAGGATCAATCAAAACATAAGCATCACTGGAACATAATTGCAAGGTACCTGTCACTACATTGTTTGTTGCCCGAGCATCCTTAGCAGTCATAGCATACACACGTCCATGCCCCTTTGGTTTCTCCTTGTCTCCACTTGTGGCTCCTTTGACGAAGGTGTTTATGTTTGGCTCTGGGTAATCTTTAACCAAGTACCCCATCTTCCCACAATTGAAGCACACCCCAGAGTTCCGATAACAAGAATGTGTTTGATGCTTACCCCCATAAGTACGACATAAGGGGTTCACGTCTCGGTTCCGGTTCTGGCTTTGATTCTGCGACTCACGATGTCTGGCCGGTTTCTAGATGACTGAGCTCCACTCCTAAAACGGTTATCTTCAATAGCCCTTCGTTTATTCACATTACTCACATTCCTTTGGCCACTCGGTTGACCACAGAACTTACCTGAATTGTCATCGGCTCCCCTCTTGTGCTCATCTCTTTTCCTCTGGTAAGCTTCTGAATCACGTTCAATCACTCTGGCACAGTCCACCACCTCCGCATAAGTCGCTAGCTATAGTGGTACCAACCGATAACTAATCTTACCATTAAGACCCCTTTCGAACTTTCTTGCCTTCTGGCAATCGTTCTCGAAGAGGTCCGGAGCATACCTGGAGAGCTCAGTGAACTTTGCGGCATATTCGTCCAAGGTCATCTTTCCCTGTTCCAAGCTCATAAACTCAACTATTTTCCTATCACGTATACTTGGCCGAAAGTACTTCTTGTTAAAAGCTTCCAAGAACATCTCCCAAGTATATTCTCCTGTCCCCTCTGCCTCAGCAGTCCTCATTACTGACTGCCACCACTGATCAACTTCCCCTACGAATTTGAATGTGGCAAGGTTAACCTTCTGCTCACTAGTGAGGGTCATTGTCCAGAAGATTTTCTTCATGCTTTCAATCCAGTCCTCAGGCTTCTTAGTGTGGGTTCCCGGAAAATGTGCTCCCGCGCCCCGCGCGCCCTTGCATAGGGGTGCGCGTCCGTCCGGATGCGGTGACATCCACTGCTCTCGTTCCACCCTCCCTTGTCTAGGGGAGGATGAAATCAAAAGTGCGGGAGGAGTGCTGTCGGAATAGCGCGTTGGAATGCGTCTCGGTTGCCTTTAGTGGATTTTTGATCCAATATGGGAGCTTTGGAATTTCTGTGTCAAGTTATCCCTTTTTTAGAGGAGAACGTGAAAGTGCAGAGAAAGATGTTGCAGCGCCTCCACTATGGATTTTATGAAAATAGCCTTATGGCCTATTTCGGATCATTATGGGTGCTTTGGGTTTTCTATGTCAAGTTATCCCTTGTTTAGGGGATACTAGGACATAGGAATACATCACCTTTCCATTCCCATTCTCCCTTTTTTAGGGGAGAACGTGAAAGTGCAAAGAAAGATGTTGCGAGGCCCCACGGGATCCAAAATGTTTTAGAGTCGCCATCTTTATTTTAAGGCAAAAATAAAGCAAAACCAGAAAAAGAAAATCAGAGATGAAGAAAACGGGTTCGGAGGCTAAGTTACGAGTTGGGAAGGTGCTAGGCACCCAACTCACCCTTTCGGTCTCAAAACGGTTTTTGGCTAAAGTATGCTTTTTGTTATATTTATTTATTAGATAAATAAAGCATTAACTGCCTACAAATACATCCATTACATCTATATTATTTACAGACTTGCAACAGTCTCTTTTACAAACAATTACAAATATACTTGAAAATATTTTGCCATTATAACGGCTACATTTAGTATTATTTCCTAACAAAATCCGGGCAGCATAACTTCTTATATATTTACATTAGGCCGGATAGGAAATAATACTTTTACAAACAAAGACTTTAATGAATAAATAATGCAAATAATTACAAATACATCTGAAAATATTTAACTATAACAACTGCTATATTTAGTACTATTTCCTAATTAAATCCGGCAAAGACAAGCCTTGTATATCTACATTGGGCCGGATTGGAAATAATACTTTTACAAAAATGAAAGACTTTAAAATAAACTTACAGACAGCCTAGGGTGTGCTCGCTCTGTCCCTCGGGGAGAGAGAGTCTTTTTGTTGTTGTTGTTGTTGTTGTTGTTGTTGTGTTGTGTCTTGTGTGTTGTGTGAATTTGGGCATAAGTGGATCGCTCTAGAAAGTTACTTTCGCCTATGGTTCGGGCGTGCTTCTGCTTGTGTTTGGTTGTTTGTTGGCTTGAGGTAGGTCGAAATCGGGCGTAGTAACGGCTTACTTCAGGCGATTTGGCCTTTAAATCGGCAGCAACCGCTTCTTTCCACGATTTTTGGACCGGGGAAAAAGGGTGGATACCTAGCTGGGGGGCTAAGGTACACTTCTACCGGTTGGTTTTGTGTTTGGCGGAGGTTTGGCAGAGTTTCGAGGCTTTTTGAGGTGATCGCTCAATATCTCAAATCGCTCTCTAATTCTCCAGCGTAACGTTAACGCGGAGAAGCTTTACGAAGGAAGGAGTGCTGAAAATGATCGACTGAAGCCTCTATTTATAGGCTTAATCAGGGACACGGCAGGAATTAAAATTCCTTCTCTGCGCATCAGATAGTGGTACACTGCGCTGGATTTGTTGCATTTTACGGCAAATGTTTGTGCACTGTAGCAGACAGAAAGCATTTTGGGCGCCACCTCCATCAATTTTGGGCGCCATGCCCAATTCTTTTAGTAGCCACGCCCATTTCCTTCTTCATGCATCAAACGAGTGTACACTGTGCTCCGAGAGTATTATTGTTTTCTTTATGGGTATTCCGGGTATTTTCAAATACCAATTGCACCGGAAGACCAGGAGAAAACTACTTTTACTTGCCCCTTCGGCACCTTTGCCTATCGGAGGATGCCCTTTGGTTTATGCAATGCACCTGCGACTTTTCAAAGGTGTATGATGAGCATCTTCTCCGATTTTGTGGAGAATTTTATGGAGGTTTTCATGGATGACTTCACTGTCCATGGTGACTCGTTCGACCAATGTTTTGCTCACCTTGCTTTAGTCCTTGACCGATGTGTTGAAACAAATTTGGTGTTAAATTTTGAAAAATGTCATTTCATGGTTGAGCAAGGCATTGTGTTGGGACATGTGGTTTCGAAAAAGGGTATTGAAGTGGACAAAGCAAAAATTGATGTTATTTCCACACTTCCTTACCCTACAAATGTGCGTGAAGTGCGGTCGTTCCTTGGTCATGCGGGGTTCTACCGTCGCTTCATTAAAGATTTTTCGAAAATTGCATCGCCTCTATGCGCCTTGTTGCAAAAAGACGTGGATTTTACATTTGATGATAATTGCAAGAAAGCGTTTGATGAGTTGAAGGATCGGTTGACTTCAACTCCTATTATTCAACCCCCAATTGATCTCTCCCTTTTGAGATCATGTGTGATGCGAGTGATTATGCCTTGCGGGCAGTTTTGGGTCAAAAAGTGGATCGTGCCTCTCAAGTGATTTATTATGCGTCTATGACTTTGAATGAGGCACAACGAAACTACTCCACTACAGAAAAAGAGATGTTAGCGGTGGTATTTGCATTAGAAAAGTTTAGGTCCTATTTGCTTGGTACCAAAATCATTGTATACACCGATCATGCTGCTCTTAGGTATTTAATGTCAAAGAAAGAGGCAAAACCGAGACTCATTCGGTGGATCCTTCTGTTGGATGAGTTTAACATAGAAATCAGGGATAAGAAAGGGGCCGAAAATGTAGTGGCCGACCACTTGAGTCGTTTGGTGAGAGAGGATGGCAAGCCTTATACGCAGGCCCCTATTAGGGACGAGTTTCCTGATGAGGCTTTGTGGGCAGTTAGGGACGTGTTGCCTTGGTATGCGGATTTGGTAAACTTTTTGGTCTCTAATAAAATTCCCCAAGTTTTTTCTAAATCTAAAAGAGACAAAATCCGCAGTGAGGCTAAGTACTATGTGTGGGACGAACCAAACTTGTGGAAGCATTGCGCTGACCAAGTTATTCGTCGTTGTGTCCCGGAAAATGAGATTGCCTCTATCCTCAAGTTCTGTCATGAGTATGCATGTGGTGGTCACTTTGGTGCCAAAAACACCGCTAGGAAAGTGTTAGACAGTGGCTTCTTTTGGCCGAAATTGTTTATGGATGCCGCCGCCTATTGTAAGTCCTGTGACCGGTGTCAACGTGTTGGAAATATAGGACGCCGCAATGAGATGCCACAAAACATCGTAATAAATTGCGAGGTTTTTGATGTTTGGGGAATTGACTTTATGGGTCTGTTTCCTATTTCTTTTGGTTTTGTGTACATCTTACTTGCAGTGGACTACGTTTCCAAATGGGTCGAAGCGATCCCTACACGCACCGATGATTCTAAGGTAGTGGTAAGTTTCCTCAAGAGCAATGTTGTGTCTATATTTGGGATGCCTAGGGCCTTGATCAGTGATAGGGGGACTCATTTTTGCAACAGGATGGTGGAGGCCTTGGTCAAAAAGTATAACATCACTCATAAGGTCTCCACCGCCTATCATCCCCAAACCAATGGCCAGGCAGAGGTTTCCAATAGGGAAATCAAGTCCATCCTCGAAAAGACCGTAAACCAGAATAGGAAAGATTGGAGTCTTCGGCTAGAGGATGCTTTGTGGGCTTATCGTACGGCTTACAAGACACCTATTGGTATGTCCCCATACCGATTAGTGTTTGGGAAGCCATGTCACTTTCCCGTTGAATTAGAGCACAAAGCCTTTTGGGCAATAAAAAAATTCAATATGAACTTAGACGGGTCCGGTGAGGAAAGAAAACTACAATTGAATGAACTTGATGAAATCCGGAGAGAGGCTTATGAAAATAATTTGTCTTATAAAGAACGAGCAAAAGCGTGGCATGATAAAATGATTTTGAGGAAAGAATTTAAGGTTGGTCAAAAAGTCCTCTTGTTTGATTCCCGCTTGCGCTTGTTTCCCGGTAAATTGAGGTCCCGGTGGACCGGTCCCTATTTGGTGAGGGAGGTATTTCCGCATGGTGCGGTTGTGATCTCTAGTCTCTCCGGGGACCAAGAGTTTAAGGTAAATGGGCAAAGATTAAAGCCCTATTTTGATGGGGGAGAGGTTAATGTGGAGGATGTGGAGATGATGGATCTCTACGATCCTATTTATGATTGATCCATATGCTATGCCGGGGGCTTTCCCGGCATTTGGTCTAGCTAAAGACGGTAAAGAAGGGCGGCTTACCGGGAGGCAACCCGGGGTTTTCGTTTTTTTATTTTATTACTTGTTTATCTTTGTTTTATTTCTTTTCACTTTATTTTTGTGGAATTGGTGCTACTTAGGTATTTTTGTGTGTGGTGTTGTGCAGGAAAAAGCAAGGAGCAAGGAGCAAATTTGCCAGAGAACCAGGCGGCCGCCTCAACTTCAGAATGGGAGGCCAAAATTTGTAAGGTTGAGGCGCCCGCCCCATTAAGTTCATGGGCCCGCCTCAACTTCAGAATCGGAGCCCAAATTTTGTAAGGTTGAGGCGCACGCCCCACCATGTTCATGCGCCCACCTCAAGTTGCCCAAAAATAGCCCAAGTTGCCGCATTTGAGGTGCACGCCCCACTATGTTCATGCGCCCACCTCAATCTGTCCAAAAACAGCTCAAGCCACAGCATTTGAGGCGCACGCCCCATTACATTCCATGCGGCCGCCTCAGGGGTTCTGATAACGAGAAACGGACCCAAGGATCTCCTAGGAAGGTATTAGGATGAATGATTCCGACCCGCGAGATGCGAACGTTGGAATTGTGAATGACGCCACAATTGGGATGACTCTCCAACTGATAAGTCGAATTTCAACTATAAACAACGAATCCACGAAGTTTATAATCCGAGCTTCCAATCCAGGACACTCAAATAATAAGACAATTTTCTAACCAGAAAATCAACTCAAATTTTATTAATCAAAATTCTCCACCTAAAACAATGTTTAAGAATGCCTTTTTATAGGCTTACAAAATAAATCCTAATTCTTGTAGGACAAGAAAACTAATTAAAAGGAAACTCTAATTAAAAGGAAACTCTTAAATAAAGAAAACTCTAAATAAAAAGAAACTAAATCTCTTAATAATATCCTAACAAAGGAAAATTCTTAGGAGACCTTGCGGGTCACTGTAGACCCTGCGTCCAAATCTTCACAAATTTGCCACTTTGGTATCCAAACAGTTTTCCAAGCTTCCAAACTTGCCTACAAGTTGCCAAGCTTAACCATTAGATCGAACTCTTAGAAACACGCTTATGGCTTGTCAATATCATATCAAGTTCAAAAAACCGCGGTATTTAAAGCAAATATGGCCGGTACATGTATTTAAGGAAACCTCAAAAACAAACGACCTCTTCTATTTCTCTCTTCCTCGCCGTTTTCTCTCCAACAAAGAAAACCGACAACTCTCCTCCATAGATTTCGGCGAATTCCTCCTTCTTCCACCCTCCTTCTCACCACATCCCCTTTTACAAAAGTTATTCCCCTTCTCCTAAGCTCTCAACTTCACCAAACATTATCCAATTCCGGCACCTTCATCTAAAACCCTTGAGTTTTCCGGTGAGATTTTGAAGATTCCGGCGAACTTTTGCAGATTCCGGCAGGAGTTCAAACTTTCCGGCCACAATTTTTCCAGATTTTGTTTTCATCAAGGTTAGGAGCCTCTCTACCCATTCCTTGTGGTTTCAAATTGTGTTGAAGATTGGTTGATTATTTGCTTGAAATTATCTTGTTGCTTGAATTGAACATGGGAAACACAAAGGACCAATCGAAAAAGGAGGAAGAAAATCCAATGAATCCCTAAAAAACAAAGACATGATGAGAATGCCTAGTGCCCCTCCCTTGGAACCCTTCTCGTTGTGAGGATCCCCATGACTCCTCACGGTTCAATTATTGTCCCAAAATTATTTCTACTTTCATTCGAATAGGGCCATAATTGCATAGAGAAAGTTTAACATAGGATCATTTGGCCTTACTGAGAAATTTGGGTTTCGAAGTTGGCAACGTTTTTGTGATGAGCCAAGGGAGGAGGGAAACAGTTTGGTGGTTAAAGAATTTTACTCGAACATGAATCAAATCCCCGGTGCCAGACATTCCTATGTGAACCGATTCAAGGCATTCCCGGGCATTATGTGAGGCCGGTAAATTTAAAAGAAGATTATTGATCGATAAGATTCAGGGAGTGATGACATTAATATTTTTAAATAATTTACCGTTTTCTCATTCAAACTTTGTTCTCTTTCAACCCATTAATTCATTATTAACTTTTTTTTTTTTCAAACTATTAGGAAATTTGAAATAAAACTTGAAGTGAAAGAAAAGGAAGAGAAACCTAGTTAAAATATAAATTCAAGGTGACTCGAGAGTCAAATTTTAATCTTGAATGTGAGTATGTGTATAGATGATTGAGTAATTAATTATTAAAATAATAAGATTTGACAGGTTTTTATTTTTAGCTATGAATGTATTATACTATTACTATATTTATATATTATAATTTATAACTTATAATATATAAAGAGATTACACATAAATTAAATATATAGGATTTGATCGATCTATAATTAAAAAAATTAAAAAGTATATTTTTCTGTGGATGAGAGCCCGAGACCACGGCATGACTCATCTAAAGCCCAAGATGAGGACATTGGAGGGTAACCAACTTCAATGGACATTAATAGGGACACTTCCTAGGGTGACAGGAGGATGGTTGGCGGGTATATTTGGCGGATGTGGTGAGGACATTGGAGGGTAACCAAGGACCAACAAACCGATGGTTGTGTTTGTGATCGCTCAATTAATTTGGTGGCGAAGGGGGGTTAACAAGTTTGTGTGTTCGAGGTTGCTTCCGACATCGCAACATTTGAAAGTTCCAGTGGAATCATGCGGTATTGATTCATTTGATTATCAACGGTGGATATATTTCTTTGGGGCATATTATTTTGAACATATGCAAGATGTGGGAGAAAGTAAGCGGAATGGATTTTCGCCCATCATGATTACGGGTTTGGTCAAGGGAGGTGCGGTGTTCGGTGGAATTTTTGGAGGCGACAGGTGAAGATTATTAGAGCCCCGTCTCTTGAGATTCCCTTGAAAGCAATAAGAGGGAAGTAAGAGGGATGAATGTTGTTGTGAAGCGGGTTGAGGAAGAGGTGAAGTTTGAAGAAGAGGAGGATGATGGCGATGAGATGAGTGATTATAATGGAGGAGAGGAGGTGAGGATGTTGATTAAGGGGCTGAAGTGCG
>CM028384.1:14541404-14591284 GCA_013146195.2 Codonopsis lanceolata | reverse complement strand
GCATTGATAATAAAATTACCGATTCTTCTTACTTTGTTGATTCTAACTTTAATGTTGAAAAGCATGATTTTTGGCATTCTAGATTAGGACATATTGGTATGAATGCAATGAGTCGTATGATTAAATATGAGTATATTCCTAAATCTTCGACTATTTATTCTATGAATAATTGTGAATGTTGCTCAATCTAAGTTGACTAAAGCATCTTTTAAAAGTGTAGTAAGATCAACTAGGTTACTTGAATTAATTCATACCGATATTTGTGACAACAAAGATATTTTGACAGAGGTGGAAACGTTATTTTATTACGTTCATTGATGATTTTTCTAAGTTTGCATATGTGTATTTACTTAGAACAAAAGATGAAGCTTTTGACAAGTTTAAAATTTTCAAAGCCGAAGTTGAAAATCAAACCAATCTAAGGATAAAAGCGATTAAGATCGGATAGAGGTGGTGAATATTTCCCCAAGCGAGATGATTTCATTTTGTCAACAAAATGGAATTGTTAGGGAATCTTCAGCACCTAATACTCCACAAAATGGAGTAGCCGAGGAAGGAAAAATCGATCCTTAATGGAGATGGTTAGTGCCATAATTATAAATTCAAAATTACCAATGAGCTATTGGGGAGGCACTATTAAGTTACGTTTACATTTATATGAGTGTGAATAAACATATGAAAACTCCATACGAATTATTTAATGGGCGTAAGCCTAATATTTCACATTTAAAGGTATGGGGTTGTGTTGCATATGTTTTAGATGCAACTTTGAAAAGAAATAAACTTGGGAGCAAGGCTGTGAAATCTATATTTATTGGTTATTCTTCAATAAGCAAAGCATATAGATTTATGAGAATTAATGACAATCGTGTGTTTGAAGCTACGCGTGCTATTTTTATGAACACTTGAACATAAAAGTGTAGACAAGGTAGATATAAACCATGAATTGTCAAAAGAACTTGAAGTAGAAAATGCATCAAGTTCACATGATAATAGTGATGCCATTACTAATGATGAAAATTTAGACAACAATAAAAATGATGAAATAGTTGAGTTAAGGAGAAGCAAAAGACAAAGAATTGAAAAGAACCTTGGTCACGACATGTTTACATATATGTTAGAAGAGGATCCTAAAACTTTTCAAAGAAGCTATGTCTATGTCGATTCGAACTTGTGGAAAAGAGCCATGGATGATGAAATCAAGTCTATACTTGACAATGAAACATGGACTCTAGTCAATCCTCCTCCTAACACTAAACCTATTGGTGCAAGTGGGTTTTGAAAAAGAAACTCAAAGCGATGGTACTATTGATAAGTACAAGGCAAGATTAGTAGCCAAAGGTTATAGTCAAAAAGAAGAAATTGACTATTTGAAACATTTTCACCGGTCACTAAGTTTACATCAATTAGAACTATGTTTGCTATAGCATCCGTCTATGGACTAGAGGTTCATCAAATGGATGTTAAGACACATTCTTAAATGGAGATTTAGATGAAGAAATTTACATACAACAACCGAGGGTTATATCTCTAAAGGAGAAGAACATAAAGTATGTAAATTAAAGAAATCTTTATATGGACTTAAACAAGCACCAATCAATGGTACAAGAAGTTTAAGCAAGAAATTCGAAAGTTTGGTTTTAAGAGTAGTAAAGTAGAAAGTTGTGTTTTTACTAAAATTACTCTTAATTATAAAGTTGTTATAACTTTATATGTTGATGACTTGCTAATATTTGGTTCGATATTAATTGTATTAATGAAACAAAGAACTATTTAAAGCAAGTGTTTGACATAAAGGACTTAGGTCGATAGATGTCATTTTGGGGTTAAAGTGATCAAAAAGGACAAAACTTACATATTAACTCAATCACATTACATTGAGGAAATATTAAAGAAGTTTAATTACTTTGATTGCAAAATAAGTAAAAGTCCTATTGACCCTCATGTGAAGTTAGTTCCAAATAAAGGCGAGGCCGTAAATCAAGGAGAATATGCCAAGATAATTGGAAGCATAATGTATGTGGTTAATCATACAAGACCTGATCTTGCATGTGCAATTGGCATACTTAGTAGATTTACAAGTAATCCATGTGAAGAACATTGGGACGGAACTAAAAAGAGTACTAAGGTACTTAAAATTCACAATAAACTATGGTTTACATTACAAGTGTAATTCACCTATACTTGAATGTTATAGTGATGCAAATTGGGCATCAGATGTAACCAACTCCAAATCAACGAGTGGTTGGTTATTTACCATTGGAGGAGCCATAGTTGCTTGGTCTTCAAAAGACAAACATGTGTTGCTTTGTCTTCTATGGAATCTGAGTACATAGCCATGTCAATGGCTAGTAAAGATTTAATATGGTTTAGAAGATTTCTAAGAACCATACCATTTATTGATTCTAAGAAAGGAGCCACAACTTTGTATTGTGATAATCAAGCTGCCATATTCAATACAAAGAATGAGAGAATATCAAATCATAGCAAACACATTGCTATGAGATATAATCATATTAGAGATATGGTTAAAAGGGAAAGATAACACTAGAGTATCTTCCTACAAATCAGATGTTAGCTGATCCACTAACAAAATCTTTATCAGGGGATAAAATTATAAAGGTCATGAGAGATATGGGACTATTACCGGTCTAAACAATGTCTTAATTGAAACCAACTTTATCTTAAGGTACAAGTCATAGATTTGTCACCTTATGTTTTAAAGTTAAAAGGAAATTCAATATTAGACATTGGTGAAATGGAAACTTTGATACATTTCGAGTGCATAACTTAAAAATAGTGGGGGTGTCACTATTTGAAAGTTTCATATCTGACCTATGCACTTTCATTACCACAACAAGATTAGGATGGATTCAAAATCCTTAATAGACTTATAGCTTTAGGTAGAATGCGTTGTGGACATTCTCGATAAATCTACCTATACAAGTAAAGAAGTGAGAGCCGCTTCTTATGGATTACTCAGGTAAAATTCTAGAGTACTTGTGAAAACGGGATTAAGCACAAGGCCCAAACTACAAGGTCTTTGCCAAGATCAAAAGGAACATGAAATCATACATGATGAGAATATGTCTCCCTAAAGGATTCACATTCAACCATAAAGTTTAAGGCTCGTCCACTTAATGGGTATTTGTTATGTAAAAGAAAAGCTGAAATTGTTTAGTGTCATTATATGTAAATAAGTGGGGGATTGTTATATGTAGTAGTATTCACATATAATACTTGGTCATCTCCCATATTGAGTTTGTAAAGCAACCATTCATTCATAGTATAAAATCTTGTTCTTCCTTTCTTGTTTTCTTGTATCTTCTTTATCCCACATGGGATTACTAATGAAAACTTGTGGAGCTAAACTTGTTATATAATAGCTAAGTTTGAAGAGTTCCTATAAGCTTGCTTGAGCTTCCCTCTATTATGGGAAAATATCAAGTATGGCTTAAAAGTTTTGAGTATTATATTATTATATATATATATATATAATATATAAGAAAGAAATAAATAAATTAATTATTAATACCTTTATTGGTATTTTGACCAAAGCGATGGTTCGGTTATATCGTTTAGGGTTATGACTTTTCGGTTGATAGACCTATAAACAGTATCGGAGGGCACACCTTTGGTGATATGCCTATCGGTGAGGCACCGATTTAGAAGGTTGTGACTTTTCAAGACTTTTCGGTTGATAGACCTATAAGCAGTATGGCTGTTCGGAGGGGCACACCTTTGGTGATATGCCTATCTGGTGAGGCACCCAGTTTAGAAGGGTTGTGACTTTTCAAGACCACAACACGGACTCTATAAATAGATTTGCCTCCTCCAAAAACCCGATAGTGAATCTTTCTTCTTGCAGATCTATTCTTCGAGTCAAACAATTAAAGCTTTGATTATTGTTCCCGAGTTATTCAAAGGAGTGTAACTTTGAATAAGAGTGCGTAGGTTTTGTATCCTGGAGGTGAAATTCGTTGAGACCATTACACCATAGTGGGACGAATTAAATACCTTAAAGATAGCATCTTTTGGTGTGCCTAACCTACTGATTCCTTACCCACAATTAAATATTATACATCACCCACGCCTAATCTGCCCCTAAGATAGCCCACGTTTTGGACTATGCTGTCCCAAGCTGTCCACATTTGTTGGAGGTTTATACTGCCCAAAAGCTGCTCAGCCGAAGGAGAGCAGCGCCACAAACAAATAAAAAGAAAAAGAAATAGAGAAGGATAGAATCGGTTTCATCGGACAAGCTTCACTCACTTTTCGTAAAGAATACCGTTGATTAATCTATCTCGGCTTCACTCACCTTGAGAGAATAATCGAAGGAAGAATGAACTCGTTCTTTGCAATGCGTTTGTACACCAAATAATCTGTCGTGTTATTGAAGAAGCTTCACTCTATATTTTGTGCCTCCACTCCTATGCTCCACCAAAATCCTGGGTACATGTCAATGTTTTCTAAGCCAAATTAGCATGTTTTTAATAGAACAAAGATTTGTCTGTTGTTCTATCTTTTTTTAATGAAAGTTCACCACACCTTAAATATAGCGAATATGGTTAGATTATGTTGTCTTTCTGATCTAGCTCATCAAGGATGTTATTAATTTTTCTTTAGAAAGAACTATCGCAAGTTGGGCGTTCTCATCAATTATCCTATTATTTCAGGTTTCATTGTTGCATTGTGCTAAGTTCTATTGAGAAAGGTGTCCTTCTCTTTCTCTTTTATTGCTACTTATTTTGATGATATTCATGTTTAGGTGGTTTACCATATATGCAATATTATGTTATGAAAATTTAACTTATTATAATACTAATTTTGTAGATAAACAAAGATCAATTTGTTATGTCTATACATGACCGTAGTTGGATGTACAAAAGTACCTTACCAGATAACTCCGTAAATCCTGATTTTATTAAAGGTGTTGCTTCATTTATTGAATTCGCAAAGGCCCACTCTCGTTTTATGGACGGAGACAAGATCAAGTGTCCATGTAGTACGCTATATAAGAATGCAAAATTTATGTCAGCTAGTGTAGCCAAATAACACATTATCTTTTACTTGAGAATAATAATTTTCATTATATGTTATAAATGTAAATTTCAGGCCACGTTCTACTGGGGGCCTCACAAGGATAGTAATGTATATATGCAAAGTGTTCTAATTTTTCTTGTGCAAACTGTTATATTCCAGTTTTCTAATTTGTACACTTTTCTTTTTGACTTTGTAATATGTAGGGTAATGAATGACCCGTTCAGATGATGTTTTACGCGAAGCCTGGAATTTAGTGGCAAGTGCATGGTATTTAGACGTTATTTGTGATGCTAAGAAGGATTGGCTGAAGGGTACAAAGCCAACTTGGATGGGAGAAGACGTATTTGCAAAATATATTGCAAGGTGGGAAAAATAAGGAAAATCGATTGAAGGGCATGTTCGGGTTGACGATGCAAATTGTGGGATCAATTCCAATCGACAAGCATTTAGAGAGATCGTAAGCATGTTTCATCTCGCTTCTTCTTGACATATCTAAGAGCCTAGTTTGTTTTTAAGTTTTTTATGTTGTAATTTTATTTGCATGTCTATGTCTCCTCTATGATTGTTTACATTGTGGTCATTACTTATAATGTCTCTTCTTTATGTTTATCACTTTAAATGTCAAACACATGTTACATATTTGTCAATTATATTTTGGTGAAGCAGTTGAACACATAACTGGAAGTGAGATTGTACATTTTGTTAGCAAAGGTGACAAACTAGACATATGTAGAGGCATAATATTTGGTATACAACGTGTTGGGAAAAGGGTGAATCGAGCATGTGCTTGGGTCATTTAAGAGTTAAGAATGTAGCTCACTGCCTAGTCTATTTTATTATAGATTATAGTCCACAACACTGTTTTATCTTTCACTAAATGGGACTTCGACAAATGTCAAATGTGTTCCATGACTGAGTAATTACATCACCCACCTGCATCATAAAACATGAATTGCGGCCATTCTCAATTCCAACAATTTGTCTACTAATAAAACATGAGTTAACTGCTTTACATTTTAACATTCATGTTGTGCAACAATCAATTAATGTTTTAGGTCAACCCTGTATTTGTCTATAAAAATTTGTAATGCTTGGATTGGTTTTCTTTTCCAAAACAGTATCATTGGTTTAGGCAGAACCGATAAGTTAATGATGTCCTCGATTTGTAGATAACAATAATGATACATTGATTTATTTGTTTATTTGTTTCTTTCCTTTAGGAAGGTAATGGTTTATTTATTTTATTGTGTTCAGATGGAGTATACCTCCTGTGACGACCCGACCCGGATCCCAAGACGAAATCCCAAGGTCGTGCTGCCAAGGAAACAAATAACAACAACAAGTAGCAAATAATGGGTAGGGTCATAACGGCAGTACACCGACAACTTAAAACACATGCGGAAGCTAAATAAAATAAAACAGTGGCGCCCGAGCTAACAAGCTCAAACTAAAAACAACCAAAGAGATAATAAATCTCTCGGTCCAAAAATTCGATTCGCGTGCCGCAACATTGGGCACGTAGGACTAACTCCCTGTTATGCAATTCAATATTAAGCATAATATAAACCAAGTCATCGGCGAAGCTACGGCCGGAACCCAACATTACACTAAGTCTAAGACTCTAGTCTAACAACTCAACGGCTAAAAACATGTCGGAGTACAAACATAATATTTAACTAGCAATATATCATGCTAAACATATTCACCAATAAACAAGCGCGACTAGCACAAGTCGGCTACCAACAACATAAGTACTAATAATTATAAGTACTAACAACAAGAGAACATATGGAAGTAAAACCATAAACATACACCAAGCCCAACCACCACCGGTCGGCTACCAAAAGAATAGGCTAAACAACAATTACAATATTACAATCACAATAAGGTTTGCTACCCCAACATGAAGTTTATATAACTTCATCTTTCCCAAACGTCCTCACCAAAAAGGAAATAACTATCTAAGTAGCAACACGCCAAAAGAATCCTTTGTCCACGCAACCTTCTTGATTTACTTGGATCGCTCGTGCGACTCGGATCTAGGAAAACAACCAACACATAACAGTAAGTCACAAAGACTTAGTAAGTTGCTAACCATAACTTCCTATCATGGCATAATGTTCAATAACAATTTACATCATGCTATCTTCACAAGATATCATTCTATTAAAATCCATGTCATGGCATTCATGCTCAAAATCAATAAAACATGTTATCAATGTAGTATAACATTTCTCTAAATACATGTCAAGACATATTAGGCTTAACAATAACGATTTATACCTTAGGCATAACACAACCTTCAAATAATGTTCATGTGATAGCATATATGCTTAACAACTTTAAATCAACATGTTATCTATCAAGTATAACATTTATAAAACCAAACAACCATCATATCATATCCAAATCACTAAGCACATAGTTCACGTAAGCACTTGTGAAACAATTCATATAAAGGGATATGATACCATTACCAAATTCCACCGCGCGTGTCGCTCCTGCAAAAACACGTGCAAAACCCTTATGTGCCCTCGATATCCCTCTCGTAGATATCGGCGTCCCAAACGATCTCCGCTCGAGTTCCATAGTTATCAAAGTCATGTGTATTACTACAACTAAGATAAACTACTTCCCCACCGTGGCCATCGATGGAGGGGTGTGTGCAAACCCGGCACGGCGATCCATCGCGATCACGAATCCCACAATTCGTGAAGACGATGTATCGTCCCACCAAAGACTCAACAGACCGACGCCAGCTGGACTTAAAACCCAAGCACAAGTAATATATACTCATATGCTCAAAACAAGTAGGTGAACACTCTACTAACAAACTAGTCATGCATTTCATCCACAACTAGCATAAACATCATAACCGAGAATCATATAAGCTCTCATAAACAAGTGCGCTTTACACACTTCAAACTTCTTGGAGGCTCGACCTCCATGAATTCTACCCAAATTTCCGTAGGACTTAAAATTATAGTTCCTAGGATTCATACTAACCCAAAGGTTGACTCCGTTGAGTCCAATCTAAACTTTTCCGAAAATTCAAGGAATAGAAGCATGGCTTCAATATCCCCCTATGTTCATAACTATCGCCAACAATCATGCCCCCAAGTTCAATGAACTCATATAACCAAATGAAACATCTAACAATGTAACATAGAATAATTTACCATTACATGCATAAATTCTTCCAAGTTCTCTTACCAATCAAAATTTCCAAATCATGATTAAATCATACAACATGGTTTAATAAACTCTACTAAACATGTATAACACAATACTTAGGCTTAAAATCATGTTACAAGCCAAAAATACAATTTGGGGAAAAACCCCTTCCAAGCATCTCAACCAATCAAGTTCAATACCCATGAACAAATCACATAGCAAGTTTAATAGACCATTTATAACATGAATTTCACATAATCTAAGGTCTCACATAGGTTTAACCAACTCTACTATCAATTTGAAAACCTAGGGTTCATGCATGTCTACAAACCCTAACAATGGCATCCATTGACCTCACATAGCACCAATGGTTGTTTCCCTAGGGTCAATGGAGCCCAAAAGAAGAAGAAGAGAGGTAGGAACTTACAAGAATTCAGCCCACACACACAGCAATTTTCGGATTCCAAGAGGGGGTGTCTTCTCCTCAACTCTCTCTTCAATCTGCAGGTAGAATGGGGGAAGAAGAAGGTCCTAGCAATGGACACCAAGCTTAAGCCCTTCAAGACCCAAGGAATCACCTTCTCTCAAGCTTTCTCCCAGGTCTCCTTGTGCGCTCTCAGAAATCGCAGGAGAAGAGGTCGTATTCTGTTTTTGGGTCGACTGAATGAAAGAGTGCGTATGTTTTGGTTTTTAAGTGGGGGATTAAATCTCCTAATTAACTCACTAATCCACCCCTAATATCTCTAATAGGTGTTTAGGACATGTTTAGGCTAAATAGAAGGGTTTAGGTTAGGTCTAAATTGGGTTTAGGGGGGAGTGAACTTGTCTGGCGAAAAATCGTAAACAGCCCCAGCACTTGAGGCGGGCGCCTGGGAAAAGTGAGGCGGGCGCCTCAACTTCTGTAGCCACAATCCAAATTTCTGTCATTGAGGCGGGCGCCTGGATGAAGTGAGGCGGGCGCCTCAACCTCTGCAGCCACATTCCAAGTTTTTCTTGTTTCCTTGCTCGGTCCCGGACTCTCCCGCATGCAACCTTGAGTCCTTCCAAGCCAACAATGTCTATAATTCAACCTTAATGATCTCCAAATCATAAACAAAACAATCAAGCCTCTAACCTCAATCAAACAAGGCCAAGAACTCAGGCAAAACTCTCCCGAACGACAACCGAAAAGGTCAAACGAAGAAGGGTTAACGCTAGGATCAAACTAGCAACCAAACCGGCAATGCAACAAGCATCTAACCGACATCCAAGGCATGTGAATGATATTATAAATGCCTTCTAACAATAATCCATGTGATAACCACATAAAACACAAACCCGAGATTCAACGCATCTCGCGAAAGAAAAATGCATACGTGCATCTCAAACAATGTCAACGAACATGCTATTGACTCTAAACAAATACGGGAGTTAAATGAACATATTTATGATGATTATAAATGTATGAATCCATGCAATACACAAGTAAACCATAATTCAGGGTTTTACATTCTCCCCTACTTTAAGGAATTTAGCCCCTAAATTCTTACCGTGGTCATCAAACAAATGAGGATACTTCTCTCGCATCTCCAACTCGGTCTCCCAAGTTGCTTCCTCGATCTCGTGATTCCTCCAAAGGACTTTCACTAATGGAATTCTCTTGCTCCTCAAAACTTGCTCTTTGGTGTCAAGTATCTTCACCGGCTGCTCCACATAAGACAAGTCCGGCTGAAAAGTGATCTCCTCATACTCAAGAACATGGGAATCATCCTTAAGATATTTCCGAAGCATAGACACATGAAATACATTATGGATCTCCGACAAGGACGGCGGTAAAGCCACCCTGTAAGCCAAACTCCCAACTCGCTCCAAAATCTCAAAAGGTCCCACGAACCTCGGTGACAATTTCCCTTTCTTTCCAAATCTCTTGGTACCCCTTCTAGGCGATACCTTAAGAAATACAAAGTCTCCAACCTGAAATTCCAAATCTCTCCTTCTGTTATCCGCATAGCTTTTCTGTCGACTTTGAGCGGTGAGCAATCTCTCCCGAATTACTTTCACACTCTCAACTGACTGCTGAACAATCTCTGGACCCCATAATTTTGCTTCTCCAACCTCGTCCCAACAAACTGGAGATCTACACTTCCTCCCATAAAGAGCCTCATACGGTGCCATCTCGATGCTCGATTGGTAACTATTGTTATACGCAAACTCCGCTAAAGGAAGGTGTGTATCCCAACTCCCTTTAAAATCAATCGTACAAGCCCGTAACATATCCTCAAGTATCTGAATTGTTCTCTCGGACTGACCGTCTGACTGAGGGTGAAAAGCTGTGCTAAAGTTCAACTTGGTCCCCATAGCTTCTTGCAAAGCCTGCCAAAACCTCGATGTAAACCTCGGATCCCGGTGCGAAACAATACTAATCGGAACCCCGTGCAATCTAACAATCTCCGCACATACAATGCCGCTAAGCGACCTCAAGGAATAAGTCATAGCAATCGAATAAAATGAGCCGACTTCGTGAGCCGATCAACCACAACCCGGCAAAGATCAAAACCTCTCTACGCGGAAACCCGAAACAAAATCCATCGTCACATGCTCCCATTTCCACTCCGGGATATCCAACGGCTGCAACAACCCCGCGGGTCTTTGGTGTTCCGCCTTCACCTGCTGACAAGTGAGACACCTCGACACATAATCCGCTATCTGTCGCTTCATGCCATTCCACCAAAATTGTTTCTTCAAATCTCTATACATTTTCGTACTCCCCGGATGGATAGTATACTTTGCCTTGTGAGCTTCATCCAACACAAGTCGCTTCACATCCTCGACTGAAGGAACACAAACTCTACCCTTTGAAAGTCAAAATACCATCTTGGTTCATCGCGAACTCATTCTCCTTATTCTCACTCAAACCATCAATAATTTTCACCAACTCTGGATCTTTCTTCTGAATCTCCTTAATTCTCTCCAATAAAACAGGAATAGCCCGCACACTAGCAAATAATACACCATGATTAACCTCGCTAGGATTCCAATCACGGACATCCTCCAACATTTTCCATTCACGCATCATCAGACACGACAAGTGCACTTTTCTACTCAAAGCATCTGCGACTACGTTCGCCTTCCCCGGATGATAAAGTATCGTGCAATCGTGATCCTTCAACTTCTCCATCCATCTCCGCTGTCTCATGTTCAACTCCTTTTGTGAGAAGAGATATTTCAAACTCTTGTGGTCCGTGAAAATCTCAAACTTCGAACCATACAAATAATGCTTCCACTTGTGCAAAGCAAATATAATCGCCGCTAGCTCAAGATCATGTGTAGGATAATTCACCTCATACGGAGACAACTTCCTTGAAGCATAAGCAATCACCTTCCCGTTCTGCATAAGTACACAACCCAATCCTTCTTTCGATGCGTCACTATAAACAACAAAATTATCACCTCCGCTGGGCAATGCTAAGACTGGTGCCGTAGTCAATCTCCTCTTCAACTCTTGGAAGCTTTCCTCACATTTATCACTCCATACAAATGCGGTCTTCTTTTGAGTCAAATTTGTCATGGGCGTAGCAATCTTCGAAAATCCCTCAATAAATCTCCGATAATAACCGGCTAGCCCCAAGAAACTCCTAACCTCCGTCACTGTGGTCGGTCTCCTCCAATTCATTACTGCTTCAACCTTGGAAGGATCCACCGCTATCCCGGCACTAGAAACAACGTGCCCCAAGAATGAAACCTCCTCAAGCCAAAAAGCACACTTGCTAAACTTGGCGTAGAGTTGCTTCTCCCGAAGAATAGACAAAACCATCCTCAAATGTTGTGCATGCTCCTCCCGAGACTTAGAATACACAAGGATGTCGTCTATGAAAACCACCACGAAGCAATCAAGAAAATTGTGGAATACCCGGTTCATCAAATCCATGAACACCGCCGGCGCATTAGTCAATCCGAATGGCATCACCATAAACTCATAATGCCCGTACCTCGTGCGAAAAGCCGTTTTCGGAACATCTTCGGCTCTAACCTTCAACTGATGGTACCCAAATCTCAAGTCAAGTTTGGAATAGACCACCGATCCTTGCAATTGATCAAACAAGTCATCTATATGTGGCAATGGATACTTGTTCTTGATCGTTGCCTTGTTCAACTCCCGATAATCGATGCACAATCTAAGGCTCCCATCCTTCTTCCTCACAAATAATACCGGTGCTCCCCAAGGCGATACACTTGGCTTGATAAAGCCAATGTCAAGGAGCTCTTGCAACTGAATCTTCAACTCCTTTAACTCCATAGGTGCCATTCTATACGGCGCCTTCGAAATTGGTGTAGTCCCCGGCAATAACTCAATACAAAATTCAATCTCCCTATCTGGAGGCATCCCAAAATCTTTAGAGAAAACATCCGGGAACTCACACACGACTGGCACATCTTCAAGATTAGAAGAAGAAACCCGTTTATCCACTACACAAGCAAGATACCCCGTGCACCCTCGCGACAACAGTTTCCTAGCCTTAAGCGCAGAAATGACGCGTAAACCACTAGGTGCATTATCTCCCAAAAATACAAAGTTAGGAACGCCAGGCAAAGCAAAAGTGACCCTTTTACTAAGACAATCCACCAATGCATGATATGTGCTCAACCAATCCATGCCAAGAATCACATCAAAATCGTGAAGTGGTAACACCACCAAATCCGCATGCAACACATGTTTATCCACAAGTACATCGCATGCCCTATAAATATCTGAAGCCAATAAACATTCCCCAAGAGGGGTAGATACTTCAAGCACATAAGGTAAAGACTGAGGCATAACACATAGCTTGTCAACGAAATGCGATGCAACATATGAATGCGATGATCCTGGGTCTATAAGTACACGAGCCTCATTACCGAAAATAGAAACGGTACCTCCAATCACTGCTGTAGACTCCGGCACTCCTCTCTGATCAAGAGCAAACACGCGACCCTGCACCTTAGCCTTACCATCGCTGTCTCTCTTTGTCCCAACTGTAGTCTGACTAGATCCTCCTGACTGATTGTTCTTCAACTTAGGACAATCCTTCTTCATGTGTCCCGACACTCCACAGTAATAGCACTCCATAGGTGCTCCCTTCTTACTCCAACATCTATCTTCTGTATGCCCAATCTTGGAACAATAAGAGCAAACCAATACTACTCCACGATCTCCCTGAGTAGACGTAGTACTAGCCCCCTTGCCACTAGACTGATTCTTCGTATGTCCTTCATAATGAGATTTCCCACTTCCTTTCTTGCGATCACTGCCTCCACTAAAATTTCCACGGTTACCCGATCCATGACTCCGCCCAGAAGAATGCTTAGGCTGCTGAGAAGAACCCGAAATAGGCATAGTACGGTGTTCCTCAATGTCTCTCTCAATAATGTAGGCCCTATCAACGGCCTTCCTGTACTCCACGAACTGATGAGAAAGAAGCTGCTTCCTGTACTCCGTCCTCAATCCCTTAACAAATTTTTGTGTCCTCCTAGCCTCATCAGGAATCAAATGTGAGCGAATGAGCCAAC
This sequence comes from Codonopsis lanceolata, assembly GCA_013146195.2. Classification (NCBI taxonomy): domain Eukaryota; kingdom Viridiplantae; phylum Streptophyta; class Magnoliopsida; order Asterales; family Campanulaceae; genus Codonopsis; species Codonopsis lanceolata. The sequence continues at coordinate 14,577,541 of CM028384.1, read as the reverse complement.
TTCGGTGAATCGGCCGAATCTCGTGAAACCTGTCATACTCCCCTGCACCAAATCTAGAAATTCTTTCTCTCTTTTCTCCCTGACAACTTCCGGTACATAGGAAGCTCTGAACTCTCTAACGAAGTTAGGCCATATCTGTGGGACTCTATGCAGTTCCCAACTCTCTCTCAGTACCTGCCACCAATGCTCGGCAGCACCCTCAAGCTTGAATACTGCTAATACCACCTTCTGTTCGTCATCGCAACCCAATGGTGCAAATATTTTCTCCAAGTGTTCGATCCAAAGCTCGGCTTTTGCAGCGTCCGGCTCTCCATTAAACTGCCTCGGCTTTAACTTCACAAATCTTTCAAGCATAGAATTATCATTATGCCTAGCCTCCTGCCTCGGCCTCTCTACTTCTGGTTCAGGCTGCGGCTCTGGCCGTGGTACTCCTTGTTGCTCCGCTCTACCAAAACCCCTTTGATTCATTTCGTTCATCATATCAAGCATCCCACGATACATATTTGCCATTGCCTCATACTGCTCTTCTGGTGTTCGCAGTGGAGGAATGTTCTGTCGACGGTTCTCAATGGCATTTCTGCCACCGTCAGCTCCTCTACCGGCACCTCTACCAGTGCCACCTCCGGAACTACATCCTACCCTAGTATCCACCATTACACCGTTAAATAAAATAAATCTCACACAAACCAACCCCAAGCCAATAACACTCGGAACCTATCCCTACTCACACAAACCAACCCCAAGCCAAGGAAAGCTAAATTTATAATCATAGCTCTTATACCAACTGTGGCGACCCGACCCGGATCCCCAAGACGAAATCCCAAGGTCGTGCCGCCGGGAAGCAAATAACAACAACAAGTAGCAAATAATGGGTAGGGCCATAACGGCGATACACCGACAACTCAAAACACATGCGGAAGCGAAATAAAATAAAACAGTGGCGCCCGAGCTAACCAGCTCAAACTAAGACAACCAAAGAGATAATAAATCTCTCGGTCCAAAAATTCGATTCGCGTGCCGCAACATTGGGTACGCTGGACAAACTCCCTGTTATGCAATTCATATTTAGCATAAAATAAACCAATTCATCGGCGAAGCTACGGCCGGGACCCAACATTACACTAAGTCTAAGACTCTAGTCTAATAACTCAGCGGCTAAAAAAAACATGCCGGAGTACAAACATAATATTTAACTACCAATATATCATGCTAAACATATTCACCAATAAACAAGCGCGACTAGCACAAGTCGGCTACCAACAACATAAGTACTAATAATTATAAGTACTAACAACAAGAGAACATGCGGAAGTAAAACCATAAACATACACCAAACACAACCACCACCGGTCGGCTACCAAAAGAATAGGCTAAACAACAATTACAATATTACAATCACAATAAGGTTTGCTACCCCAACATGAAGTTTATATAACTTCATCTTTCCCAAACGTCCTCACCAAAAGGAAATAACTATCTAAGTAGCAACCTGCCAAAAGAATCCTTTGTCACGCAACCTTCTTGATTTACTTGGATCCGCTCGCACGACTCGGATCTAGGGAAAACAACCAACACATAACAGTAAGTCACAAAGACTTAGTAAGTTGCTAACCATAACTTCTTACCATGGCATAATGTTTAATAATGATTTACATCATGCTATATCCATATAATAACTTTATAAAATCATATTATGGCATCCATGCTCAACATTAAATAAATATGTTATCAATATAGTATAACATCTCACCATAAATTCATGTCAAGACATATTAGACTTAACAATAACGATTTATACCTTTGGCGTAATACAACCTTCAAATAATGTTCATGTGATAGCATATATGCTTAACAACTTTAAATCAACTTGTTATCTATCAAGTATAACATTTATAAAACCAAACAACCATCATATCATATCCAAATCACTAAGCACATAGTTCACGTAAGTACTTGTGAAACAATTCATATAAAGGGATATGATACCATTACCAAATTCCACCGCACGTGTCGCTCCTGCAAAAACACGTGCAAAACCCTTATGTGCCCTCGATATCCCTCTCGTAGATATGGACGTCCCCGAGACAGTCTCCGCTCGAGTTCCATAGTTATCAAAGTCATGTGTATTACTACAACTAAGATAAACTACTTCCCCACCGTGGCCATCGATGGAGGGGTGTGTGCAAACCCGGCACGGCGATCCATCGCGATCACGAATCCCACAATTCGTGAAGACGATGTATCGTCCCACCAAAGACTCAACAGACCGACGCCAGCTGGACTTACAACCCAAGCACAAGTAATGTATACTCATATGCTCAAAATAAGTAGGTAAACACTCTACCATCAAACTAGTCATGCAATTCAACCACAACTAGCATAAACATCATAACCGAGAATCATATAGGCTCTCATAAACAAGTGCGCTTTACACACTTCAAACTTCTTGGAGGCTCGACCTCCATGAATTCTACCCAAATTTCCGTAGGACTTAAAATTATAGTTCCTAGGATTCATTCTAACCCAAAGGTTCCGTTGAGTCCAATCTAAACTTTTCCGAAAGTTCAAGGAATAGAAGCATGGCTTCAATATCCCCCTATGTTCATGACTATCGCCAACAATCATGCCCCCAGGTTCAATGAACTCATATAAACCAAATGAAACATCTAGCAATGTAACATAGAATAATTTACCATTACATGCATAAATTTTTCCAAGTCCTCTTACCAATCATAATTTCCAAATCATGAATAATTCATACAACATGGCTTAATAACTCTACCAAACATGTATAACACAATAATTAGGCTTAAAATCATGTTTACAAGCCAACAACACAATTTGGGGAAAAACCCCTTCCATATTCCGGCACTAATCTCAAGATCCTATCCTCCCTCTTCAAACTATTCATCTCCTACTTCCCCCACATCCTCCATTGCACCCCATTGAGGTTGAAGCTTTGAAGAAAGAGGTAGAACACCATTGTTGCCGATCTAAGCTCACACTCCGGCTGCACTCTCGACTCTAAAGCTGCATTTAACAAGTAATACTAACCCCTCCCTTTAATTTTCACGTCAAATATTTGCATGCTAGGGTGTTAGATAATTTTAACGTAGATAAAAATTTTGCATGCTTTAGAATTAATTTTTAATTTTAAAATTTTAAAAACTTATTATATTTGTTAAAACTTTAGTTTTAGTTTTTATTCAAACAAAATGTTTCGTAAGCGTAGAAATACCGGTTCCGGTGCTTCGTCCTCCGGCCCTGTTCAAGAAGACGAACCGCATTTTAACCACACCCGATTTGTATCCCACGAGGCCTCCGAAAGATATACGACCAAACTCTCCAAGTCCTTGGTTCCCGAGAGGGGATTCAAGGCTGAAGAATTTGGCCTCCGTCCAAATTTTACGGCCCGTAGGTGGGGGCGTTTGATAGACTCTCCGGAAAAGGCAGCTGTAGTGCCTATTGTCCGAGAGTTCTATGCCAATGGCAGCATTGGCATAGATGAGGGTGTATTAGACACCGTTAGTGTTAGGGGCACGCTAGTAGATTTTTCGCCCCAAAGCATTAACGAATATTTCGGCACCTCCAACATTGCGGTTGGTGCTGATAATTTTAGAACACACCTCCACCCCCCCTATCGGTGTCAAGGTGGTCAATGCGACCATCGCCCTCCCTGGTGTGGTTTGGACCTATAACCGTAATGCACCCTTTGGTCCACGCGCCATGGAGGAGTCCTTCCTTTAGAACACGGCCAAGCCCATGTTCAAATTTGTTTGCGGGCGTCTCATGCCCTCCAGTCACCAACATACGGTGACTTGGGAGAGGGCTGTCTTGACCTACACCATTATGTCCGGTGGGTCTGTTGATGTTGGTTGATTGATCAACGGCCAAATCAAGACCCTTATTAGAGGTAGGACGAATGCGGGGTTCGCGTTCCCGCATTTGATCACCGAGTTGTGTAGGAGGGCAGGCGTGAGATGGCTCAGACACGCGGAGAGGCTGAAGGCTGGTCCGGCCATTACTAGGGCCATTTTGTTTGAGCACCACCAGTAGCCGAGAGTGAGGGTTCCTCAAGGGGAGGAACCCGAAGAGGAGGAGGAGGACCCGCTCGTTAGGATCTCCAATAGGCTAGAAGAGGTTGCCTTAGAAAACCAAATGGCTAATCAACAGTTGGCACAAATTCATGCCGACCAAGAGCGGCTATTTGGTTGGTTTAACATGGTAGGAAAAAATGTCTCCGCCTATTATGGGCTGCCTCCTGGCATGAGCCCTGAGTTACATCCTCCTTCGTTATTTCCGCCCGACTCACCGTGAGTCGAGGCCCAAGTTCCATCCTCTTTCGTTAGGTGGATCTGCTACGTCCTTTTTATAATTGTCCGTCCCCATCAATCCTCTTATATGTTCCTCCATTTTGAGGACAAAATAGAAATTAAGTTTGGGGGGGGGTTTAAGCTTAAAGTCCTAACAGCTCCTAGCCTAATGAGGAATGGAGTTGGGCTATGTTTCTAGGGTGAAGAAAAATTTCTTTATACGATGACCATCTAAATCTTCACCCTATTTTCCTGTTTTTAATTTTTTCTTATTTTCGGAGTTGTTGGCATGACCAGAATACTATAATAGTAAGAACCTTTCGGTTCCTATCAAAAGAGTCATCATCATCATCTCCAATTTTCTTATAAAAAAAGTAAAAAAAAATTTCAAAAAAAAATTTCAAAATTTTCATCCTCAAGTTTAGGTGTGGTAATGCTAGTCGTAGTCAATGAGGAGTTAGTGCAATGAACCACATAGCTAGTCCGTAGATCCCTCTGGAATTTACTTAATTTTGCGAAACTTTTACTTTTCTCAAAATTCTTCATGCACCCACACCAGTCATAATTATGGATTGATTAGAATAGCTTTATAAAGTTTATAACACCTACTTCATTACAACTAGATATGCACAAGAATATGATGCATAACCATTCAAACATAATTGTTGCATTAAATTGTGACTTAGGGTCAATTGCATGTTAGTTAGATCCCTTGTATTTTTCTCATTTATATATCTCAAGCACACTTTCGAACCGTGTCTGCATTTTAGTCTCAATTGTCCCTACCATCTGTCTTAGCGAATGCTTATGTGAAATCCAGTGATGCTAAACAGTCAACCCCCAATTCCCATAGTTGATATGATATTTTGTGTTGTCTTACTTACTTTAAAAACTACATGAGCATTTGGCATTAAGAAATGACTTAGGCCATCTTTGGATCGTTAAAACCTAAATATTCCCTGACCTATACTAAAAATATCCCTAGTGTCCCCGTTGAGCCTAATGAAAAACAATGGAGTGTGCTAAAAAGGTTTTTGTGTATTTTAACTTTTTATAGATAAACTGCTTATTTTCAGTTTATTTGAACATTAATGATTTGTTATTATATTTTGTGGATTTTTCTTAAGGTCGTAATTTGGATGATTGTTTTTGTTTTCCTTTAGCATTTAATCATGCAGCTACTATTACGAGTTGTCTTTCCTGTTTTCCTTTAGCATTTAATCATGCAGCTACTATTTCGAGTTGTCTTTCCTCTATTGAATCCCTGAGTGGTACGAACTTTGCCTCATGGAAAGAGCAGATTGGCATTATTCTTGAAGTTTCTGATTTGGATTATGCTTTACGTGTGAACACTCCTCCACCAATTACGGTTGAAAGCAGTGCTGAGGCTAAAGTTGCTTCAGAGGCGTGGGAGCGTTCCAATTGCATATCCCTATTGATTATGAAAGGTTCCATTAGCACCGCTAGAGCAATTCCTGATTCTATTAATGCTAAGGAGTATCTTGCTCATATCGAAGAACAATTTATGGGTTCTTCAAAGGCAATAGCTATAACTCTTATCACAAAGATGGTCACGCTTAAGTATGATGGTGTGAGTGGTGTACGTGAGCACATTATGAAGATGAGTGACATGGTTGCTCAACTTAAAGCAATGGACATGGAAATCTCTGAAGGTTTTCTCACTCACTTCATAATGACTTCACTTCCGGCGCAATTTGGCCAATTTAAGGTCAACTATAATTCGCTAAAAGTGAAATGGAAGATGAGTGAGCTAATGAGCATGTGTGCTCAAGAAGAAGAAAGACTTCAATCCGAGAGGATTGAAAGTGCCCATATCATCACATCTGGACCATCTAAGGGAAAAGGAACGACTTATGCCAAAAGTAACAAGAAATGGGACAAGAGTATTTCTACCACTAAAGCAGACAAGGCAAACTCTTCTACTGCAAAAAGGCCTTGGCAACATCAAGTGTCGTTTTTGTAGAGAGAAAGGGCATATGAGGAGGGATTGCCCTAAGTTTCGTGAGTGGCTCGAGAAGAAAGGTAGTTCACTAATTAATGTTTGTTATGAATCTTTTACGATTAATGTTCCTTTAAACACATGGTGGATTGATACTGGTACGACTGTGCATGTTACTAATTCATTACAGGGATTCCTTTCCGTGAAGAAACTAAATAAAGGAGATCGACACGTAATAGTAGGAAATGGAGAGAAAGCTCAAGTTGAAGTTGTTGGAACTCTCTGTATAGTCTTGGAGAGTGGTTTCAATTTGAATTTAGTTGATACTGTTTATGTTCCCAGTATGACTAGAAACCTTATTTCTGTTTCTAAACTTGACGCTTATGGTTTTTCGTTTAAGTTTGAGAATAAAGGCTTCTCTCTTTCTTTTTACTCTGAAGTTGTCGGTTCTGGTTTGTTAGAGGGAAACCTTTACAAATTATGTTTAGATCCTTCATTTTCTGAATCCTTAGAATCGGTGAATGTGAATGATATAGCTGTTCCAACTTGTATTAAAAGAAAACTAAAGGATTATAATTCCTATAGATTATGGCATGAATGTTTAGGCCACATATCTAGGAGAAGAATGAAGCGACTCATAAAGGAAGGAGTTCTTCATCCTTTAGATTTCTCAGATTTTGGCACATGTATTGAATGCATTAAAGGAAAATTTGTAAACGGTATTAAACGTGGAGCTACCCGGAGTACTGGACTTTTAAAAATTATTCACCCTGATATTTGTGAACCTTTTACTACTCCGGGTATTGGAGGACATAAGTACTTCATTACCTTTATTGACGAATTTTCACGATATGGTTATGTCTACCTCATTCATGATAAATCTGAGGCCCTGGATGTTTTTAAGGTTTACAAAGCTGAGGTTGAAAATCAACTTGACCTTAAAATTAAAATTGTAAGATCCGACAGAGGAGGAGAATATTATGGAAAATTCTTTGATATGGGTCAACACCCTGGACCTTTGGCCTTGTTTTTGAAAGAAAATGGTATCGTTGGTGAATATGCAATGCCGGGTACACCCCAGCAAAATGGTGTTGCAGAAAGACGTAATCGTACCCTCATGGACATGGTACAAAGTATGACATGTCGTTCTACTCTACCTGAGTCTCTATGGGTTGAGGCTCTCAAAACAGCTGTGCATCACTGCAACAGAAATGGGATTTTACAACATTTTAAGCACAACGTTTTTAAGAAAATGTTGTGATTGAGTGACTTTAGACAACGTTTTTTTGAAGAAACGTTGTAGTTGAGTAGTTTTAGTTGTATTTCGGTCCTTTGGATTACTTTACACAACGTTTAGCCTTAAAAACGTTGTGGTGGGATTACTTTAAACAATGTTTATCCTTAAAAACGTTGTTATAGGATTATGCCTTTTACAGCGTTTTGTGTAAAACGTTGTAATTTAAAGTTTTATACAACGTTTGTGACATAAACGTTGTCTTAGGATCTACTATACCCTGAAAAGTAGGCGGTATTTTTCACGGTCTGATTATTTTTTCGCGGTCTAATTTCACTATTTCACTCTCACGCAACACAGTAGGACAACCCTGAACGAAAATGAGAGCCGCTGCCGGATACTGATGGTATCCATTATGGTGGATTCGTTATATATGGGCGAGTGGGTTAATCGCCAGCATCAGTCGATTTTAGTACCTCCAGTGGTGCCTCCTCGGCCTCCTTTCTGGGTGATAGAGCCCGATCAGCTACGAAACAGGTATCAGGACCTTTCGAAATTCCTCATGGCGTATGAGGATTTCTTGAGGACAGTGTTTCATCCTCCTTTCCCTGCTCCTGCTGCGCCCAGACGGCATTCTGATGCCTCTACTAGACCAGGGCCTTCTACTTCATCTCTCGACGAGAATCTGGAGTTCGCTGAGCCTGACGACGTCTTCTCAACCTTCCAGTATCAGTGGGGCGGTCATATGGTAGAGGAGGTTCTTCCAGATGTCGAGATCCCAGAGGAATGTCGGGTCCCGAAGCAGGCCCGTTCGGTAGACACATTTACCTTCACATTTATTATTATTATTTTATTTTTTTATCATGCACACATTTTTTCAACATTTTTTTTATGCATGTCTATTAATTTTTTTTTGGAGACATATATTCTTTTTGTTGTCTCACTTGTTTCTTTAGGTGAATGTGTCTACCTACAAGAGGCTGTTGCGGGGCTTCTTCAGCATTAGCAAGCTTTATCAAAAGCTAGCTAGTGAATTTTCCTGCAGGGGGAGCAGCACAGTGCGGCTGACCAGGCGTCGAGATGGTGATGATGATGACGCGGATGTTGGGTCGAGCCGCACCCGGGGCAGAGGTCGAGTGTACAGAGCTGGTGGCACAGGGGGTCCTTGGGTCATGGGTGGTGGTCTTGACAGGAGCAAGTCGTCCCGAGCACATTAGTCTTGGATGCCTGCGATTATTAGTTTTTCTCTTTCTTATTTTTTATACAAAAGAAACCTGTACAAACATTTATTATACAATGCAATATAATTTTATATGATGCAAAAATATTATAACTACAGACTCAAACACATGCATAAAATAAAGCTACACCAATATCTAACGGTAATGGCACGCTGTATTTTAAGAAGGGTTTTATAAGAATACACCTTCAGGGTTGAGCGGGCTTTTTTGGTGATACGCAGGGAGGGAAAGGCAGCCGCCTTCTCCTGTTTCCTGGGCATATAATGGCCGTCACTAGTGTGCGTAGCCCTCCTTTTTAGCTTCTTCAATTTTCTTGCGATCGACACGCCAGCGATCGATGGTTCAGAGGCATAAAACCGTGGATACCGTGCGTTCAGGGGAGCATTGAGGGAGGCTGGCATGGCCAAATGCGGCTCTTGGCGCGGCGCCAGAAGGGACTTATGGCGGCGCCATAGATCTTTTCTATGCATTCCATGTTCAGTACTGTTCACGTACTGTGCTCAGAAATGACTATTTCTTGAATCTTCGGTATAAAAGCGGGCGGGAAATGGCCTGCCTCTTCACAAGTTCATTAGTTCTTCCTTCTCACGACCTTTTAAGCTCTTTTCTACTCAGCCATTACCTCTTTTTCCTTATAATCCTTTGCATCTCTTTTTACAAATGGCCGCACGAATTCATACAGCACTAGACATAGAAATTTACGAGAATGCTTTGGATTTTTGGATCCTTTCTCTGCGGTCAGACGAGCGTGATTGGTTTGATCACATTTTTGGATTCAGGTGCCTATTATCCTGGAGGAATGTCATTATCAAATGGGACATGCTGAGGGGAGCCTCCAGGTTTTGGTCTCCTCAGGACCACCTTTTTAACTTTGGTATGAATGAAATGTGCCCCACTTACGAAGAATTCTGTGCAATGCTGGGGGTGGCACCTTCTCGTCTGATTGTCGTGCCTTCTCACAGGAGGCGTCCGTACATGGCCATCAGGGAACTATTTCGCACTACTTGCTGCGCTACTCGAGGTTTTTATGATGGAGTAACTTTTGATTTGACTGTCCTTCCTGGAGCCTTTACATAATTCAGGGAGGATGACATAGATTATTTGCGGCATCGACTGTCTGTGTTTTTCCTTTGCTTGGTAGGGAGGTATTTGTTGTTGGGCCAACCCGGATTCATCGATGTGCGGAACGTTGACCTAGCATTGCAGGCACGCAATCGTCGGCTAAATATTGTTTCGGTGATTCTGGCGGAGACTCTAGTGGGCCTGAATGCTTTTATGGGCAGTGATGAATTATTCCCTACCGGCAGCCCCATTTTGCTCCATATGTGGCTGGAGGAGCATTTTCTTTGGGTGATGGCCCTTGTGTTGCATGGAGAACTGTATGACCCGGCGCTTTATGGCCTTCGCGGTCATTTTCCTCAGACCAATTACTTAGAATTTGATTGGGCTGAGAACTTTTTCCGCAGGGGCTCCATGGATATAGTCTGGGTGATCCACCAGTGGCATATCTGACGCTTCCTTATGTATTCTGCTGAGTATAATCAAGTAGTCCTGCTGGGCATTGAGCGGACTTCTTTTTATAGACCTGACCGGATCTTGCGCTAGTTCGAGAGAGAGCAGCTGATCCCTAACTCAACTCGTCCTGTATATTTGGAGGCGGATAATAATGACGAGGGCCTGGGTACCACTATCCAGGAAATGTGGCAACGAGATTTTGAAAGGCTAGAGGTGGCCTATTTATTTTCTGATTGCATGCTTCTTTCCCATGAATATCTGGCATGGATAATGATGGCTGTCGAGGGGGCATCCCGCGTGATCAGGCACAGACTGAGGAATTTGCTGGGCCATCATATTGCCAACGGGATAAATGCTCACCTGATGGAGATAGGCGAGGATATTGACAGCTCGGGGCTAGTCGTCCCTCAGGCTTTACAAGAGGAGTTTAGGTGGGTATACAATCTTGGTGCCCAAACAGCTCCTGGTCCAAACACAGTGGGTCCTTGCAATGCACCCCGTAGATTAAGCAATGCAAGTAGGCAGCATAACCCTTGGGATCCAGAAGTGGCTGCTCCTCCCCCTCAGACTGGATGGCGCACAACTTTCAGAACTGATTGCAATGAGCTCCCTCGGCTGAGCATCGCTAGCAGAGAGAATAACCCATGCGAGCCAGAGGAGGTTGTCCCTCCTCCTCCGCTTGGATGGGGCACTGCTTTCAGAAATGATGGGGCCGGTCCAAGTAATGCAACTACCCATGAGAATGGGTATGCTGATGATGAAGAGGAGGATACTTCTGGAGGCTCACATGCGGGTGAGACTAGAGCTTCTTCTGCCCCTCGCAGAAGGAGTATATGGGCCCGACTGGGCGGACGCCGCAGACATTGATGGACCACCTTGGGGCTTAAGCTGCAAAAGAAGGGATAGTTTCTGAGGAAGCAAGGGGGATATAGGCAATAAATAGATATGTACAGGCAAATAATGTATGACCTAAATTTCTTTAGCAATTATTCCTAAGTTGCACCTTAGGACCTGAAAAATTTATATTTAAATGTTTTATTGCGAGCTTCCTGTCGTGGTTTTTCTCTTTCCTGTCAGTCGAGCCCTTTGTACGCTGAAGACTGGAGGTAAAATGTCGAGGACTCAAATAGGGCCTTCCCTCTCCTTTTTCTCCTAATTTTTTTTTATGCTCTAATTTTTGCCTAGGCCACCCTTTCGGGTTTTCAACCAAGCAAGCCCTTATTTCTTCTTTTGTTTTGTTTTTTTTATATGCTCTAACTTTTTCCTAGACCGCCCTTTCAGGTTTTCAACCTAGCGAGCTGGAGAGGGAAGCAACTGCTGGATAAATTGGCTCAAGCATAGTACCTTTTCAGCTTGTTGAGATTGAAGGACTGAACAAGATCTTCTCCTTCTTGGTTTGTGAGAAGTATGGCACCTCCTGACCGGATCTCCTTGACAATATACGGTCCCATCCATGGAAATTTCCATTTTCCCCTAGTATCGACATAACTAGGGGGGTTTTCTCGAAGCACGAGATCTCTTACTTGGATGTCGCGGCCTTTGACTATTTTTATTGAAGGCCCGGGCTATGCACCTTTGATACGCTCGGGTATGCTCCAGGTCTAGTAGGCGTCGTTCATCGTTTAGGGCTAATTCTTCAAATCGCCCTTTGACCCAGTCAATTTCTGCCACGCCAGATTCCATCATTACTCTTAATGATGGTATTTCAACTTCTATTGGCAATACCGCCTCCATGCCATATGCCAGAGAATAAGGGGTAACCCCAGTGGGTGTGCGGACTGAGGTGCGATAGCCCCAGAGGGCTAACGGCAATTTTTCTGGCCAGTCTCTTCCTGTGTCAGCCATTTTTCTGATAATGTTTTCAAGCGTTTTGTTGGCTGCTTCAACGGCACAGTTGGCTTGCGGCCAGTAGGGGGAGGATTTATGCCTTTGGATCTTGAACTCGTCGAATAGACGATTCACGTCCCCTTCAAAATGTGTGTCGTTGTCGGAGATTATCTCGAAAGGCACCCCATAGCGATAGATTATGTTGGCCCGGATGAACTCGGACACCTTTCGAGCATTTAGAATTTTATAGGAAGAAGCTTCCACCCACTTTGTAAAGTAATCGACGGCTACTAGAACATATTCGAGGCCATTGGATCCCTTCGGGTGAATTTGCCCTATGACGTCGATTCCCCATGTTGAGAAGGGCCAGGGGCTGTGGAGTTATATAGGACGTGCGAGGGCACATGCTGCAGATTGACAAAGCGTTGGCATTTGTCGCAATGTCGCACCCACCGAATACAATCGGTTTCAAGTGTACTCCAATAGTATCCTTGTTGGATAATTTTCTTAGACAGCATATGGCCATTCATGTGGGGCCTGCAGGTATAACCATGAAGTTGATCCATGATTTGCTCAGCTTTGGCCTGATCGACACATAATAAATTAAGGCCTTGATAGTGCCCCTTATACAGGCTGCCATCGCTGAGTACAAATTGTGAGGCCCACCTTCACAGGGAGACTCTCCCTCTTTTGTCTAGGTTGGGAGGATAGATACCTTTCTGAAGTAGATTTAAGATATCAGCGTACCAGGGCTCATGATCTGCTTCAGGGGCTGCATTAATTTTGAAGCAGTATGCCGGAGTGACCTTCTTCCCGACTACGAATGGCTGAACATTCGTTTCTGCGGGAATTTGGACTAGCAATGCCAGAATGGCTAGGGCATCGGGGAATTGATTTCTATCTCATGGCAGATAGTGGAACGAGATAGTGTCAAATCGGGTGGCAAGTGATATTAATTTGGCATGATAGAGCTGCAGCCGAGGATCTTGGGTTTTCCATCTCCCTTCGACTTGATTTATGATCAGGGCAGAGTCTCCATAGAATTCGAGATCTTTGGCTCCCTTTTGGAGATCTTCTTCTAGGCCAGCGATACAGGCTTCATATTCCGTCGTGTTATTTGATCATTCGAACTCCAACCTTATGGCCAGCGGAGTATGAGAATCGACTGGTCTATGAGCAAGATTCCTAGGCCAAAGCCTCTTTCATTAGCGGCTCCGTCAAAGAACATCTGCCAGCTGGTGTCATAATCAGTGATTTCTAAGACACCTTCGTCTGGGAAATCAGGCTCGGTCGCATCATCGGCCTTGAAGCGTAGATCGGCTAAGTGGTCTGCAATCACGTTCCCTTTGATAGATTTGAGTGTGACATAGGTTATGTCAAAATCGTTGAGAAGAAATGACCACTTGGCCAATCGACTGGACAGTGATGGCTTGGCAAAGATGTACTTGATAGGGTTCATTATGGATATGATCTTGATGGACCATCCTTGCAGATAGGTCTTGAGCCTTTGCGTGGCCCATACTAGGCCGATGCAGCTTTTTTCTAGCGCTGAATAATTTAGCTCGCTTCCTTACAGCTTCCTACTTATGAACTATATAGCATTTTCAATGTAGGAATCTTCTTTTCTTGGGTGAGCGTAGCCCCTACTGACGTGTCTGTGACGGTTAAATATATGAGAGCTTTATGTGTATGAGGTGGAGGTGGCACAGGGGGATTGGTAAGATAGGCTTTTATTTTTTCGAAGGCTAGCTGACACTTCTCGTCCCAGATTTTGTCAGTATTCTTTTTTAGGAGTTTGAAGAAGGGCTCACATGTAGTTGTCAGCTGCCAAATGAAGCGGTTGATATACTGCAATCGACCTACGAAGCCTTTGACTTCAGTTGGAGTTTTTGGTTGTGGCATCTCTAGGATAGCTTTGATCTTTGCTGGCTCGATCTCGATGCCCTGCTCGGTCACTAAGAATCCCAGGACCTTGCCTTTGGTAACCCTAAATGTGCATTTGGTGGGGTTAAGCTTCATTTGGTGCTTCCTTAACCTTTCGAAGGTCTTTGATATGGACACTGTTGGCGTCGCCGGAATGCACGATCATGTCGTCAACATAGACCTCCATTTCTTTGTCAATCATGTCGTGGAAGAGGGTGGTGGCAGCCCTCTGATAAGTAGCCCCGGCATTTTTCAGCCCAAATGGCATGACAGTATAGCAATAAGTACCCCAAGGTGTAGTAAATGAAGTCTTCTCCTGGTCCTCTGCTACCATTTTGATTTGATTATAGGCCAGCAGGCCGTCGACGAAGGATCTGACTTTGTGAGCAGCAACGGCGTCTACCACAATATCAATATTGGGTAGAGGGAAGTCATATTTGGGCGACGCCTTGTTGAGGTCCCAGAAAGCTACACAGATCTGGACTTTCCCGTTGGGCTTGGGAACGGTCACTATGTTGAACAGCTAGATCGGGTATTCAACTACCCGAATGAAATAGACGCGCAGCTGCTTCATAATTTCTTCTTTAACTTGTAGTGACCATTCCGGCTTTATCCGGCGGAGCTTCCTCTTAACTGACGGAGCATCCGGATATATGGGGATCCAGTGTTTGACTATGGCTGGGTCTAGCCCTGGCATATCTTCGTAGGACCAGGCAAATATGTCCACGAACTCTTTGAGGAGATCAATGAGCGCTATCCTTTCAGAGCCTTGCAGGTAGCTGCTGATTTGATTTCTTTTATTTCGTTGTCCAGCCCCAGATTGATAGTGGACAAGTCTTTAGTTGATACTGATGAATGGTGATGTTCCTGGTGCTCAACTGACTTTACAAGCTCAAGCAAATAATTTTTATCTTTTGGGTCCATTTCATTAAATGACTCATTATTATAATTATTATTTAATGCGTCTTTTAATGTAGGTGCAACTAAGGAATAAGCAAAGACATTTAGATTATCATTAAAAGCAAACTCTACAAGGTTTATTACATTATTGAGGACCTGGGGTTTGAGATCCACAACTTTAGGGAGCGGATCGGTAGATGACCAATCCGTAGAGCTAGGGAAAGGAATAGGGATAGTATATCCAAAGTGGTCCACCAGATCTATGGGCGTCAAAAGCGGGCCGGTCGTGGTATACCAATTCTGCAAAGGCTTATCAGCAATAAGCTCAAACTCAGCAGTGAGCTCTTTATAATAAGTGCCTCCGTCTATCATACCCAGGAAGCTGTCTCCTAGACCGTCATCATCTAGTAGGGCCAGATCATAATCATCTTGGTCTATAGACCAAGTATTTTCAATAGTGACAGTCTTATATGCAGTGCTACGGGGCTACAGGGTAACTTGTTCCATTCTATCTGTGAGAAGACTGACATCTTCAAAGATTTCCCAACCAGGGCATCTTTTCCCATTCTGGTCTATCCAGGGCTCAGGAAACATGAGATAGACTTCTGTTTCCCCTTCCCTTACAAAGTAACCATTTAAGGTTTTTTTATAGGGTTGGAGAGGGGGATATTCATAAGGACACTTTTCTCTTTCTGCCTTTCTTTTCTCATGTTTCTGTTTCATGACTGCGGCTACTTCAACTGGAGTAGGCGTGTATCCTAGACCGAAAGGAGGGATACATTCCTTAAGTTCATCCTGGACTAAATTAACAAGCCCTTGCTGATTTTTGCCGAGACCCATACTAGGCATATAATTCATTTTTCGAAACATGTTTAAGGGGACCATGTTTCCTAGGGAAGTGGTTTTATTTCGGGTGATGTCAGTTTCTCGGCCATATTCAATGGCGTTGACCACAGCTTGGGGGATAACCTCAAAGCCATTGAGGAAAATACCAGTGTTTTCATGCTCTATCTCGAGGATTGGGATATCCTCATTTTCCTTATTCTCCACGATCTTATCATCTAGAATAATCACTATGTGGTCATCGTGGATGAATTTGACACGTTGGTGTAGTGAAGAGGCTACCCCTTTTACCCCATGGATCCAAGGGCGTCCCAGCAACAGGCTAAAAGTGGCTGGTATATCCAGGACTTGGAACTCAACTGGCATGGTTAACGGCCCAATGGTTAGCATTAAAGTGACCACCTCTAAGACACATCGATTGGTGTTGTCGTATGCCTTTACTGTCTGCGAGGAAGGAGTGAGTTATGATATTTTTTCCCAGTTTAGCTAACATGCTGGCGGGACATACATTCAATGAAGATCCATTATCTATCAAAACTCGAGGAACCCGTTTTTCCAAAATTCCCACAGTGATATGGAGGGCATCAATGTGGTTGGTTCCTTCCTTTAGCAGATCTAGATCAGTGAACATTATTACGTTCCCAAAGTGAATGTTACCGATCATTTGTGAAAGAACACACTAGATTCTCAAGAGAAACCAAGCAATTTCCAATGTAGATGTGAATGTAGCTACAATGGGAATCACAATGATTAATGATGAACAAAGCAGCGGAAGATAAAACAGTGAACTGAATGCAAAAGTTTACTAAAATCAATCTACAAGGTTATACTTGTAGACCTAGCCTCAAGGCTACAAAGATTTCACTAAAAATAATAATCGTTTAACAAACACAATTGTGAAATCACACACAAAAATATTCTCACAAGACAATGAGTCTTGGAGAACAAAAACCCCACATAAACAAAGTAGACAAAACGTGGGAAGAAATAAAAAAAAAAACAGCCTCCTATAACTGAAACAGGAAAACACAAACTGATTCCAGAACTTCAATGTTACTGCTGATGTTATAACATCAACAGCTTCAGGTGAATTGCTGTACTTCTGGATTGGAAACAGCTTCCCGAATCTCTTTGTCTGCTCACAGCTTTTACGACTTTTTTTTCTCTCTCTCAAGCTCTCCCAAAACCCGTATCATCGCTCCTTTATATAAGCTTTGCAAACACCTACACACACACGAAAGAAATCCATCTACTACAAGGAAAAGGATTAGTATTAAGGAAACACTAACCACTTACCAATTCAATGGGATTTTATTACCAAATATCAAAGTGCTCAAGAATCACGGTTAGACTAGGATTTATACTAAGATTTAGTTACCAAAAATGAAGTACCATAATCTAAAAATATATTTTGTTTCCAAATATAACACAACTAAATCTAATTAAAGATATAAAATCCTAAATAACCACAAACTTAACAAATATGAAGTTTTGACCATGAAAAGGGAAACAAGTAAAAATAGGCATGACCTATTTTACCCTTACAATCACCCCCTTTGTTGAGCATTTCTGGTCAAATCCAATGATAAGTGTTCCATTACAACCTGCAAATGTTAGAGAGACAAATCCAAACAACTCACCCCATGAACACATGCACTAATCAGAAATAATGGAAACTAAGCTGTGAGAACCAAAAACAACCAATCAGTTTAAGGAGTTATTACAGACCCCAATCAAGAAACATTGTTTAAGATACAACCAACCACAAACTACGCAAATATTCAACCACATGAATAAACTTCAGCAACGTTCTTCATTCTTCAACAGTTTCAGCAACAGCAAGAGCAGAAGAATCAGGAACAACTGCAGCATCAGGGACAGCAGGAACAACAGGAACAACATCACTTATATCAGGCACAACTGGAACACTTACACCACCCCCTATTTGGCCAGAATGCATGGCCAACCAAGTAGTGTATTGAGCAGCCAAAGATTTAAGAAGTGAAGTTTGAGATTCCAGAATTGCCAATTGAGAGTTCACCATGGTCAACTGTTCAGAAATAAAAGCAATGGAAATAGGTGCAGAAGGATGTGCAGAGATATCTGATGTAGCTACATTAGAAGTAACATTGACAAAAAGAGGAACATATGGTTGTGAGTGGGAAGGACCAGGAATAGAAGCAGGAGGGACTGTAGAAACTGGAACATAGGGATGAACAAGTGGTAGATTTACAATCCTATCACCTCTCAAAAGTTTGGCAGAAATGTGTAGAGGTTCAAGAATAGGAGAGAGTCTACTTCCAACAGCAGGTGAGTAACCTTGAGACACTAAAATTGTGTAGATTAGAGAGGGAAAAATCAAAGACCTTTTATCACCCTCTGATTCAGCTAGAGAAGTGATCTTTTTAAATGCAAAATCTCCAAAGTCAAAAGGTTTATTGGTACCAACCTGATACAAAACCCTAGCATGCTCTTCTGTGAGTGTGTTTGTGTTGGTGGTGGGTGACCAATTAGCACAGCATATCTTGTGCATAGGTGCATAAAGTGAAGATAACTGAGAAGTGCTAATGGATGAGCCTTTCCCAGGCCACTTGTTCAAGCTTCCACCAGTCAATTCCAAGGCAAACAGATTCAAATCAAAAGACATAACAAAAGGACCAAACGTGGGAAGAAATAAAAAAAAACAGCCTCCTATAACTGAAACAGGAAAACACAAACTGATTCCAGAACTTCAATGTTACTGCCGATGTTATAACATCAATAGCTTCAGGTGAATTGTTGTACTTCTGGACTGGAAACAGCTTCCCGATTCTCTCTGTCTGCTCACAACTTTTATGGCTTTTTTTCTCTCTCTCTCAAGCTCTCCTGAAACCCGTAGCATAGCTCCTTTATATAAGCTTTGCAAACACCTACACACACACACGAAAGCAATCCATCTACTACAAGGAAAAGGATTAGTATTAAGGAAACACTAACCACTTACCAATTCAATGGGATTTTATTACCAAATATCACAGTGCTCAAGAATCACGGTTAGACTAGGATTTATACTAAGATTTAGTTACCAAAAATGAAGTACCATAATCTAATAAAAGATTTTGGTTCCAAATATAACACAACTAAATCTAATTAAAGATATAAAATCCTAAATAACCACAAACTTAACAAATATGAAGTTTTGACCATGAAAAGGGAAACAAGTAAAAATAGGGATGGCCTATTTTACCCTTACAATTTGAGTAAGCTCATTTGGGGAGGTTTCAATAGGGATGACTGCCTGACTTAAAGATTTAGACAACGTATCACGGTGGGTCTTGGAAGCACAAAGTAAGCCCCAGATGGAAATGTTAACCTGAGTTTTCTTCATCTGAGCTAACAAAGTATCCTCTACCACCTTAGCCCCAGTATCTGTTTCTTGATCTTTGCCAGAGTGGTCACCTCTTTGCCAGAGTGTTCTGATTTCTTAAATTTCTGCCAGGGCTATCATTTCCTCCCACTGTATTGACAAACCTGTCTGACCCGTAGTACCATGGAACAGAGCTATAATTTTGGGTAGAAAATGGGGCTAAGGCATTTCCTACCATAATGATGGCCGATGCTGGTGCGGTTGTTTTTCCTTTAGGATAACGGAAAGAACTAGAAGGCGTATTGGCTTTTAATTGCCTAGTCCGTATATCTTCATCAATACAGGCTCCTATCTCCACTATTTCTTTAAAATTGGCATAGGGGAGATACCGGATATGTTCCAGGTAAATGGACTGGAGGTTTTTTATGAACATTCTGCATGACTCAGCCGGATCAGGTCTGTCAAAAGTCTGGGCCAACTTTCTTTTCCACCTGACTGCAAACTCAGCACAGGTTTCTTTTTCCCTTTGGGTGCACGGCTCGAGGTCCCTTTTATTTTTAGGACTGGTGTTGTCTTTGTATCTTTCAAGGAACCCTTCAGCTATCTGGTCCCAAGTATTCATGGTACTGCTATCAGACAACATTAGCCATTGTTTGGCAGCCCCTATTAGGGTAAGATGAAAATTGGAAGCCATAGCCTCAAAGCTAGCTCCCCTTGACTGCATACCAGTGTAATAAGATTTCAAGTGAGATATAAGGCATCCAGTCCCATCAAATTTTTCTATGTCGGGCATTTTGAATTTTTAGGGTAGTATTCCTGAAGGTTGCAATGCTAGTACCCGCGTAGAAAATTCCCCTTTGTTGAGAAGTTTGAGCATCATGGTCTTCATATTTTCCATGTCGGCCTCCATTTTGGTGGCTGGGGGAGTTGGCTTTTGGTATATACTGGCTGGACTAGGGAAGGCTGGGTTAATTTCTGGCTGCGGTATCTGGTAAGTATTTTGGGTGGGGTAAGGGTTTTGAGCTGGATATGGATATTGGGCTGGATAAGGGTTCTGGGTTGGTGGATTTTGAGCAATATAAGGATTTTGGGCTGGTGGATTTTGGGCAATATATGTATTATGGGCTGGTAGATTATTAGCGGTTTCGGCTGGGCGGCCAGGAACATTGAAAGGTAAGTAGGTAGTAACTTGGCCTGACGGGTTATAGCTTTTTGGGTCCATATGTGGGCTATTTTGGAGTGGGTTGGTTATGGGAAAAGGGAGGTCATTTGGGCTCTGGGGAATATTGGTTCTTGGGAGAGGATATGGAGGATAGGACGGATAAGGGCTGATATTTGGGTAGTAAGGACTTGGTGGGGGATTTGGATTTTGGGTAATGGCAATATTTGGTGGGTTAGTGTTTGGCTGGGAAGTTGGGTTTGGAGGTATATGGGATGTTGATGCTTCCTGGGGGACCGCAGGGGAAGAGTTCGCCTCACCGCAGGATTTTAAATTTTGCACCAGACTAGCCATTTGTCTTATCATACGATCAGTCGTTGCACCCAACTTTTGGTCTAACCAACGGCCGCATTGTCGAGCTCGGAGCGCACTCGAGCCCCCTCAGACTGCATACCCATACTGATCGCCACTTTCGCCGCCATACCGCAGATTCCGAATCGATCGCTATTGTTCCGATTCGATTCGATATCGACACTTTCGATTCCATCAAGATTTATCTCGGGCGGCCAAGTTTCGAGGAAAATGGGTTTGGAGGTATCAGAAGGTTGGCTGAAGGCTTTCCGGGCTTGGAGTACAGCGTGCCTTTATTAATTAGTATATTTTATTTATTATTTATTTTCCCTACAATTGATCGGATTAGCACCTGCTTTATTTTGAAGGTCTCAGAACTTTTCTTGGAATAGTGGATTCTTTCTCCAGAGTATAGGTCCAACGTATTCCACCTGCCTTTCGACTCCTCATGACCAGACTGATCTCAGGTGAAGGGCCTATACTCTTTCCAAGATCCACCATTCGAAATGGTCTAGGTCGAGCATCAGAGAATAATAAGTCAGCCCCTGCGTATTTTTTTTTTCATGCGCACTTATTTTTTCATCATCATTATTTTTTTCTTAACTTGCGCATCTTTTTTTTGTAATATGTTTTTTCAGATACAAAAACAAAAAATAAAACATATGTGGCCTGTCTTGCTGTTACGCGTGGATTTTCTCGGCTTTTTAGTTTGAGCGCAAGCAAGCAAGCACATCACATTAAGAAATAGAAAGAAAAGCGGGGAATTTACCCATTTCTATTAATTACAAATATGATCATATGTCCCCAAAATAAAATGGCAGAATGAATGCAAGTATGTACAAATTTCGCGGAATAAAATAATAACAAAGCAAAATAAATATATAGGGCCGAAAATAAAGCAATTTTAAAAATAAATCCCCGACACTTTTATTGTGCTGCCTGGAATTTTATTGCAAACATATATATGACATATATATATATATATATATATATATATATATATATATATATATATATATATATATATATTTATTTATTTATTTATTTATTTATTTATTTATTTATTTATTTATTTATTTATTTTTATTTATTTTTTTTTCAAAAAATTTTTTTTCGGGGGTTTTTTTAAAAAATAATATTTTTAAATATACAGTTATCGGAACGAAACTTCTGCAAGATGGATGATCATATCCATAAATATAGACACGGATGTATAGGAATGCAATATTCAAATGCATAAATTAATATAACAAGCATACTTTAGCCAGAAACAAATAAAAACAAAAAAGTTTTTTTTTTTTTTTTAATGAATCTAGCCCTCCATTTCATTTAAAATAAAACGATCTCCCCAGCAGAGTCGCCATTGTGGGTTGCCCGGCATGTGCGCCCGCGCCCCGCGCACCCTTGGATAGGGGTGCGCGTACGTGCGGATGCGAGACACCACTGCTCTCATTCCATCCTCCCTTGTTTAGGGGAAAGTGAAATTAAAAGTGCGAGAGGAGTGCTGTCTAAAATAGTGCGTTGGAATGCGTCTCGGATGACTTTAGTGGATTTTTTTATCCAATATGGGAACTTTGGGTTTCCCGCATCAAGTTATCCCTTGTTTAGGGGATACCAGGGTATGAAAATGCATCACCCTCTCATTCTCATTTTCCCTTCTTTAGGGGAAAACGGAAAAGTGCAAAAAAGGATGTTGCGACGCCCCCACTATGGATTTTATAAAAATAGCCTTATGTCTTATTTAGAATCACTATGGGAGCTTTTGGGTTTCCCGCATCACGTTATCCTTTGTTTAGGGGATACCAGGATATGGGAATACATCACCCTTTCATTCTCATTCTCCCTTTTTTAGGGAAAAACAGAAAATTGCAAGAAAGGAGTGTTGCGAGGCCCCACTGGATCCAAAATGTTTTATTGATTCGCTATCTTTATTTTAAGGCAAAAATAAAGCAAAAAAATAAAACCAAGAGATTATGAAAACGGGTTCGGAGGCTAAGTTACGAGTTGGGAGGGTGCTAGGCACCCAACTCGCCCTTTCGGTCTCAAAAGCTATTTTTGGCTAAAGTATGCTTTTTGTTATATTTATTTAGCAAATAAACAAAGCATTTAAAGATAAGAAAATAAAAGCAAATACATCCGCTGCTACATTATTTACGAACTTGCAGCCGTCTCCTTACAATAATTACAAATATATTTAAAAATATTTGGCTATTATAACGGCTCTTTTACATAGCATTTTCTAACTAAATCCGGGCAGCACAACGACTTATATTTGCTACATTGGGCCGGATTTAAAGAACAACTATATAAAAATAACGCCCTTAAAGGCTATTACCTTTTAGAGCGGAGTGTGCTCGCTCTGTCATTCAGGGAGAGGGAGTCTTTTTTGTTGTTGTTGCTGTTGTGATTTGGGCAGAGTGACTGCTTATTTTTGTTGGTTTTGGCTCGCTCACTCGGGTAGAATGACGGCTTATTTGTGGTGGTTTTGGCTCGCTCACTCGGGCAGAATGACGACTTATTTGTGGTGGTTTTGGCCTTTTTAGTTGGGCGGAATAACTGTTTATTTTTGGTGTTTTTAGCCTATTTACTCGGGCAGAGTAACGACTTACTTTATGGTTTTTGGGCCGGACAAAGGCTAGGGATCACTTTTGACCGGTAGGTTTTTGGTTTGGCGGAGTTTGGGCAGGGTTTCAAAGCTTTATGGGCTAACCACTCCCTATCTCACATCTCTCACTAATCTCAGTGTTAGGACGACGCAGAGAAAAAAATATCCGAGTTTCTTTGCGATCTCTTTCTGTGTCCAGAAGTGAACCCCAACGCACTTATTTATAGGTGGACGAAGGTGATGAGGACATCCCCAACAACAACTACTCAACACCGATGCCGACAACCATTGGACCGGTCACAAGAGCTAGAGCGAAGAAAATCTGTGAAGAAGTCAATGGCATGGTTCGTGAGACAATGGAGATGGAAGAACGAGCAATGAGCCATGAAGAGAAGACCCCAATGGGTCAAAGGAAGCTGCTGAACGTGATCCAAGTCAAGAAGGACGAATTCATGCCTTATTATTACGCGAGCAAACATTCTGGAAGGCTTGCAGACGCAAGGTCATCATAGGCTTGCGACCGCAAGGTGTGTCACTTTACGGGACAACTAACTGCCGACCTTGCGGACGCAAGGTGTCAAAGGGCTTGCGACCGCAAGGTCCCCCGAACTGTTGTTTTTACAGCTTTGTAAATTAGGGTTTCGTCCAAACTTTACCCTAATTCTTTAGTACGACTTGTCAGCCTAGTTTAGGTATAAATAGGGTTTTTTTTTCTATTAAACAACAACTTTGAGTATTGTTATTTTGTGAGTTTATCAAAACTTATTGGTTCTTCTTGAACTATTGAGAATATACAGGTGTGAAGCTTGTGTGTTCATCTTTGACTGATCAATTGATTCATCCATATCAATTGTGGCGTCTATCACTATACTTAGGTTCTTCAGTTGCTAAGATTGCGGGTTGCGGCTGTACACGCCAAGGTTCCTGTCGTGCTAATTGTTGGGTCGAGGTGTCACCCCCGCAAACATCCTTCGATCCTAAGCTTCTGCTGCATGTGTAAATCGTTCTTCAACGAAGCCTTACGAGAAGATCGTATCATTTTGGTATCAGAGCAAAGGTTCGTCCATAATCTATCCTGTCTTCAAAATTGTTCATAATTAGTTATCTGTTTCTTTCTCTTCTTCCTTTGAACTAGGATCATCAATCTTACGTTTGTTCGTCATATTCGTGTTTTATATGTTCTTTTCAAACCCTACAACTTTCTAGGGTTATAATCTTTTAGAAAAAAAAATTACTGTTATTGTTGCTGCTTGCAAATTCGGCAGAGACCAAAAAAATTTTTTTTTTTGGGAGAACAGGAAAAAGGGACCTTACCAGTGACCGAATTGAAGGTTAGATTGTGATACAAAAAAAATTACTGTTCATACGCACTGTTCATTCCGTACAGTTTGGCAATCTCGAACAGTTTTAATTACAAAAAAAAATATTATATATATATATATATATATATATCTATATCTGATATGAGGCATAAGAAGCGGTGAGATCGCTTAATTTACTCAACCTCATAGGTCCCTTGAGTATCTTTGTCTCCATAAAGTAGTCATTTGCAGGACGTTTCTAATGGCAGTTGGTAAGCATTTAGTGTATGCTTCTTTTCTCTCTCTCCCTCTAAAACATCCATCTGCTGCTCTGTTAGTATATTCCATCCAACTACAAAACATCAATCCCACCATATTCTGCAGGATGACTGTAAGGGCCCCATCTACAAAAAAAGTTGTCATTTGTCCCTTGAGTATCTTTGTCTCCATAAAGTAATCATTTGCAGGACGTTTCTAATGGCAGTTGGTAAGCATTTAGTGTATGCTTCTTTTGTGCACTTGGATTATATTTCTTGAGTGCATTGCCAACTCCATGGAAGATGAATGTCTTGAATCAGTTTATAGTAATACCATGGAATTGAATTTTGCTGAGAGATATCTTGGTTTCATCTAGGTTTAAAATGTAACACGGTTTCTGAATTTGGTAGATGAGTTGGCAGACTCTCTCTCTGCTTATTCACAGCCCCTTCTCAGAGACCCAATCCTATGAATAGAACTATGGAAATCTGGAATATTACTTTTTGTTGCAAAAATGATACCATTACTTTTTAATACTTTACAATTAATAGAACTATAGAAAAAATGATTTCTTCGCTTTTCAGTTTTACAATTACAGCAAAAATGAATAAGCATCAGCTTTCCCAAAAAAGGAAATGATTTCTTCACTTTTCAGTTTTACTATATGCAAAAATGATTTTTTCGCTTTTCATTAAGAAATACTGGAAAGGTTGGGAGAGAACAAATGAGGACCTGAATGAAGAACAGACTCAAATTGAGAATGTTGCCAAGAGTCTTTGCTGGAAAAAGTTGGGAGAAAGGGGTGACATTACTATAATTGCAAAATGACCCAGAAACCGCCTTTCTGCCCTGCCCAAAATCCTGGTATAGTAACTATGAGCTTTTATCCCAGCTCTTTGTTTGTTTCCTTTTTTCCTTTTGGATTGATAATATATTGATTTTTACGTGTTGGGCTATGATATGTTTGGTTGTAGGTGTGAAGCAATGTCAACTTATCCGAGGGCGTACGATCTCATTCATGCGGATTCGGTTTTACACTCTACAAAGACAGGTAGGAGCATTTTTATGGAGGAGTCTTTCATTCTGAATCACAAAAATGTTATGTTAGTGTGAAATGAATATGGGGAAAAATCTTTTAGGCATTTTGTGGTTGAGATATTTGTGGATGTAACGGTTTTTACAGGTGTGAGATGGACAGAATCCTGAGGCCAGAAGGGAGCATAATCATCAGAGACGATGTGGATGTTTTGGTGAAGGTGAAGAGGATTGCAGATGGGATGTTGTGGGATAGTCAAATTGTGGATCATGAAGATGGACCATTAGAAAGGGAGAAGCTTTTGTTTGGAGTGAAGTTGTATTGGACGTCTCCGGCATAAGCTGATGAAGCAGGATCTAAGTCCAAGTCTTGACATTTTGCTTGAGCCATTTTACCCTCTCTTCTCTTTACATATAGTTTCTGTTTTTATTCTTCTTTTATAATTAAGTTGTATTCTTTTGTTATTCATCAAGAAACAAGCAAATCTCAATGGAAATGCAGATGCAAATTTTTACTAGTCAAATTATCGATCAACTTTTCGCTTTTTTAGAATAAAAATAATTGTCACTTTGAACTTTTTGAAACATCACTTTTAAACATCACTTTCACTTTTTCAATCCTACTTTAATTATGGATCGCATATGTATGGACGTTAATGAAAGCTAGCGTTAAGCCAATATAAATAATCAGGTCGAATAGATTTTCTTAAGCGATTGTGCTTGGTCAGACGATAAATTAGGGACGGAGGGAGTATTATTTTTGATCAGCATAGAGAGCCGCGGGGGGTTTGACTGAGATTGTTGATAAAGAGGAGGATTTTGGGTAGCAATAGAAAAGCCTCGCATCCTTTTAACCATTATCAGCAACCACCAATATCTGTTTTTTTTTTTAGTTCATCCCACTCCCACCTATATAGATATAGCCCCTGCTGCCTTCAGCTTCAGTCTGTTATATATATATAAATGTGATGGAGAGAGAAAGGATGTTCAGTTGCGCTTTGGAGGAGGATGCGGAGTCGGGAAAAAAGCTCGAGGACGGGGGCGGGGAGAGAGATACTTTGTTGGTTGTTTAGAAAAAGCCAATCAAAATTTGTTACTAAGTTTTGGAGAAAGAGTGTGGTTGAGGTGTCAAGGACTCTTTTTGACCTTGGATTCATCCCACGGTTTATTCCCACCCTATACCCCACCCACAACCCACTCTTTTTCATTATTATGGAATCTCCTCTTTCAATGTCATACTGCATTAATGCTCTCTTTTTTACTGTTGGGAAATGTTTTATTTTAATAAGCTTATTTTTTATATTTGCTATTAACAAATTAATTATACTCAATCGATTATCTGATAAGTTCGATGGAATAAAGGCTGCGATTGATTTATTCTTCTATTCGCGCTGTGTCATAACGGCACCGACATCATCTTATCTTATATCGTCATATTGGCGTCCATATTATGCCAGAAATCATGTCTGATAGAGGCTCGTCATAAAAAGCGGTGAGATCGACAATTTTTTATATCAATCAATTTGAAATTACATATTTATGTTTATATCAAACGGCTGAGATCACGTGTTTATACTTATATCAAACGGTTGATATCGATTCTACTTATATCAAACGGTTGATATCGATTCCTCAACTCCTCCCTCTGCGTCCCCCGCTCACTCTCCCTGTTCAACTCCAACTCCTCTTTCCTTTCCCCGAGTGTTTCTCCGGCGTTCTTCCAATTGAAATGGGTTTCTCCTCCTTTTCTCCGAGTCTCATAAAGGCGGCTGCTCCCTCTCTCTCTTCATCTCCAAAAATCAACCGGCCCCAGCGACACCACCCCTTCGTTCATCTCTCCCAGCCGGCTTTTTCGAAATCGTCCAATCGCCTTCATGGCCTGCCATTCCCCCTCATCTGGGTTTTCTCGAATCTGAGCCATCTTATCTGGGTTCGCTCTCCTATCCCCGAAAATTGTAAGGTTCTCTTTCTTCTTCTCTTTCTTCCCAACTTTAATTTTGTAGTTGTTTGTTGTCTATATAGAATTTTTTTTTTGTAGTTGTTCTGTTGTCTATAGCATGATCTTTGTGCTTTTAAAAAAATTATTGATTTGTGGTGCATGTGTGTTCGTGTTTGTGTCTGTGTATTCTTGGGGTTTTTGTGTGTTCTGTATACCAATTCATGAGAGGGGTTTTTAAAAGAAGACACGGGTTGAGGGCAAATACCAAATCCACTGCCAAGGAGGAAGTTAAAGGTGTGCCCATCACATGAATACGTGTACTTGCTGCTGTTATGAGGCAGCTTCTGTAAGCATTGGACTGCAATGGTACTGAAGTTTCCAGAATACGGTGTATGCTCAGCCAGAACAACAGTTCCTTTTGCAAGAAAGCTATAAATCAAGCCTTTCTGACTCATCTTCTGATTATCACTTCGAAAATACTAAACAATCACCTGCAAAAATAAAAAACCATCTAAATTCACCAAGTTCTCAACAACAACAATATAACAAAAAAAGAAACAATTTATTTCCGCATATATATATATATATATATATATAGATTTCAACTTTGGTTTCTTGGCAGTTTATAGATTTCCTTTTCATCAATCTAGCTACTCTAACAGTAGTAGTTTTCCTCAATCAAGAAAAGAAATGAGTCGTTTATGGACTTTGATGACTGCTCTCCATTCGTTAGCTGGATACATAATTTTATGCAATTAATTACTTGAATTGAATTGAATATATAAATTGAAATATATATGCAGGCTGCAACGATGTTGCTGTATCCTCAGTGAGTCGCATTCCTTTGTTTCAATTCTTTAATTAAGTATTAATCCAATTATATATTGATCTAGGTTGGTGGTGGAATTAAATGAAATAGGTATGCGTCGGTGATAGCAATAGAGAGCACATCAAAAGTGGACGATGAGCAGTGGCTAGCTTATTGGTTCTTCTGCCTCTCCTTGAATGGTTCCTACCTCCTACCTTCCTTTGTTACTACTCGATCTACGTCTTGGTATTTGTTCTAATTTTGTTTTTGGTATAGGATTGAAGCTGAGTTTTATGGTTTTAATTTTTTCCTTTTCCATTTTCCATTGGTTTTAGGGATTAAATTAAATGGGAAAAAAGAGCAAGAATAAGGCCGCCAGAATCGATCCCTAAAATCCGTAAGCTTTCTCTCTTTTTGTCACTCTTTTAATTGTTCTCTCTGCGTTTCTTCTGTTTCAATTGAGTGATTGTCAATATGTGAGCTTTTTAAGCCTATTCCATTATTATGAGAGAATTTTTTTTTTCAGTTTTTGTTTTTTTGTTTTTGAGTGATTGCGTTTCAATATGTATTTACAAGAATACATTGCTATCAGTACAAGCGGATACCTGAAATCACCACCAAAACATATCAATGTTATTACAGAATCCGTTAAGTATTCAGAATCTGTATTAAGGACACTGTTTAAGAATCAAAATTTTAAAAAGATTCTCCGTTGGAATTCTCTCTAATGGCCTTAGAAACTGTTCTAATGCCACTGGTGATTTTCAAGACCAGAACTTTGAATATCTTGAATGTTTAAGAGCCCTGACATGTAAAAGCTAATGCTAGAAGCCTAGAGCAATGAATTTGTAGAACAGCCCAACAGAAAAGAGAGTCCAGCTTGAACGAACATATCTTACTCCTGTTTTTAAAGTCGTGTTTTGATTTTGATGGTTTTTCAAGAAAGAAACCATATATAGAGTAATTGAAGAAAAAGGTCAAGTTTCAGACAAGGGTGATGAAATACTCAGAAAAGGGATTGAATGCAACCTTTTGCGGAAGGGCACCCCCACAAAATTCTAAGATAAATATGTAAAAGCACAAAACTAATTATGCCTACTCACAGTGGAAGGATTTATAAAAAAGGTTCTTCCCATTGCGCTCTTCTATCAGATTTCACTAGGTAAATAATACTTGAAGGGCAGAAATTAAAGCCAGACTCCATCGGGTACAGTGACAGCCTGCTTATATCCCAGGCTTATACAAAATTCTTTCACAAGAACTGCCTGTTCCATTCACCAGCCCCTCCTCCAGCTTGAATTTGCATCTCCTTCCTGAGTTGGAAAAAAAAACGCAATTAACGGCCTAGATGAGATAACAATTTACTCAACCTCATAGGTCCCTTGAGTATCTTTGTCTCCATAAAGTAGTCATTTGCAGGACGTTTCTAATGGCAGTTGGTAAGCATTTAGTGTATGCTTCTTTTCTCTCTCTCCCTCTAAAACATCCATCTGCTGCTCTGTTAGTATATTCCATCCAACTACAAAACATCAATCCCACCATATTCTGCAGGATGACTGTAAGGGCCCCATCTACAAAAAAAGTTGTCATTTGTCCCTTGAGTATCTTTGTCTCCATAAAGTAATCATTTGCAGGACGTTTCTAATGGCAGTTGGTAAGCATTTAGTGTATGCTTCTTTTGTGCACTTGGATTATATTTCTTGAGTGCATTGCCAACTCCATGGAAGATGAATGTCTTGAATCAGTTTATAGTAATACCATGGAATTGAATTTTGCTGAGAGATATCTTGGTTTCATCTAGGTTTAAAATGTAACACGGTTTCTGAATTTGGTAGATGAGTTGGCAGACTCTCTCTCTGCTTATTCACAGCCCCTTCTCAGAGACCCAATCCTATGAATAGAACTATGGAAATCTGGAATATTACTTTTTGTTGCAAAAATGATACCATTACTTTTTAATACTTTACAATTAATAGAACTATAGAAAAAATGATTTCTTCGCTTTTCAGTTTTACAATTACAGCAAAAATGAATAAGCATCAGCTTTCCCAAAAAAGGAAATGATTTCTTCACTTTTCAGTTTTACTATATGCAAAAATGATTTTTCGCTTTTCATTAAGAAATACTGGAAAGGTTGGGAGAGAACAAATGAGGACCTGAATGAAGAACAGACTCAAATTGAGAATGTTGCCAAGAGTCTTTGCTGGAAAAAGTTGGGAGAAAGGGGTGACATTACTATAATTGCAAAATGACCCAGAAACCGCCTTTCTGCCCTGCCCAAAATCCTGGTATAGTAACTATGAGCTTTTATCCCAGCTCTTTGTTTGTTTCCTTTTTTCCTTTTGGATTGATAATATATTGATTTTTACGTGTTGGGCTATGATATGTTTGGTTGTAGGTGTGAAGCAATGTCAACTTATCCGAGGACGTACGATCTCATTCATGCGGATTCAGTTTTTACACTCTACAAAGACAGGTAGGAGCATTTTTATGGAGGGAGTCTTTCATTCTGAATCACAAAAATGTTATGTTAGTGTGAAATGAATATGGGGAAAAATCTTTTAGGCATTTTGTGGTTGAGATATTTGTGGATGTAACGGTTTTTACAGGTGTGAGATGGACAGAATCCTGAGGCCAGAAGGGAGCATAATCATCAGAGACGATGTGGATGTTTTGGTGAAGGTGAAGAGGATTGCAGATGGGATGTTGTGGGATAGTCAAATTGTGGATCATGAAGATGGACCATTAGAGAGGGAGAAGCTTTTGTTTGGAGTGAAGTTGTATTGGACGTCTCCGGCATAAGCTGATGAAGCAGGATCTAAGTCCAAGTCTTGACATTTTGCTTGAGCCATTTTACCCTCTCTTCTCTTTACATATAGTTTCTGTTTTTATTCTTCTTTTATAATTAAGTTGTATTCTTTTGTTATTCATCAAGAAACAAGCAAATCTCAATGGAAATGCAGATGCAGATTTTTACTATTTTTGATCAGCATAGAGAGCCGCGGGGGGTTTGACTGAGATTGTTGATAAAGAGGAGGATTTTGGGTAGCAATAGAAAAGCCTCGCAGCCTTTTAACCATTATCAGCAACCACCAATATCTGTTTTTTTTAGTTCATCCCACTCCCACCTATATAGATATAGCCCCTGCTGCCTTCAGCTTCAGTCTGTTATATATATATAAATGTGATGGAGAGAGAAAGGATGTTCAGTTGCACTTTGGAGGAGGATGCGGAGTCGGGAAAAAAGAAAGCTCGAGGACGGGGGGCGGGGGAGAGAGATACTTTGTTGGTTGTTTAGAAAAAGCCAATCAAAATTTGTTACTAAGTTTTGGAGAAAGAGTGTGGTTGAGGTGTCAAGGACTCTTTTTGACCTTGGATTCATCCCACGGTTTATTCCCACCCTATACCCCACCCACAACCCACTCTTTTTCATTATTATGGAATCTCCTCTTTCAATGTCATACTGCATTAATGCTCTCTTTTTTACTGTTGGGAAATGTTTTATTTTAATAAGCTTATTTTTTATATTTGCTATTAACAAATTAATTATACTCAATCGATTATACAATAGAGCTCAGTGGAATAAAGAGCGGCTGCGATTGATTTATTCTTCCTATTCGCGCCGTGTCATAGGCACATGACATCATCTTATCGATATCGTCCCATATTGGCGTGCGTGACTCCACGAATCTATATATATATTACGAGTCAAATTTTCGATTCGAAAATTGAATATTCTTATCAAAAGCTTTCTAAACGTTGTGCGTCTTCGTTTCTTCAATTATTTTACTCTTGAATTAATTCTCTATACGTTATCAATTGTTGAGTCTTATGTTGAACTGCCACTTGATTTGCACTTGTTAATACTTGATAGTTCTTTTAGAACCCTAATGTTTTGATTTGAGTGATAAAATATTTTGTGTGATACACGAGTGG
Source organism: Codonopsis lanceolata (assembly GCA_013146195.2). Taxonomy (NCBI): domain Eukaryota; kingdom Viridiplantae; phylum Streptophyta; class Magnoliopsida; order Asterales; family Campanulaceae; genus Codonopsis; species Codonopsis lanceolata. The sequence goes on along the minus strand of CM028384.1, from coordinate 14,545,047 downwards.
AGAGATACACGTAAGGGAGTTTTGTGAGGAATTAAAAATGGCAAATGATAATAAATTGTTCATGGAAGCCATGATGGCTAAGATGGAAAAGATGATGAGGGAACAAAGGGAGGAGATGCATGAGGTGATGGGTAAGATGAGTGAGGAGTTTAATGAGAAACTAGATGTGATAGGTAATGCAAGTAAGAGTCAAAGTCCAGTTGAGCCTAAAGAATTACCTAAACGTAATCTAAAGGAAGAGTTTGAAGGAGAGAATTGGGACTCAAATGATAGGAGAGACAAGAATAGATGGGGAGGAAATAGAGAAGATAATAATATGAATGAGATAAAATTGAAGGTGCCTACTTTCACGGGTAAAAATGATCCAGAATTATAACTAGAGTGGGAGATGAAAATGGAGAGAATATTTGGGTGCCATAACTATACCGACTTGAAGAAAGTCAAACTAGCCGCCATTGAATTTTCCGACCATGCTGCGGTTTGGTGGGAAAAGATGAGGGTGGATAGAGCGAGATATAGGGAACCTCAAGTTGAAACTTGGGAGGAGATAAAAAGAGTGATGAGGAGACGGTTCATACCATCTCATTATTATAGGGACCTACACCAAAGACTACAAACATTGAGGCAAGGTACTAAGAGTGTAGAGGAGTACTAGAAGGAGATGGAGGTTGCTATGATTAGGGCACACATAGAGGAGGATAGTGAGGCAACCATGGCCTGCTTTCTAATGGGGTTGAATAAGGAGATTTCCAATGTAGTGGAGTTGCAAACGTATGTTGATATTAATGAACTAGTTCAAAAGTCCATTAAGGTAGAGCAACAACACAAGAGGAGGGGTAATGCACGGGTTTTCCCTAACTCTAATTGGAAGCCTAATTATGGAAATCAAAGGGATGATAAAGCTGTTGTGAAGTCTAGGTTTGAAACACCAAAAGTTACAACATCTACACCTACTTCTACTTCAAAACCCGAACACACTAGAACCAAGACACGAGACATTCGATGTTACAAGTGTCAAGGTATAGGGCACTTTGCCAATGAGTGTGAGAATAAGAAGGTGTTGGTTATTAAGGAGAATGGAGAGTTTTCATCTGAGGATGAAGAGGAGGCGTATTCACAAATACCACCTTTAGAGGAGGTTAAGGAGGAGATAGCAGATATGGTGAGTTTGGTGACTAGAAGGGTAATGAATGTCCAAGTTAGAGAGGAGGATGAGACTTTGCAGAGGGAGAACATATTTCATACTCGTTGTCAGGTGAAGGGTAGGAATTATGGAGTAATCATAGATGGGGGTAGTTGCACTAATGTGGCTAGTACTACCATGGTTGTAAAATTGGAGTTACCTTTGATTCGACATCCAAAACCATACAAATTACAATGGTTGAATGATAGTGGGGAGGCGAAGGTGAATAAGCAAGTGATGGTACAATTCAAAATTGGGAGATATGAGGATGAGGTGTTATGTGATGTGGTGCCTATGCAGGCCAATCATATGTTGCTAGGGAGGCCTTGGCAATTTGATAGGAGAGTTCACCATGATGGGTACACGAACAAGTACTCATTTGTTTTCAACAACAAAAATATCATACTTGCACCACTTACTCAAAAGCAAGTGTATGAAGATCAGCTTAGTATACAAAAGAGTGTCGCTTGTGAGGAAAAGAACATAAAGACAAAAGAAGCCGAACAAAAGGAGAGATTGAGAGAAAACAAGAGTGAGGGGCCGGCTGAAAACATGAGAGCTAGTAGTGAGATAGCCGGGCAAAAGGAGATCAAAGTGAGCAATCAAAATATAAAAGAGAGAAATGAGGGGGAAAACCAAGAGAGAAAAGATAAGAGTTTCTATGCTAGGGCAAGTGAGGTTAAAAAGGCAATGTTTCTTAACAAGCCCATGATCGTACTTATGTATCGAGAGGCATATTTGAGTACTAACGATGATTTACTTAATGCTTTGCCTAGTTGTATATCTTCTATCATACAGGTTTATGAGGACGTGTTTCTCGAAGAGATTCCAAGTGGGTTACCTCCAGTTAGAGGTATTGAGCATCAAATTGATTTTGTACTTGGCGCATTGATTCCGTACTGACCAGCATATAGAAGTAATCCCGAGGAAACAAAGGAGCTTCAAAGGCAAGTTGATGAGCTCTTAATCAAAGGACAAATAAAGGAAAGTATGATTCATTGTGCAGTACCAGTCTGCCAAAGAAAGATGGATCTTGGAGGATGTGTGTGGATTGTCGAGCCATAAATAACATCACGGTAAAGTATCGCTTTCCTATTCCTAGATTAGAGGATATGCTTGATGAACTGCATGGTGCTCGAAATTTTACAAAGCTTGATTTAAAAGAAGGATACCATCAAATTAGGATTAAAGAGGGAGATGAGTGGAAAACTGCTTTTAAAGCTAAACATGGATTGTATGAATGGCTAGTTATGCCTTTTGGGTTAACTAATGCACCTAGTACTTTCATGAGATTAATGAACCACATCTTACGTGCATACATTGGTAGATTCATAGTAGTATACTTTGATGATATTTGAATTTATAGCAAAGACTTGGATGAGCATGTTAATCATTTAAAATTTGTTTTAGATGTTTTGCGAAAAAAAAGGTTATTTGCTAATCTTAAAAAGTGTACTTTTTGCATAGATAGTGCGGTTTTCCTTGGTTTTGTTGTTAGTTCAATGGGGTATTTACAAAGGTTGATAAAGAAAAGGTGAGAGCTATACAAGAATGGAAGAGCCCAACGAATGTTGGAGAAGTTCGTAGTTTTAATGGCTTTGCTAGTTTTTATAGAAGGTTCGTGAAAGATTTCAAGATATTCTTGCTCTCCTTGGCCGAGGTAATAAAGAAAAGTGTGGGATTTAAGTGGGGGAGAAAGAGCAGAAAGCATTCGTGACGCCAAGGAAAGATTAACAAATGCACCACTTGTTGTCCTACCAAATTTTGAGAAAGCATTTGAGATAGAGTGTGATGCATCCGAAGCATTGGAATTGGGCAGATCTTGATGCAAAGGGTAGACCAATTGTATTCTTTCGGCGAGAAGTTAAGTGGGGCATCGTTGAACTACCCTACTTACGACAAAGAATTATATGCATTGGTACGCCGCTTTAGAGACATGGCAACACTACTCGCGACCTAAGGAGTTTGTCATTCACACGCATCATGAGACATTGAAGCACTTAAAGGGACAACACAAACTTAACCGACGACATGCAGATGGATGGAATTCATCGAGACGCTTACGCCATCCGTACAAGAAAGGTAAAGAGTATGTAGCCGACGCTCTTTCGGAAGGTACACTTTAATTTCTCGCTTTAGATGCTAGAGTTCTAGGATTCAACATATTAAGCAATTGTATCATGATGACCTTTGATTTTAGTGAGAATATAAAATTGTGAACGAATCCGCATGTGGAAGTACTATAGGTATGAGGATTTTCTGCTTAGAGAGAATAAACTTGTATACCTCATTGTTCCTGAGAGACTTGCTAGTGAAAGAATCCCATGGTGGGGATTAATGGGTCATTTTGGGTGGCTAAGACTTTGACAATTGTGCAAGAACATTTCTTTTGGCCACACATGAAAAACAAGATGTAGAGAGAATTTGTGGGAGGTGTGTGACTTGCTTATGTCAAGTCAT
>CM028384.1:14484734-14541304 GCA_013146195.2 Codonopsis lanceolata | reverse complement strand
TTAGCACAATTTCAATTGTTACCGAAGATCTCATGTCGCCGATATATATATATATATATATATATATATATATATATATATATATATATATATATATATATATATATATCTCCTTGAAATTTTCTAGCATTGTTCAATGAATCATCAATCTTTCACTAAACCAAAATATAAAAATAGATGAACTATCTGATGTGTTATTTGAAATGAAAAGTTCATCAATGTGAATGTCATATATACATTTTTTATTGGACAAACTAGACAATTGGTCCATGTAGTATAGATGTTCTCAGCTTTTCGTCCCCATGTCTCACAAATGATCCATAAACCGAAGACTTTTGCACAAATGGTCCTTCCTTTAAGTTCGGTTAACTTTTAACCGTTAAGTACGCTCATGTACCATGTACATGTATTTCTGGAAGGGTAAAATAGACATTTTATCTTGCAAAAATATAGGGATCAATCTTGAAAGGCATTTGTGAATGAATATTCCAGTAAATATTGAACTCATATTTAATAGAATTGTTAAATTCTATTGTAAAGATGATTGAAATATTTATTTTAATAAAAATAGAATAGTTAAGTTATACTCCCTCTGTTTCAAAATAAATGATGTTTTAAAAATTTACATACAAATGATGGAAGTTTATAAAAAGATTGATCGACCCTTATTTAAATGAATTTATTGTTGATAAGTTACATGATTATTTTTTTCCTCCTAACATTTATCTTTAAATCATCTTAGTTTTTCCCTATACAAAGTTTCATTAAAGAGTAATTAATAAGGGAAATTTCATAAAACTGTTGATAATATATATTTTTTTTTGAAATCCTATAATATCATTTATTTTGGGAGAATTATTTGTAGTTGCTAAACCAACATTTATTTTGGGACAGAATGAGTATTATAGCTGGTAAATTTAAAATTATCAAGTTATACTATTATCTCCAGTAAGGTTTAAATATAATATTTTTTTTTAATTTTCGGAAGATAAGAAAAAAATGGGTCCAAGTAAGGATTGTAGACATGTCTAAAGATAATTTGCTAAAAATATTATTATTTTTACCTAACTTGAACCTGTATAACTAAAGTTCGTCTAAATGGTATATGGTTAATATTTTATTAGGTTACCGATTTAATCTTTGCAAAATTAAGCACCTGCCAATTATAATTTAAATAACCTTTGTAATAGTTTAGTGTTAGAACAATTTAGTAGCGTAAGTATTTTAATAGTTTGATATTAAATAATTTCTTTTTTTATTACCTTTAAGTATTGAATAAGTAATTTAATAGTTTAATACTATTTTAAATAATCCCTGATGAATAAAAATTATAATTTTTTCTATCAACACAACTGTTCATGAACTTTTAAGGCAAAACGACTATTTTCCCCTGCCCAAAATGTACGTGAGATGCATATGTATGGATTTAACGGAAAAAAATAACGAAACTAGACAGAATGATCACCAACTTCGCTAAAATTGGTTGGTACGAGGACCACTTGGCCCATGTTTGGATAATCAAATCATACCGTTCCCAACACGAGTGTTGTTTCACAAAAAGTCTGTTACCATCCATTGATTTGTTCCCATATGAAGTTTTTTATGGGTGTCTTGTGCTAGATAGTATAGATAAACTTAATATAGAGTTTTCATTTGAGTTTCACTAAGTGTTTTGTTTAAATATTGTCGTACGTACAATCTTTTCGTTAGTCAAAAGTTTGTCATCTTGGTGTTCTTTATTTGCTTGTAAACTAATAACGCTCAAAATGTGGGAGGTCCTAAGAAAAAGCAGAAGTGGTGAATTTGCAAGAAAAAGGGCTATAAGCAATTTGAGTGACCATTTCTCACTTGGTAAGAGAAGAAGAAACAAGAAGGGAATTAATTTTAAAAATTATTAAATATTTTTGAATAGTTTAGTAAATAATTTATTAATAAAAAAAATATCCACTTTCACACATGTGATGAATCCTAATCGTTAAATATTTTTTAAAAATTTAATCTTAGCCAATAAATAGTTTTGGTCAATTGTGAATGAGTTATGAGCGCTATTATATTATTGATGCTTTTCTTTTACTTTTAAATTTAGGCAATATATCTTTCCGTCTTATTTGTATTTTTATATTTCATTCCTTCTTTTCTTTCTTTTTGTATTTTTATATTTCATTCCTTCTTTTCTTTCTTCTTTTTTTTTTGTTCATAAAATATGTTTCCTCCGTTTTCAAATTATCGTCATTTTTACCTGGGACACCGTTTAAGAAAAATTAATTAATTGTATTACAATTAAAGTACAATACAAAATTAACCATTTTTCCAAGATTTCTCTCTTAATCTTTATTGGGTTTGGAACGTTTAGTGTCCCCACAAACCCACCAAACCACTGCTTTTAGTAACCATTTTTTTCCTTTGTTTTATTAGTTTTTCTATTGGTACAAATCTAGAAAAAACGATCTTACGGTTATTTTACGTAAGATAGATTTTCTTGATCCGACTCATCGTATGTAGCTACAATAAGTTGTGAGAGAATATGACTCCGTCTTACGAATTACGATCCGTAAGACGGTCTCATTACTCGTTTCAACTCCAAAATATTAACGCGTCGGGTCAGGTTAAAACGAGACACTGTTTTTACCCGTTTCGACCCATGACTTTTTATATTATAACCTCACGTTTTTTCCGGAAAAAATTGGGTTAAGACGGGTCGACACGTTTAAACCCGTTACTCGTTTCAACCCGACTCGTTATTGAAATTCTAACGGGTTTTGACATGTTACACATTCTAACCCGACCCAAATCCAACTCACATAATTACCATACTACATCTTACCAATCAAACAAGGAAACTTTTTTTTTTTTGCCTACTCAAAAGTGAATAGAAAGAAAAAGAAATTAACATTATAATAATATGAGGGCCAAAATATGAAAATCACCCCAAAGTAACCACCCAATCTCATAATGCCCCCCAATGTTAAATTTTTCCCAAGTTCATGTCTGATGTTTCCATTTGTCCCATAGTGCCCCCTCCCGTCACTGTCGTTTACAAAGGGACATTAAGTAGCACGTGTTCATACAAGTGCTGGACAAAATTGTCTTTTCCATCCTAATTGAACCCCCCCGATGCGTAAACAAAGAAAAAAATCGATTTGAAATACTATCAAGAATCTTATTCAAGACTCACCATCTTCCCTCTCATCAATGGTGCTAGCTCATTTGTAAAACTTGACTAGAAAACACCTACAACAGTAATCTTCACTCTTCCATTCAAAAATGGATAAAATTTGCAAGCTAACTATACCTTTTCTTGTCTCTCTCCTCCAATTATTGTCAATGAAGCTACATTTACTGTGAGTGGTGGTGTTGGATTAGGGGTTAGAGTCGGAGGCGGCGGTGTCTGGGTTGGTGGTGGCGAAATAAACGGCCAAAACCCACCTGGGTCATCACCTTCAAATCTCAACAATGCATACATTACACTCCAAGCATGGAAATCTGCAATCAAAGATGACCCCAAAGGAATCTTGACTACATGGGTCGGGTCAAATGTGTGTGCTTACATAGGAGTGTTCTGTACAGATCTGCGGTTGGAAATGGGTGACCCGTCGGGCACAGTAGTTGCAGGCATAGATCTCAACCATGAAAATCTTCAAGGCATTCTTGTCAAAGAAATCTCGCTTCTATCAGATGTCTTTATTAGACCTCAGATTCAATTCTTTCTCAAGACCCATTCCCGAAGAAATATTCGACCGAAGACTCGATGCAATTTTTCTTAAAAACAATCAATTCGATGGTCGAATCCCTCAAAATTTGGGGACTTCCCCTGCTTCTGTGATCAATTTAGCAAACAACAAAGCTTGTGGGATATGCCGCTTAGCTTAGGTACATGAGTCCCAAATTGAAGGAAATTTTGCTCTTGAACAATCGGTTGGAGGTTGTATTCCTCGTGGTGTTGGGTTATGGTCGATTTGCAAGTGTTTGATGTGAGCTTTAATTCATTGATGGGTCATTTGCCAGACTCGGTTTCGTATTTGGAAGACATTGAAGTCCTGAATTTGGGACACAATAAGCTGTCTGGAGAATTGCCGGAGTTGGTCTGTTCACTGAGGAATATGTTGAATTTGACAGTGGCTTACAATTTCTTCTCTGGGTTTAGCCAAGAATGTGCTAATTTGTATTATGGAAATGTAGGGTTTGATTTTGCTTTGAATTGTATACCAGGGAGAGAGAGACAAGAATTTCAAGTGGTTACAAAGCCAAGTCTACTGAGAGGGCAAGAAAACTCGAGTGGTCTGTATGCAAAAGATATTCAGCTGGAAGATCAGAAAGTAGAGAAAAGCAAATAGCTAAACAAAGACAAAATAAAGTTATCGAGGAACATAGTCAAGCAGGGACGGTTCGGTGTTGGAGAGAGGTAGCATGTGATGATAATGATGAAGAGAATGATTTTGGTAATTACTCCAAAGTTCTTCCCAGTGAATCGTGTGGGATATTGCTCGTCAGAGAGAATGAATATCTTATGGAGGGTGAGAAGCAGAAGATGAGTTCATTTGGAGTTGGGGAGGTTCTACCAAAGCAGACACATTAGGCCTCCATCTCTCTCAGTGAGACCAGAGAGAGAGAGACGAGGTAGAAGACGAAGACGAAGTGATGCAGAAGGTTTCACAAGCTTCAGATTCTATATAATTAGGTTGGAAAAGACAATTTTGTCCAGCACTTGTATGAACATGTGCTACTTAACGTCCCTTTGTAAACGGCAAGTGACGGGAGGGGGCACTATGGGACAAATGGAAACATCAGACATGAACTTGGGAAAAATTTAACATTGGGGGGCATTATGGGATTGAGTGGTTACTTTGGGGTGATTTTCATATTTTGGCCTACTATGAGGATAAATACTAGAACACACCTTATTCAGCTTCAAAATATGCAAAAGATTACCGATTTCTCTCAATATCTAATGCAAGTTCAAATTCACATGCAATCTGTTGTTATTTTTCACAATCAAACACAAACATTTGATAAGTAGTAATCATGAGTATGTGTACTACAGAAAGAAGAAAAAGCTAGAAATTAATAAAATATTGGGTAATAGTAATCAACGGAGTAGGTAAAGTAAGAAACTACAAGAACGGGGTCTGTTTTTGTAAGGACTCTGAAAGTCCGTTTCGTTATGTGTAGCTTACATATTAATCCACTGAACATACAACATCTTGAGTCATCAAGCTCATCACAAATCGACCTAAAAGTCTATGGATGATGTTGGTGCCCAATAATAGCGCATGGCTACCTTATAAATAAAACACAAGTCTTACATCTACCCGATGTAAAATTAGGATATTGCAGTTTTATGAATGAATAAATTAATTTTTTTATGATAATTATAATTATTGAATGAATTAGACTTATAATATTTTAAAAATATTATTAGTTGTTTCTAATTTTAAAATTATGACCACTTGATGAATTATAGAATGCATTGACATAAGCTTCACAATTTGATGAGTTAGGTTGAAATATGTAATGGGTCGAAACGGATCAGAAATCATTATAATCCGAATATATCAAATGGGTCGTAATAAGTTAGGCTATGATGAATAACATGTTTAAACGGGTCGATCCGTTTATCCGGATTTTTCATACAAAAAGTCCATCTATGTATATAGAGCAAAAACTATAGGATCAAAATGGGTAACGTGTGTCAAGCTGTTTAAACCCAATCCGACCCAATTTATTAATATTTTTGTGTTGAAATTAATTATCCGTTTTGACCAAAAAATATTAATGCATTGAATTGAGTTGGATAATTTTCAAGTTAACGGGTTTCACAAAGTTTCTATTATAGAAGCACCCAAAACAATCAAGTAACACCTAAATATAGAAGGAATGATTGATGAGACCAAGGGAATTGGATACCAACCATTTTGCTTGTACATCTGATATAATAATTTAAAGTAAAGTAAAACACTTACGGTAGGTCCTTTAGGGGTTCATACAGTTTGCCCCCTTATCATTTGGTTCAATCTTATTCTTTATGCCTCACATTTAGTTTTTAGTTTGGACTAATATACGTATTTGTGTTATATGCACGGTATTAGTGTGAGATCAGTTTAATGAATGGTCGAAATAAACAAAACTCATAATTGATGGAGTAATTCAAACAAAACTCATAACTAAAGGTTTTATATATAATTGTAGAGGGGTAATTCAACATAACTTATAACTGAGGGGTTCATTTGTAACGTACATACTTACAAATCAATCTGGAATGTCAATTGTGTTTAGCACAATTCGATCACGGTCACCAGTTTGACACGAGTTTTTTATAAAGACAAAGCTTGTGTAGAAACTGATGCCTACGGATCCTAAATACATAAGACGGAGCCCAATTTAAAAATTCATGAGTCATAATAAATAAATAATATGTTATAAAAAATCATAAATATGAATTAGTTGAGATGGTCATGGCAAAACACTTTAGGTTTGAAAAATGAAAAATGAAAAATTCGTGCATAGTGGTCTTGGGTTCTTAACCCTCTAGTGTTGTTTTCAAGTTTTTATTGGGAAAATGTGTCATTTTGCTCCAATGCCCCTGTATTTTCAAAGTTTGTCATCGAAATTCTTATGTTTCTCACGTTTTACAGTTTAATAATTTGTTAACTCCATTAGCCATCCGTTAAAATACGAAGTGGCACCGTTAATACAAAAAAGTGACACGTTTAATACTAAAAAATGTCACTTTAAAACTAACGTTGACTGCCAAAAGTGACACATTTAATACTAAAACGTGACATTTTTAATAATAAAAAGTGACACTTTTAACATTTTCAATGCTAAAAAATGACATTTTTATTTACTCCCCCGTCCCTAAATAATTGTCCTAGTTGACCCGGCGCACAGTTTAAGAAAAAACAATTGACTTGATTATTTATATTGGTTTAATGTGTAGTTTCCTTTAAAGTCTATGTGTATGTGACCCATAATTAAAGTAGAGTCAAAAAGTAAGGGTAAAGTAGTAAAAATGATGTTCTAAAAAAATAAGTTTCAAACTGGACAATTATTTTAGGACGGACGAAAAAGAAAAGGAGGACGATAATTAGGGACGGAGGGAGTATAAGACAAAATAACACTTGTACGGTCAAAAGTAACGTATTTAATGCTAATAAGTGACACTTTTAATGTTATAAAGTAGCACTTTAATGTTAAACGTAATGATTTTTCTTTATAAGAAAATGAGATATTTTTCAAAGTGAAAACATCATATTTAAGACTAAAAGTGACATATTTAATCTCAAAAAATAACATTTTTTTAGAAAAAAAATTATAATTTTCATTAAAAATGCAAAATGACACTTTTAAGGCCAAAAGTGACACGTTTTATACTTTAAAGTGACACTGAGTAAAAAATGACACTCTGTATATATAAGCATGAGGGGTGGGCTGTAATTTTCAAAAACTAAGGGGTTGCATTGAGATTTCTAAATTTTACCTCATATAACCAGGATGAATCAGTCTTACAGATAAGGATCCGTAAGACTGTCTTACAATAGACCACCTCTTTTTATAATATAAATTGACATAAATTCTAGATTTTCTTTATATTAAAAGAACCCCAAAAGCGTGTATATAACTCAAAACACATACACACACACTTTTATAGAAATCATCCAATTCAAACTTATCCCAATTAGACCTGGTAATTGGGTGGGTTGGATTGAGTTTGTGTTGGATTGGAATGAATAATAGATTGAAACATGTCGAAACACGTTAGAACCCAAATATCAAATTGGTTGAAATCAGTTGGGTCGGAATGAGTCGGGTTGGAACAGGTTAAAGCGGGTCGATCCGTCTCAACCCAAAAAAAATTCCCAAAAAAACTTAAATTTATAGTATAAAAAGTCACGAGTCAAAATGGATAACGGGCCCGACCCGCTTTAACCCGACTCAAGTCAACCCATTAATATTATTGGATCAAAACAAGTTATTCGCTTCAACCCAAAAATATTAATGAGTTGGGTTGACTGAATTAATTGATAATGAGTTACAATTGTCAGGCCTAATCCCAATAAATATGAAGGGTAGGTTGGTCATACCAAAGGTAGCGTTAACTGTATATACCTGTACCTTAATCTTTTCTAATATCTTTTGTAAACAATTACATTTTTTAATACGTTTTTCTAATAAAATGATTAAGGGTGAGTTTGAGTTTGTGATTTAGAAATGCAAAAATTTACTTTATTGTAATCCTTCCCTTCTAAGCAAAAAGTAGTTTAGTATACTATTTTGAGATATTTACTTTCATAGTTCCTTTTCAAAAATCATGTTTTTAATCTCTATAACATTTTAGCATTATCCTTCACATCTGATATTAACTTATTGATTTTGCTTAGGTATTATTGTAATTATCACCAACTCTAATGCCAAATATATATCCCCTAATATTATACTTTTTAAATATAAAATCTTTGGGTGAACGAAGGAGTACTAATTATGAATGAATGAAATCATAATATTGTTAAATTGTCTAGTGTCAATTGTCCTAAGATTATAATTCTTGTAAACCCAATGCAATAGTAGAACACTTTGTTCGAGAGAGAAAAAAAAGGAGTTGCATGCTCTTTTAAAAGTTTATCCTAAACAAATTAGCAACAAAAAAGAGAGGGCATACATTAGTTATTAAAAATAGGGACCACTTGATGAATTATTGATGGAATAATTGCGGGTTGGTCCGTTTTCTTAAGTTTATAATTCTTTCAATCTTTTTTTTTTCAATCGAAAAAAAATATTTTTGAGGCAAAAAGACGACGATACCTTTAATGAATCTAAAACGCGTTACAGAAATACATCGTGATGCATCAATTTTAGTTAGATAATTCAATTTTGCATCGATTTTAATTACATAATCTAATTTTATTTAACAAGTCCAATTTTGCATCACGATACAAAAATTGATACATCGTGATACAAAAATCGTTATCAAAACAAACATTCATGCATCTACCTTTTTTTCTCTACACAATCAACGAATTCATATGCATCTTTCATTCATTACAAATTCAAATTGATGCATCACGATTCACAAATAATACATTATGGTGCCGTTTGGTAGCCAGGATTAAGGCCGATAAGATTAATAAATTCGAGGTTGTCGTGTTTGTTGTAATAGTGGTCGGATTAATAGCACGAGTTATCCAGATAAAGTCATTATCCCCTCACTATTAATACCAAGGGGGAGGGTGGTATTATTAACGCCCTCACTAAAAAAAATTGGGATTAACATTTGTAATCTCAAAACTACCCCCGATATACAAGTGAGTATTAATAGCGAGGGCACTAATAGTACTGGAATTAATAATACTGCTTATCTTTGTCTGACTACCAAACAAGCCCTATGATTCAAAATTGAGGCACCAAATTCAAAAATGTGTCAAATAACAAAATTAAATTATTCACGTATTTTATCGAACATTTTACATGAATAATAACAGAAAACACAAAAAATGTTTTGTATTACTAAATATATTTTGAATCACACAAACATAAATAATGAAAGAAGAAGACGAAAAAGAACACCGGTAACAACAGCATATATGAATTAGTAAAAGAAAAGGGACCGGCGTGAATTTCACCCCGAACGCATTGACATATCAAAATGTGTGGAACCGTGGGAAGACATTAAAATATAATCATCTCCGTAAATTAGTGTCTCTGTTTTCAAATAATGATCCTATTTGACTAAGTACAATATTTAAAAATTTTAATTAACTGTATTATAAATATTGATGTAATGTATGATTTATTTTAATATCCTTGATTATGTGGTAATAATTAATTGACTGTATTAGTAGAACGCACCTTATTCAGCTTCAAATTGTGCAAACACATACATTTGATGAGTAATAATCATGAATATGTGTAGTACAGAAATAGGAAAAGGTAGAGAGATTATGAATATCAAGTTATCAACTTACAAACAAATCCACCATTAAAATTGAAGCACCCAAACACAATCAAACATTAAGGAGACAAGTTAAGGGTTGAAATCGCGAACTCCATTGCTATATATATCTGCACAAAGGGTGGAAAAGCTACAAATTAATCAATGGAGTAGTTAAAGATAGAGAGATGATGATGATGATGATGAATATCAACTTACAAGCAGACTTCATAAATCCAAAGAGAGTGAAATTGAAAGTTGATTTGAAGGAGAAAAGGTAAAGTTGTGCTGCAGCGGATAGGGTGGGAATGAGACTAACTCAAGAAAGGATAGTGTCCAACCATTTTTCTTTTACATCTCATTTTTCTTTTTTCTTTTTTTTTTCTTTATTTTTTAAAGAACGTACAAATTGATTTTGACTAACGGAGGGACTTCATTAGTGAATATATTTGTTCATCTACATTGTACTCAAACTAAAACTCATTCGTTCCATCGAAAAAGTATATGTTTGAAAATTTTAATTCGAAAAAGTATATGTTTGAAAATTTTAATCTTTGTGTCTATGACACGATGTCAGTATATACGATTTTGTCAATTGAAATAAAAATGTTTAAATGGAAGGTGCGATTTAAAAAAAATGTTAAAATTGAAGGATACATTGTTTTAAATGAAAGTTGATGGATTGATGTTTTATAAGGGGTGATTGTTCAAAATATTAATCACAAGATATAACTTTATAATATAAAGATTAAAATAAGAAAAAGAAAAAAAAATGACTGCACATAATATTAATTATTGAAAATGATTTTTAATAAAAAATAAATAATTAAAAATAAATAACTACTTACATATAAGATGAAAAAAAAATTGAAAAACGTCAATAGAGAGTGACAGTTGGCATTAATTGCCAGGAGACAAATCGATAGACTTTATTAACATTACAAACAAGTTGCATCATTTGAGGAGCCAACTTGCACTGCACACTTTAAATGATCGTAAACTTCAGTATTGTCCTAAAACTTGTTTTATGCAGCATTTTGATCAAAAATACTACATCATTTGTCTTTAAATTATCGTAATAGTTGATTTGATGTACGAATTAAGAAAAAAATAATTGAAATGATTATTTATATTGATTTAATATATAGTTTTCTTTAAATCTTATGTTATGTAGCTCATAATTAAAGTAAGGTAAAAAAGTAAGGTAAAAAAGTAAGGATAAAATGATAAAAATGATTATTTAAAAAATAAGTTTTAAACTGAACAATTATCTTGGGACGGACGAAAAAGAAAAGGATGACGATAATTTAGGGACGGATGGAGTAATATAGATACTTCATCCGTTTGGGACAAATAATTCATTATTCCATTTTGAGATATTTACATAAAGAATCAACTTCAAAAAATTAAGATATAAAAATATCATTTTATTACTAATGAGCTACTATAAATGTCATTTTCTTAAAAATATATACTTTCAAACAGAACTCTTTATTTGGAACGGAAGGAGTATATAACTAACATTAGAGTTTTTCATAATTATAATAATGTTTGAGTATAATGAATATGTTAATATCAAATATGGATGGTAATATTGAAATGTTATGAAGATAGTGAGCATTATTTTTGAAAATGAACACTTAAAGCGAAAGATTATAAAAAAGTATAGTCTATTTTTTGTTGAAACGAAGAGAGAATATAAAAGTCTCTCTTTTTGTAATCGAATTGAGTGCAATTTGGATGGACAAAAACACCCCTTAAAAAGTCTATCCATTAGTTCATATCAACAATTTCAAACTTACATCATAAATCCAAAGAGAGTGAAATTGGAAGTTGATTTGAAGGAGAAAAGGTAAATCATATCCAAAGACATCAAATGATCAACCATAGGTATTAAAATGAAGGGTATTAAAATTAGGTGTGGTACTAAGAGATTTATCAAATTTGGTACATTCTTTAGTACCACACCTAATTTTGATACCTTTTATTTTAACTATTAGAGAGTCTAATACTCTTACATATGTATCAAAATTTGGTTTTGACCTCTACCATTGGACTGCCTTTAGTGTATATATTTGTCCATCTACATTGTACTCAAACTAAAACTCATTCGTTCCATCTAAAAAGTATATGTTTGAAAAGTTTAATCTTTGTGCCTATGATACGGTACCAGTATATCAGATTTTGTCAATTGAAATGACAGTGTCTAAATAGAAGGTGCGATTTAAACAAATGTTATAGTTGAAGGATATATTGCTTCAAGTGAAAGTTGGGGGATTGATGTTTTATATGGGGTAGCTGTTCAGAAGATTAATCGCAGGGTGTGACTTTGTAATATGAATATAAAGCATAAGGAGAAGAAAAATAGGCGACTGCTCATAATATTAATTGTAGGGGATGACTGGTGTAGAAGACGAACATGAGTTCTCGTTTTTTCTCTGCCCTACGGTCACCAACTCCTCTCCTCACTCTTCAAACATAGATTGATGCCTCCCTGTTGATTACCTCACCTACTCGATACTATATTAAGCGACCGCCTAGGGCGATTTTTAGAACACTGCTTAAAGCGAAACATTATAAAATAGTATAATAGACTATTTGCTGGAAACGAAAAGAATATATAAAAGTCTTTCGTTTGTAATCGAATTGAGTGCAATGTGAAAGGACAAAAACACCCCTTATAAAGTCTATCTGTTAGTCGATATCAACAATTTCATAACAAAATAATTCAAAATAAAACAGCTTTCCCTTGATTTGACCCCAAAGATAGTAAGCTACCGACAATTTTCAAAAATAAGATAAGATGCCTTTTATAGGCCCTTAATTGCAACATACATCTTTCCCCTTATGGCTTAGTTTAGTCGCAGTATCTATACCTCAGATTTTGTCCCCTTTCATTACATCCCTTTTTATTAGAATCCTTTAGATAATTTAACCATCTTAGTTAGATATTGTACAAAATAATTGACACTAATTAGTTTTCATTTAAACATATATCGATATTGAGTTTTATGTTTAGATGGACATTCCTAGACTTCTTTTAAGAACCCAAAATGTCGATATATAACTCAAAACACACACACACACACACACACGTATAGACATGCCCGGCTCTGACCTAATTTTATAGAAATGTGTAATCCAGTTTTACTTAAGTATACTAAAAGAACGTAACTTCATTTCACCAATTGTCTTCTGGCTCAATGAATTAGTGAGAGTGTAAATGTGTAATTGGTGATAATGATGTAGACGTCCTTGGTCCAAGTCCTAGTCATGCCACTATTTTAGTTTTTAATTTTTAATTTTGGGCCTACGGTTAATTATTAGATTTTATTTATATGTATATTATATCATATACTCCCTCGTTTTAGGTAAATAGTTTCATGTACTATTTTGAAATGTTTTATATAAATAGTCAATTTTAAAAAAATATGTTTATAATTTTCCTAATCTTTAATCTTTTATCATCCACTTGTATTGTAAATACAATGGTTGTGGCTAAGTATTTTTTTTTACTACCAACTTTAATACTACTCCCTCCGTCCCTAAATTATCGTTCTCCTTTCCTTTTTCGTCCGTCCCAAAATAATTGTCCATTTTGAAACTTACCTTTTTAGAACATCACTTTTACCACTTTACCCTTACTTTTTCACTTTACTTTAATTATGAGCCACATATACAGTGACATTAATGAAAACTACACATTAAACCAATATAAATAATCAAGTCAATTGTTTTTTCTTAAACTGTGCGCCAGGTCAAGCAGGACAATTATTTAGGGACGGAGGGAGTACTTATATATGTTTTAATTTATTCTGGAACCTAATCGATAAGAAGTTACTATATAAAGATAAATATTTTGTATTCGTCTCCAACCAAGTTATTCAACCTTAATTTTATTTTGCGCTTACAAAATTTAATTATAAAAAAAAGTTAGTTGATCATCATATTTTTAATAAAGGTCGTTGTTAGTCTCAAAGGGCACAATAATAAGCTAGAAGACGGGGGGTTGAATAGCTTATTAGACACTTAAAAACTTTTCGTATAAGTTCCTAAAACAAACACTTGCAATCTATTAAGGAGATTGAAGTAGCGGAAGTCTTGTAAGGAAGACAGTTCAAGTCTGCCGATTAAGGACTACTGGTAGACTTGACTGAATACTCAAGTCTGTTGTTTAAAAGATAAGTAAAAGAATTATGAAACAGTTCAAAGCAGTAATCAACAGTAATGAAATAACACGAGTATTTTGAGATGGTTTACACTATAAAAGAGTGTTACGTCCACCACCAAGGCAGTCAACCTTGGATTTAAATGTGCACTATTTTTTCCACTAGTTCTATTACAAAGAATATATCCAATGGATCGTGTACAAAATATTTGACTTGTGTTTGGGGGTTTGGGAATTGAATATCTGGATAAACAAGATATTCAATTGTGCAGAAGAATAGTTAAAGAACAACAATAAGAAGCTTAAGATAAGTGTTGATGAAGATCTTCTTGATTGTTGTCGAGGACTTCTTGATCAGTTTATGATCTCTTGAATGCACTGAGTATAAAGACTTTATGTTGTTGGAGAATTTCAGAGCATTTCAGGACTATATTTCTTCAGTCTTTAATGACCGTATTTATAGCAGGGGCATTCTTGAGATCCGTTGGAGAAGACGAAGTGTAACAGCTCTATTAGATTGAATGCATTAAAGGCACTGAGCTGTCTTGTAGATTTTGTCTTCACTGACTCTGAGCAGGGAGTGGTGCAGAGTTGTTGCAGGAGTTGGTAGGTGAGTAATCAGAATTTCAGACCTACAATAGTTGGTACAGACTGTAAGTGTCAGTCTGTTCACCTGCTCTGTCACTGTTCAGAAGGCGAAAGTCTTCTTGCTTTTCGGAAAGCTGGTCAGGCGTGTCTGAGAAGTCAGGGGATGTTTGAATTCAAATTCAAACTGATAAAAGATGAATTTAATTAATCCACTAAGACTTGGTGACTGGACACGCCATGTTTGAACACGTGCAGACAAGGTCTGCCGCTGGATACTGAAAGATGTCTTCCGGTGAAGCTTTACTAAAGTCTTCCGCTGAACATGTGAAGCCTATAAAAAACTATTCTATGACAAAGTTCTATACATAGTTCCCACGCTAATTGATACGCAACTCAATTATCCACGAATGTATAAAACTAATGTAACGTATGAACATATGTAAATCAAAATACAAATGAGAAACAACAATCGTAAAAAAATAAAAATTGCTTAAATTGAACTCAAGATCTAAAAGTTTTATGCTAGAAAAGTTTAATGTCCATGCCTATAACACGATGCAAGTATATCTTATTTTATTAATTGAAATAAAAGTGTCTAAATAGAAGGTGCGATTTAAAAAATGTTACAGTTGAAGGATGCATTGCTTCAAGTGAAAGTTGAGGGATTGGTGTTTTATAAGGGGTGACTGTTCAGAAGATTAATCGCAAGGTGTGACTATAATATGAAGATTAAAATAGGGAGAAGAAAATGAGGTGACTGCTCATAATATTAATTGTAGGTGGTGACTTGTAATAGGGAAAAAAAATAGGTAGTTAAAAATAGATAACTACTCACACATGTGAATATAACAGTTAATCAAAATCGTTAAATTTTTTAAGATAATTTAATTTCAAACTCTGAAGAGCCCTAGTCAATTTACCTAGTTGTTTTATACTCCCTCTGTCCTTAAATTACCGTCCTAGTTCATCCAACGGATTAAGAAAAAACAATTGACTAGATTATTTATATTAGTTTAATGCATAGTTTCCTTTAAAGCACATGTGTATATGGCTCATAATTAAAGTATGGTGAAAAGGTAAGGGTAAAGTGGTAAAATTGATGTTCTAAAAAAATAAGTTTCAAACTGGACAATTATTTTGAGACTGACGAAAAAGGAAAGGATGACGATAATTTATGGACGGAGAGAGTAATATAGATACTTCATCCGTTTCGTGCAAATAGTTCACTATTCCATTTTGAGATATTTACATAAAGAGTCAGCTTTAAAAAATTAAGATATAAAAATATCATTGTATTACTAATGAGCTACTATAAGTGTCATTTTCTTAAAAAAAATTAGTTTTAAACGGGGACTTTTGTCCATAACGGAAGGAGTATATAACTACTAACATTAGCGTTTGTCATAATTACAACAATGTTTGAGTATAAGGAATATGTTAATATCAAATATGGATGGTGTAGACACCCCAATTTCGTACCCCTGATATGTAACTCTGGCATGTGATATCAAGAACTGTTTAAACTTAACAAAATGTCAAGTTACAGGGTTGAAAATGCAAAAGGAAAAGTAGGATGCATGAATAGTGAAATGCAGGGGGGAAAGTGTCAAAAATCAAAGCTGGAATAAGAGCTTGGCGCCGCGCCACCTGTCCTTGGCGCCGCGCCCAAGAAGCTGTTTGGCCGCGCCAAGGGTCTTCAACATTGCCCGGTCGTTAACGCATTGTACAAAATCTCAAGCGCGCTGTACAAGCCAATGAAGCACTGATCCAACTATAAATAGAGGTGTCCGGCTCCCCATTTCTTTTTCTTTTTTTTTTGGAAACAGGGCGGCACCTGCTAGATTTTATTAATATTAGAAAAAAATACAAACTTAAGGGGGACAACCAGCCTTACCCAATAAAAGGGGGGACAAAGGAGTCTTACCTCGGAAAGGAGATACAAAGCAAAAAAGACAAGAAAAATCAAAACTAATGAACAAGTCTAATATTTGGAGTCCCATACTTATCTAAAATAACAGAACCACGAATACGAGAAGGAAGCTCAGCAAGATCATTAAAATGAATAGAAGTCCTGGAATCACATCCCAAATTAGCAAGCATCCATAACACTATTAGCTTGGCGGAGCAATGGCCAGCGAGATCCATATTCTTACGAATATCACAACCCGGCCGAATAGAAGACCAGCAAGACCAAGGAATTTTGTGACCCTTAGTAATAGCATCAACAAGAACTTTAGAATCCATTTCAACAGAAGCTCCCCGAAATCCAGAATCTCTAAGCCAACAAACACCCTGAAGTAATGCCTTAGCCTCAGCAACAGTGTTAGAAGCATCACCATAGAAAGAGGAAAAAGCAAAAATAATATCCCCCCGACTATTACGAACAACTCCACCTCCACCACTAGGGTCGGGATTTCCTCGAGATGCACCATCAACATTAAGTTTGACAGAGGAAGAAGGTTTAGACCAGTGGATCAACTGAATTTTATTACGAAAATAAATCGAAGTCTGTTGAGAATTTTGGGCAGCAAGAATAGATGCAAGATCAACCTGAATAAAAGAAATGAGCTGAGAGGGAGATTTACCATGGCCATCATATTTGAGGGAGTTTCTATTCTTCCAAATGTGCCAAAGAATCAACAATGGAATGAGAATATGGGAGAGAGAAAGTTTGGACTGAAGCCACCAACCCAAACAGCATTGATGGAGAGAACGAGCACAATGCTTAATCCCATATTTAGAGCTAAACCACATCCAGATCTAATGAGCAGCCGGGCCATGAAGAAAAACATGGAGAAAAGTTTCAAAGCTACCTGAGGCACAACATTGGCATTTCGAAACAATGAAGAGACCTTTTTTGGTGAGGGCTTCATCTATCGGCGACTGAACAAACAATGGCCAAATGAAGACACTTATCGTAGAGGCTGCTCGATGCCAATAGAATTTGGTAGAAAAAAGGACTGGCAAAGGAGATCTGAGTTTCTGCCAGGCTGAAGAAATAGAGAACCGACCATTCAAAGAAAGAATCCATCAAGGAGTATCCTCATGATTAGAGATGTAAGGAGTCTGATCAGAGATACGTTGAAGATCAGGACCATGAATGACTGATGCAACAACGGGCAGAAGATGAGAAGAATTATCGAAAAGATCCCTGACCTGCTCAACCGAGATATTGGATGGTTTAGATATAGGGCCACCATCTAGCCAATTGTCGAACCATGGAGAGCAAAGGCCACGACCCACTAACCATTTAAGATGCAATTCAACAAAAGGCCTAATATCCATCATACGACACCAAATATGAGAGCCCTTAGATAACACTTGGGTCGGATGAGCGCGAGAACAATATTTGGCTGTAAAAAACCGAGACCACAAAGAATCTTGGGTCCTAAAACGCCACAAGATGCTGGCAGAATAAGCTCGAGTAATGTCAGATAAAGCACGAATTCCTACTCCACCTTCTGAAACTGAATTGCAACACTGAGACCAGGAGATCCAATGAGATTTATTCTTTCCCTCCAAATGCCCCCAAAACAAGTTCGAGAAAGTTCTGTTGAGAGAATGGATGACAGATTTTGGAGGGTCCAAAGCAGCTAAAAGATAGGTAGTGATAGAAACCAAGACATGATTTATAAGAGTAATCCGACCATTTATGGAAAGGAAATTCCCAGCCCAAGAATTAATACGAGATCGAAGCTTCAAAAGCAAAGGATCAAAATATTTCTTCAATTTCCAGCCACAGAATAATGGACATCCAAGATAAACCAGAGGGAAATCGTTTTTAACATAACCCAAGGAAGAAGAAATGCGGTTAATATGATGAGGGGAAAGATTGAGAGCAACCGTAAAGCTACTCTTATTTTCGTTAATACTTTGGCCCGAACATTGCTTATAGCTAGACAACAAGTGTTTGTGTTTGGAGATAGAGGAAGAGCTACCATTGCAAAAGATGATAATATCATCGGCAAAGGCTAGATGAGACACAATAGGACACCCACTAGCAGAAGAGAAAGCCGCATGTTGATGAGTTGAATGAAGATCATTAAGGCCTCGACTTAAAACCTCAGCAGCAACGATGAAAAGAGCGGGAGATAGAGGATCCCCTTGCCTAAGACCCCTCGAAGAATTAAAGAAACCAGAGGGGGAGCCATTAACCAAAACATAAAACCAATTTTCTGAAATTAGCCTCCAGATCATATCAATATATTCTTCACAAAAGCCAATTTGGCGCAACACTTTGATAAGGAAAAACCAATTAGTTCTGTCAAAAGCCTTTGCCATATCCAGCTTCAAAATCAAATTAGAACCAGATATTTTCTTCCCCAAATGAGTCATAAGCTCTTGAGCTAGGAGAATATTGTCTTGAATAATACGACCCTTCACAAAACCACTTTGATTAGTCGAGATAATCGACGGAAGGATAGAAGCAAGAAGGGAAGCTAAGATTTTAGATAGCACCTTATTATTGAAGTTGCAAAGACTAATTGGTCTAAAATCGCCAAAGGAAGTAGGATGATCCGTCTTAGGAATGGTAATAATGAGAGTGCTCGACCAACTTTTGGGCAGAGAGAAGCCAGAGAAAAAATCCATAATAGAATTATAAAAATCCAAGCCAATAATATCGCAACAGAGAGTATAAAATTTGCCAGAAAAACCATCTGAGCCTGCAGCAGAATCACCATCCATAGAGAAAACCGTGTTCTTCACTTCATCCATAGAGGGGGGGGGGCAATAAGCATGTTGTTCCACTGATCAGAAACTAGCCGGGGGATATTAAAAATCAGGTCATTATCTACCGTGGGAGAGGTCTGAAGATAAGATTGAAAGTGAGACACAACCAGATTTTTTATATCAGCCTCATTGGTAAACTCACTACCATTAGAATAAAAATGGAGTGAATGTGCGACTTGCGAGTCCGAGAGACAATTTGCATGAAAAAGCCGAGTATTTCCTTCTCCCTCTTTGAGCCATTTCAATCTAGCCTTTTGACGCCAAAAAGATTCCTCAATATTAAGGGCATGCTGAAGCTGAGCATTAGCCATATTCAGCGCAACCCGATCAACAGCACTACCGGAAGATTCAAATAGAAACTCAAGACGTTGAACTTCATCTTCAGCTCGAATGACATTATGTGAAAAATTACCAAAGACCTCCTTATTCCATTTTTTCAAAGCATGTTTGCAAGCATTTAACTTTTTAGCAAAGACATTCATAGGGCGACCAATAATCTGATGCTGCCATGTAGAGTCAATCAAAGAATGAAATGAATGATGTGAGGCCCAAATATTAAGAAATCTGAAATTGGTAGAATGGGTAGGCCTATCCTTGGTTATAGAAAGAAGCAAAGGAGCATGATCCGAACAAGTACGCCCCAAATGACGGACTGAAGAGGAATGAAAAAAATGCTTCCAGTTGACATTACAAAGGATGCGGTCAATACGTTAGAAAATAGAAGCATTCCCATCTCGAGAATTCCACCATGTATAGTTGCTGTCCGAAAAGCCCAAATCAGATAAACCCGAGGCTGAGATACAGGAGTGACAGTCAAGAGCACCATTGCGATCCCATCCGTTACCCCCAAGCTTCCCATCAGGAGATAAAATAATGTTAAGATCACCGCCTACCAGCCATGGAATATTACTATATTCAGTACCCATGTCCACAAGGTCAGTCCAAAGATCCTTCCGATCATAATAGTCACAACATGCATAAATACATGTGATAATAACCGAAGTTGGTTATTGATAATGCTTGAGTTTCACCGTAATGTGTTGTCTAGTTTCACGAATAAGAGAACAAGTGTATGTGGCTTTAAAGAATAACCAAATAGAACTGGTAGGATTAGAAAAACACAACCGAAACTTTAACCTTTTAGCAACTCGCAATAAATGACCAGCATCAATCTTGGGTTCTGAAATAGAAAGAAAGGTAATTTTATGAAGCTTTATGTCAACCCGACCCCGACCCCGAGGAGGAATCGCGAGTCGTGTCATCCAAATAAGGACAACAATTCATGCAAGGACTCAATTATCAAAACTGACGTGACGCAACATTGGACACACAGTACAACTCGGCACTAAAAAGCCTAGAATAATTTAAAACTTTAGAACGATATAACGTTAATAGCAAGTAAACCATGTCATCGGCGAATTTACAACGGAACCAACAACTAAACAATTCATGCTAATATATAAACACCTCCACGGCTAAACACGCCGGAGAAACTACAAAAGTAAATAAGAGCTAATGGGATGCTCAACGGAAGTCTTAACGAGTGAACCAATACATGCAAGCAAGGCTCGGCCTACAAGTGCCGGCAAACAACTAGAAACATAAGTAATACTATTAGTCTTAGTCTACAACAAGTACAAGCTACTACAATTACACATTCTCAAGCGAAGTCTAAATGACTTGCTTTAACCCAAGCGTCCTTGCCAAAAGAGAAACCAAAAGTCAACGCTACCACCTCTAGGAGAACGATCACGAACAAGAGTAGATGATCAACCTCGATGAGACGGTCCTGGATCATTAGGATCTAAAAGCAAGAAAAAGGGAGGGGTAAGTCATAAAGACTTTGTAAGCCACCAATTATGCATGACAGGATATAATGCAAGACATACATAGCACGTATCAAGCAAGATCATACTAGCACATAGTTCTCATGTCGCGATGCACGTTGTTTTCACATAAGTGCTTAATTAAATCACACAGGATAAGGATATGTTATGGAACCGGTGCCGCTTCATAGATCCTGAAATAGACAAGGTTATCACGATTGTATTTGTCGGATGCACGTGTATGATACATCGACCACGATCGTATTGTTCCAAGCGCCCTTTGGTTACGAGGAGGTACTCTTCTCCACTGTGATCAGTAGTGAAGGGTGTGTGCAAGTTTATGCTGTGGCGGCCCATCACTACCATGAATCTCGCGATTCATGACGGCGATGCATCGTTGACCATCAAGACAATTCACGTAATGCCAGCTGGACTAATGGTATGCCAAGTAGATATTTACTTGTCACACAAAATCAAGTAAGGAGCGAGTTCGACAAGAGCGAACTCGTCCGAGTCAAGTAGATGTTTACTCACATAAATAATCAAGTAAGGGAGCGAGGTCGACAAGAGCGACTCGTCCAATCAAGTAGGCATGTTACTCTACGATATACAAGTCAAGCATGAGATCAATCACGTTAAAAATTCCAAAGAACTAATTTACAATTCAATTGAACTCTAAACGTCGTAGGGATTAATTGTAGAGTCGGTATTGTTCAATGACTCTCTAAGTGCAACTCCGTTGAGTTATCGCTAAAATATTTCTAAGTAGAGGGTGAATGCTATATGCAATTTATGGCTCTTTTCTATGTTCTCGATTCATTTACAATTAGACTATTAAGTCATTCATGACTTTTAGTCCATCAAGATCAAAGTTCCCAAATTGTGAACCCTAACATGGTCATCATTTTTAAAGTCATAATTTACAACAAGTCCAAGAACAAAAGTTATTCCAAATCCATTCTAGAACATTATTCATGCTTGACACAAGTCCAAATTATCAATTATGAGTCATTAATCCGAAATTTACAGAAAATTAACTTAATGAATTTCAAGTTTTTAACATGGTGCATGTCTTCTTGAACATGTAACTAGAAACTATCATGAAGGGAGCATGCTTGATATTGAGCATACAAAAACGGGGGAATTGGGTGCTTACCTTATTCGAAATCCAACGGTTGGATGACAAAATAAATCAAATATTAAGAAACTAGGGAGCAAGAGCTTCGATTTGGTGGTCTATACTCGAAAATCCGATGGTTGGATCTCCGGCAATGTTGCAAGCAAGGTGGAGGATCTTCAAGCTTCTCTTTCTCTCTCAAGGAATCAGCTCAACAATGGAGGAATGGCTGAATGTTTGAGTTTGGAGAGGATGAACTCACTAAAGGTTCAATCCTAGGCAAGAGTTATTAGGCTTCTAATTGGTCAATTCATTATGTCCTTTGATTGAACACATCCAAAGGTTGATAATAAACCTAAAGAGGTCACAATATAAGTGAGGGTTCGGATTGGGTCTAAAAGGGTTCAATGGTTCAGACCAAACTTCAAAATTCAGAAATCCCGTAATTGCAGAAAATTGCACAATGCGGTCGCTTCCCTTTGAGCAATGCTAACGCATGGTCCTGTTCAAAGCCCAAGACTCAGTTTTGCTGTTTCTGACCAGTAAATTTGTAAATTCCACCATAAATCACTCACACTTTAAAATGAGGTGATTCTTTCTTATTATAAAACTAGACTCATTAAAATATATTTTAGCTTTTTAAATTACTCAATTTGGACTTATATTCATCAAAATATGGTCACTACAAGTTCAAGTACAGAAGCTGAATTCTTGAAAACAGAATTCTGGCACAGCTATAAGTCAAGACCTAATTGAGGTACTTAAACACTTTGAAAAATTACCAATATTTACAGGGAGTATCCTAACATATGTAGGTAAAACATAATAAATTTTTAGAAAATTATATTTAGCAGATTGGTACCAGAACTTTCCCGAAGTTTACCCAAAAACATGACTGATCTGTGAAGAAATAAATTGGTCATCTTATTACCAAATGCAACAAGTCTATGAACAATCATTGTGCAAGCATGAGAAATACTAGTACACTTGGTCTATAACTCAAATGAACTTCTTGCAAGTTAAAAGCACAAATAATACATGCAACGAAGGCAATCCCGAGAGACCCTAAGGCTCAAACGAAGCAACAATGCTTCTAAACTCTCAACTATGCATACAATGATCAAGATTAATGCTATAAGTCATATATGCAAGGTACTAAGACTCTAATGGGACTTAGTTAAGTGCAAACATGCTAAGATGAATACTCAAAGCATTAACGACAAAGCATGCAACGCATAGAAAGCATTCAAACGACTATGATCGTAACCAACCTAATGCAAGCATGATACGAACAATATGAACTCTCTAACATGTTAAGGTATACGTTATGCATGTTACAATGATGTTATACAAGTAATGGGTTTGGGGTCTCACAAGCTTGATAAGACTCTTAAGACGACCTATTGAAGCGTCATTACCTATGCCACAAATATTCCAAAAAAGTAGATTAACAGCCATGAGAATTGTTTAGGGATGTCTGCGCTTTGGATCTTGTTGTCACTGTGGGCAATGAAATAGTAGATTTCTTTTTATGATGTCCCTTCAAAATTGGAATAGAAGTGTCAAAATTAAGCTGGTTCAGAATAGGAGAATCTGTTGAAGCAGCATCACCCGAGTTGTTATTATCGGTATCCTTAGTAATGGCTTCATCAGAGTCAACATTAAGAGCTTCCAAAATAGATGGCTCCTCCTCCAAGTTTTCTTCGTCCAAAGTTTGAAGAATAGCAAACTTATTAGGAGAAATAATAGGAGCGTCATGGGCATTGTTAGAATTGGCAGCTTTCGTCAAGTCATCGAGAATACCATTGAGTTCGTCATGGACTTCATGAATGGTATTGAGATCATCATTAATCTCATCTATAATAGGGGGATCAGTGTGAGCATCAGAATCCACACCATGAACAGAAGTATCTTCAGAGCCAGATGTTTCCTTAGCCAGATCATTAGAAACAGGAATGGCATCATGAGAATTAGGTTGATCCTTTAGACCAGCATCATGAACAACAGTGTGAGAATTAGTCTGAGCATTCGAACCAACAGCACCATCCTTAGTGGGGATTTGAGGATCTTCATTACACATATGAGTAAGGCTTGGAGTGGGCTCAATAATCACATTCTTACCCTTGTCTATTTTCTTTGGAGTCCAACGAGCAGAAGCACCCAAGGAGCCTTTCTGATTATTAACAACGGCCTTCATGGGGGGAGGAGGGTTTTGAGTATTAATTTTGGCAGAAGGTTGGGGATTTTTGAATTTGCAGGAATCAATGGAGTGCCCTTGACGATAACAGTGAGTGCAATAATGAAGTAAATTTTCGGCTTCTAAAGATTGCCAAAACCCGACAGCCTGAGAGCCACACTCAATCCAGATTCTGTTGGGAACTGGCTGTAACAAATCTATCTCCACGCAAATTCTAGCCACACTTGGTCTTGTGAAATTAAGAGTTGCCTGATCAAGCATCAACGGCTTGCCAAAGAGATTAGCAATAGAAAACAAAGCAGTTTTATGAAATAAATGGATGGGAAGATTAGGAAGAGAGAACCAAACCGGGACAATCGAACCCTCTTTTTCTGGGCGGAAATCCGTGGTCCATTTAAATACCCTCATAGGGTTACGACCTACATACCATTAGTCCTTGATCCATAGTCGTTGATAATCTTCCTCGTGATTGACTTGGATTAGAATGTGTTTAGAGTCAAGATGACCAAGAGTGAAGGCAGCCTTCATCCCGAAAGTCTGAAAGAGTTTGCGAGAAGCTTCCATAGACGGCCTACCGTGCGAAAATTTACCAATGAGAGCATGCTTGAAAGGCTGGGCAAGATGTTGGATGACTTCCTCAGAAAGCTTCAAGGCTGGTTCCCCTTTGTAGGAAGAAGGGGGAATCAAAAAGGTTAAAGGGTTGGAAGAGGGGCCGGAAGAAGAGGTGAGAACTTGGGCAAAAGAAGGAGGTGCAGGGGGATCGGGGGGATTGGGGGTCGGGACTGCCATGGCAGCCGCACCCAAAAACCCTAGTTAGGGCAACCAAGGTGAGAGCAGGCTAGAGAGAGTTTTTTCTAGAGAGAGAATTAGTGATACATGGGCCAATGTAGACTGAATCTTACGGCTCCCCATTTCGACACAATTTTTCGACGAAGAGTTACGCTGCATATTTTTTACGCTGAAGAGCGATCAAGTGAGCGAGTGATCCCTCTCCTCTCATAAAGCCACAAAACCCTACCAAACCTCCTCCAAACACAAATCCAACCGATTAAAGTGATCCATAGCCCTTTAGTTAGGTATCCACCTTGTTTCCCCGGCCCAAAAAGCATAAAGTAAGCTGTTACTTTGCCCGAGTAAATAGGCTGAAAACACCCGAAATTAGCCGTTATTCCGTCCAACGAAATAGGCCAAAACCACCGAAACTAAGCCGTCATTCTGCCGGAGTGAGTAAGCCAAAACTATCATATATAAGCCGTCACTCTGCCCAAATCACAACAACAACAACAATAAAAATCTCCCTCTCCCGAGAAGGACAGAGCGAGCACACCCCGCTCTAAAAGGTAATAGCCTTTGAGGGCGTTTTTATTTATTTATTTATTTGTTTATTTATTATTTGTAAAGTTGTTATTTAAATCCGGCACAATGTAGACAATATAAGCCGTTGTGCTGCCCGGATTAGAATAGGAAATATTATGTAAAAGAGCTGTTATAATGTCCAAATATTTTTAAATGCATTTGTAATTATTGCAAGGAAATGGCTACAAGTCCGTAAATAATGTAGCCATGGATGTGTTTGTTTTATTTTCCTGTCTTTTAATGCTATATTTATCTGCTAAATAAATATAACAATAAGCATACTTTAGCCAAAAACTATTTTGAGACCGAAAGGGCGAGTTGGGTGCCTAGCACCTTCCCAACTCGTAACATATCCTCAAAACCCATTTTCTTTTTCTCTGGTTTATTTTTCTCTTTATTGGTTTTGCTTTATTTTGCCTTAAAATAAACATGGCGACTCTAAAACTTTTTGGATCCAGTGGGGCCTCGCAACACTCCTTCTTTGCACATTTCCGTTTTCCCCTGAAAAAGGAAAAATGGGAATGGATGAGTGATGTATTCCCATATCATGATATCCCCTAAAAAAAGGATAACGTGATGCGGGAAACCCAAAGCTCCCATAGTGATCCGAAATGAGCCATAAAGCTATTTTTATAAAATCCATAGTGGGGGCGCTGCAACATCCTTTTTTGCACTTTTCCGTTTTCCCCTAAAAAAGGGAAAATGGGAATGAAAGGGTGATGCCTTCCCATATCCTGGTATCCCCTAAAAAAAGGGATAACTTGATGCGGGAAACCACAAGTTCCCATATTGGATTAAAAATCCACTAAAGTTAACCGAGGCGCATTCCAACGCGCTATTTTAGACGACACTCCTCTCGTACTTTTGATTTTGTCTTCCCCTAAACAAGGGAGGGTGGAACGAGAGCAGTGGTGTCCCGCATCCACACGCACGCGCACCCCTATCCAAGGGCGCGCGGGGCGCGAGCGCACGCCGGGCGACCCACAGATGGTAATGTTGAAATGTTATGGAGATAATGAACATTATTTTTGAAAGTGAACTTTTAAAGCGAAACATTATAAAATAGTATAGTCTACTCTTTGGCTGAAACGAAGAGAATATATTAAAGTCTCACTTTTTGTAATCGAATTGAGTGCAATGTGGATGGCCAAAAATACCCCTTATAAAGTCTATTTGCATATCAACAATTTCATAAAAATTTTGGATAAAGAGTTAAAATGATGGACCACATTACATTTAAATCATAAGTACATTGATTAGATTTTGCGCATTAAAAATTTGTTCGTCAAATTGGTTACCCCAAATATGTACGAATGGTCGAATGTAAATAAAGTAATTGTCCCTATAATCTATATTATAAAAGAGCTTAGGGTCTAACTGGTGGCCCTGATCGAATTGTGCAAAATATTGACGGTCCAGATTGTTTCGTAGACAGTTTTCTAAAACTCCCCGCCTAGCTCTGCCTAGGCGCTAGGCGCCTTTCAACCACCGCGAGTTTCTTATTTTCCGCCTAATCGGCCAAGTCGGTGCCTACGTCAAACTCTGTTGACCTTAATTTATTTTTATAGTTTTGATTTTGTGGCGTGTGTAACCAGAGAAGGAAGGGGGCGAACTGGAGAAGGAAGGAAGAGTAGTAATGGTGAGGAAGAGAGGGAGGTAGAAAGAAAAGGAGCTTGATTTTGTAGATATTCGGTGGGGTGAGAGTAAGGATAGATTAAAGGGTTAGATCTAGGAAGAAAGAGATAGAATGATAAAAAAATGAGGAGAGTCGGTCTGCCGGAGAGAGAGAGAGAGAAGAAAAAAAAAAGAAAGGAAGAAACAAGGGTTGTCGGTCTGCTAGATAGAGAGGAGAAAGAATAAGAAACTCCGCCTCCGCCTCCTTCTTCCCCAACAAAAGCAAAATCCTTTGCTTCCCTCTTTTCTGATCATGCCTCTTCTTGTTCGATGCCTTCTAATCTGCCATTTATTCCTCCCTCCACCTTTAAATGTGAGCCAGCTGTGGGTCGCCTGGAGTTCACCCGCGCCCTTAGATAGGGGTGCGCGTACGTGCGGATGCGAGACACCACTGCTCTCGTTCCACCCTCCCTTTTCTAGGGGAATACGAAATCAAAAGTGCAAGAGGAGTGCTGTCTAGAATAGCGCGTTGGAATATGCATCGGTTGACTTGAGTGGATTTGATCCAATATGGGAACTTTGGGTTTCCCGCATCAAGTTATCCCTTTTTTAGGGGATACCAGGATATGGGAAGGCATGACCCTTTCATTCCCATTCTCCCTTTTTTTTAAGGGAGAACGGAAAAGTGCAAAAAAGGATGTTGCGACGCCCCCACTATGGATTTTATGAAAATAGCCTTATGGCTCATTTCGGATCACTATGGGAGCTTTGGGTTTCCCGCATCAAGTTATCCCTTTTTTAGGGGATACCAGGATATGGGAATACACCACCCCTTCATTCCCATTTTCCCTTTTTTAGGGAAAAACGGAAAAGTGCAAGAAAGAGGTGCTGCGAGGCTCCACTGGATCCAATAAGTTTTAGAGTCGCCATTTTTATTTTAAGGCAAAATAAAGCAAAACCAAAAAAATAAAAATAAACCAGAGTTTGAAAACGGGTTCGGAGGCTAAGTTACGAGTTGGGAAGGTGCTAGGCACCCAACTCGCCCTTTCGGTCTCAAAAATGGTTTTTGGCTAAAGTATGTTTATTGTTATATTTATTTAGCAGATAAATAAAGCATTAAAAGATAGGAAAATAAAACAAATACATCTGTGGCTACATTATTTACGGACTTGCAGCCATCTCCTTACAATAAATTACAAATATATTTAAAAATATCTGGCCATTATAACGTCTCTTTTACATAATATTTCCTAATCTAATCCGGGCAGCACAACGGCTTATATTGGCTACATTGGGCTGGATTTAAATAATAAATTTTAAAAAATAAATAAAGAAAACGCCCTTAAAGGCCTTTACCTTTTAGAGCGGCAGTGTGCTCGCTCTGTCCTTCAAGGAGAGGGAGTCTTTGTTGTTGTTGTGATTTGGGCAGTATGACTGCTTTATTTGGGATGACTTTGGCTCGTTCACTCGGGTAGAGTGACGGCTTATTTTGGAAGGTTTTGGCCTTTTTGGTTGGGCGGAATAACGACTTAATTTTTGTGTATTTCAGCACATTACTCGGACAGAGTAACGACTTACTTTGGGGATTTTGGGCCGGGGAAGTAAGGTGGATACCTAACTACTAGGCTAGGGATCACTTATAACCGGTAGATTTTTATTTTGGCGGAGTTTGGACGGGGTTTGGAAGCTTTGGTGGGCTACACACTCCTATCTCACTTCTCTCACTAAAACTCTTGGCGTTCTTAAAACGTAGAGAGAAAATAACAGAGCTTCGTTGTCAATTTTTTGAACACTGATGAAGGAGCCCAGTGCCTTAATTTATAGGAGGGGAGGAGGACTCATCGGGAATTAAGAGAATTCCTCAGCAGGCTTCAGCAACTTATACACCCGCCTTCGCGAATTGCACAATGCGTTAAGTCTGAGAGCTACAGTACCCTCCTTGGCGCCGACACAAAGCTAGCCTGGTGCGGCGCCCATCATGCCTTTTGGCCGCGCCATGGAACTATTGAACTTTCAAATTTGATACTTTCACCCCTCGCAATTCACTGTTTTGCGCATCCTACTTTGCCTTTCGCATTTTTGACTCCTGTAACTTGACTTTTTTTTTTTTTTTTGAGAAACAGGGACGGTACCCTGCCAGATTTTATTAAATAAAGAGAAAATACAAACTAGAGGGGGACAACCAGCCTTACCCAATAAACGGGGGGACAAAGGAGCCTGACCTCGAACAAAGGAAATACAAGAAAAGAGCTAATGCTTACGAAAAGAATATAAACCTAAGGCATCATGCTGAAGAGCGCGACGGACCTCCCCTGTGAGTTGCGATACTGATGAAAAATTCTGGTCACACCTAGCAACATGAGCAAGATCCGCTAATCTGTCTGCCACTGAATTTCCTTCGCGAAAAATGTGTTGAATCTCATAAGTGCCCAGGAGACTAAGACATCGACGCAAATCATAAATATAAAGCCACGGACAGCCCTGATTACCCTTAATGGCTGAAGCAACCACCATAGAATCCACTTCCACTAATACCTTATCATAATTCATGTCACGACATATAATCAGACCATCTCGGAGAGCACGAAATTCGCACTCGTATTAGAGCCGAGCCCATAAAATCTAGAGAAACCAAAGACGAAAAACCCATTTGAGTCTCTAATCGCGCCCCCACCAGTTGCAATTCCATCCCTAGATGAACCATCTGTATTAAGCTTGACATAGTTTGGAGCAGGAGGCTGCCATCGAATCCACGACCCTTTAAACAAGTTAACCTTAGAACCAATAACCCCATGTTTTGCAAGCAAAAGAACCCATACCGAAATTTGTTAGATTTGGGGTTGAAAAGAAACAGAACATCTTTCAAGCCTTGCATAACCTGTTTATATAGCAACTCTCCAGAAATATGAGCACTTTCAAAAACAGCCGAACATCTAGCCTTCCATATAGCCCAACAGCCGTATAAAAGAAGACCAACCTGGATTGCCCCAAACTCGGAACGAACAGAAACACCATCAAGCCATATGCGGAAAAGATGGGGAATAGAGGAATAATTGCGACTTTATTAAAAGGCGCGCCAACCGAGCCCAAGCTCGCGAGCCGCTCAAATCTGCGAAATAGATGTTCGATGGACTCTCTCTCTGGGCTATGCCTACAACAAACACAACGAGAAACCACAGGAACATTTTTGGAGTGAAGGCGCAGATCAACTGGAACAGCTGCATAAAAAAGTTTCCATCCAAAAGCGCTTATTTTTGTGGGAATCCAAGATTGCCAAATTTTTTAGCCCAATATATAGTTGGACCCAGCGTGCGACAAATGTTCAAGTATGCTTTCGAGACAAACTTCGCCGGATGGAAGACAAGCGAACATTAATTTGTCATGGCAATTATCGGCAAGGCAAATGTTTCTAATGAAGGTATGATGCGTTATGGGAATTAGCGGCAGCAAATCATGAAGAAAAGGAATAGCATCCTTGACAGTAAGATGAATATCTATGGGATAAGGCCCCTCGAGCCTAGCTCCAACCCAGTTAGCATTCCAAAAGGAAATCTTACCTTCACCAAGAACCCAGCGACTATGAAGAAGCAAGACCACAATATGCGCATGAGCGCCTTCCATACGTGAGAGGCGCCAGTCTTGTGAACCCGGCATTATCATTTGTATTTCATGCGGATGAAGTTGGCCCATAAGCTAGTGCCTTGAAGAACACCCCAAGCTAATTTAGCGTGAAGCATATCTCGGACCTGAATTAAGGAACGAATACCCAACCCACCTTCTTCAATAGGACGACAGATTTTATTCCAAGACACCCAATGAACCACGTGACTATTTGCATTGCCCCATAAAAGTTTGCCATGGCACATTCAATCTGACCGAACGCCCATTGGAACTTTAAGAACCGCCACAAGATAAGCGGAATCTTTGCTCGATTTGATCAAAAGCGATTTTACCTCCAAAAGAGAGAAGGCTGATTTCCAACCATCAATCCTCTTACGAATGTTTGTTTCCAAAGCCTCAAAATAATGTCGCCGAACTCTACCATAAAATAAAGGAAGACCCAAATAAGTCATCGGAAAAACTTCGTTGAGTACATCGACCACGTTGCAATATGCCAGAGCTTTATTTACGGAGCAATGAGTAGAGGTGTAGAAACCACTTTTCTCTAGATTGATGAGTGGCGAAGAAAGCTCATATCTACGCAAAATAGCCCGAGCGAGAGAATGGTGTGCTTGCCAGCGTTACTAAAAATAATCATATCGTCTGCATATAAGAGATGAGATATAACCATACTCCCCCTACCATAATTATAAGGCACTAGCGATCCCATATCAAAACCTCTTTTTGATTGCAAGCGAAAGGATTTCTGGCCAATGATGAGAGAAGAGGAGATATCGGGTCACCTTGCCGAAGACCTCGGAGGATTTAAAGAATCCATAGTTAGAACCATTAATCCGCATTGAATACCAAATATTGTTAATGAGATTCCCAAATAGGCGGCAAACTTGGGGGCTAAAACCGAAGGAACTTAAAGCCTTCAAAGAAAGGGCCACTCCATACGATCATACGCTTCGACATGTCCAATTTAAAAACAACGTTTCCACCATGTACTTTACGATTTATTTGATTGATAAGTTCATGAGCCAAAGCAATGTTTTCTTGAATAGCCGAGCCTTTGACAAACCCAGTTGCTCGAGGCGAAATAATAGTAGGCGAGAATACCAACAGTCTATTTGCCATGATCTTGGAGATGATCTTGCGAAAAGTTACCTGCAGACTAATGGGTCGAAGATCCCCAAAGTTCTTTGGGATGTGCAAGCTTAGGAATTAGGACCATAGTTGTAGAAATCCCACGATGAAGAGCCGTACCACGAAGAAGTCTGAATTGCGGCTACAACATCACCACGAATAATATCCCAACATGCGGTGAAAAAATGCCCGATAAATCCATCGGGTCGATATTCAACCTCTCACCGCCTCCCAAATTTCTAAGTTGGAAGGAATTAAAAGCATTTTATCATTGTCGCATCATCGATTTTTTATTATCCACTTTGGAAACAACTCCTCATCCATTGTTGGATTAGTAGTGGATAATAAAGTAGAATAATATGAGACGACCATATTGCCCAAAGAAGGACCATCCGAACACCAAGACCCATCCAGGCTTTTTATTCGAACCGTGTTTGAACAGCCATCGCGAATGGAAGCATGAAAAAAAGGCGTGTTTCGCTCCCCATCATGAAGCCACCTATTACGAGATTTTTCTTTGCATTTCATCATCCCATTTAAGAAGCGATCAAGATCATACGTGTATCACTAAGTAAAGGCGACCACGAATCATCGGCCTACGAAGTTGAAAATCAACAGAAGAATAGTATCTGAAAAGTGGCAATTTTTTTTTCACATCGCCAAAGGCCGGCCGGTTCAATCTTTCAAAGACTTACGAAGCATCATAAGTTTCCGATGAAGAACATCCATAGAGGTACCAGCACAACCACGGTTCCAAACCGATTTTACAAAATCCAAAAAATCAGGGTGATCGATCCACATCCGTTGAAATCTGAAGCACGACGGCTTTGGAATTAAATGAAAATCTAACAAAAGCGGCGAATGATCGATTTAATCTGCTTAAATGAGTAACATGCAACGAGGAAAGAAGTTGTGAAAAGACCATTAACCAAAACACGATCAAGCCGCTCCCAGATTCTACCCATACCATGATGATCATTACACCGGTATAAATAGAGCCCTCAAATCCAACATCCCGAACTCACCTTTGGATTGTGAAATTGTTAAGATCGTCCATCTTGCCAAAGTCATACCCACGCCCCCAAGCTTTTACGAAGTGCAAGAAATTGTGTTAAAGTCTCCCCTATGAACCACGGTTACATTAATCTTTGCTAGCAATGTCTAACATGTCAAGCCATAAGTCCGATCCTCTACTACACTTTGCATAAACAAAAGTTGCCAAGGAGGCGAAGTTATTACGTCGACCACGAGCAGTCACATCTTTGCGTCGAAACCACGAAGAAATCAACTTGAACTGAATTGTCCCAAAGTAGCCAAATATGATTATTAATAGGCTCATAATGCATTTGATTAGTAAAACGCAACTTCCTAGCAATCTTATCAATGCGAGAGCCACTTATTTTAGGCTCAAGGAGAGCAACCAAAAAAGGATTATGCTGAGCAATCAACTTTTTCAAGTAAGTAATAGTTTTCTTATTACCCACGCCACGCGCATTCCAGATGATGATCGACATAAACAAAAATTAGTTATTATGTACTGAGCAGCCTTAGCTTTGGCCCTAGTTTGACACCTAGTGGTAGGAGCCACTTTAAAGGATCTCTTTTTCTTGGTTTTCACTTGAGCTCTACAACTTTGCTGAAAAGCTTTGATGGAAGAGGTCGAATGAGGAAAATCTCGTGCATCATCAAAAGAAGCGAGAGGGTATACTTGTAAGAAGCCTTATGAACGTCATGATCCAAAGACTTTGGAGAATCTGAACCCCCATCTTGCCTTAAGTGTTCACCTTCCGAAAAGGAAGGAATCTTCCCATCTTTGGCTGTAAATTCTTTTGATTCTCGTGCTGTACCACAATCACCTTCTTATATATTCACACAAGCCGGCTCATCTGGCTCAGTAACACATGCCTCATTGTTTATAGGCTGTTTGTCTTGGGCTAAAGGAACTGGTTGATCATCCTCAGTGAGATCTACAAGAGATGCAAAAGTATTATTGAGAACAATGTCATCCTTTTCCACATTATTCTCAGGCCTCCTTCCCACCCCTTTAACAGATTCAGTAACTACTTCTGCCGAAGTGCCCGCTTCACTTACATCCACGAAGATAAATTAATCTTATTGGAAGGATCTCTTGGATTCTTCATGATTTTGGTGGTTCCCATCTCCTTCTTGGTGGAGGAATTGCTTCTTCTTGTGGAGACGCCTCGGCTTCTTTACCTTTAGAAGTTGGAAAACCACGATCATTCATACAGTAGAGGCCGAATTTTGAGCTTCTTTAAAGCGTAGTTCTTTTTGTTCGTCATTAGCGATCTCATTATGAAAGGTAGATCGTTTCTGACCCTTCCGACATCTATCCTTTGTGTGTCCCAAAAGTCCACAACCCACACAATAAAGAATGTTGCCTTCGAACTCTAGCGACTGCCAAAATCCATACTCCTTACTAGTGCCAATCCAAAGCCGTGTAGGCAAAGCCTTTGAAACATCCACTTCAACACAAATCCTAGCAAAAGCTGGGTGAGAAAGAGCAAGAGTTTTTTCATCTACCCTTAGAAAGCTTCCCAAAGAATTCCCGATACATTGTAAAAGGAAGGATTAAAGTATGTCAAGGGCAAGCGATGTAGGACCCAAACAAAAACCGTCGTCTTTGTCTTTCTTTATAAAATCGGGGACCATCGAAAAGAACGATACATGCTAGATTGAATCATATGAGATTCCTTGGAAAGAGCAATGACCATATCTTCAGCCGATGATAACTTGACCATGACATGACGAGGGTCCAGAAGACCTACCACAAAAGACTCCTTAAGCTTCCAAGAACGTGCTATTTCCTCCTTAATAGCATACACCGAAGGCCGACCTGCCGAGAACTTTAGGACAATTGTATTAGAAAACTGCTTATCTGCGGCTTCAAGTTCTATTGGTGAGAAGATACAACCTGGCTCTCCATTGAACATTGTAGGCTGCCTTGGGGCGAGAGGGATTGCATTAAGCACCGGCTTGTTAGTTCCCACGAATTCTTTGGGCTGAGCAACCATAGACGCGTAGGTCTTAGGAGCTGGGTTGATTCAGTGCGTAGTTGGATGTGGCGTAGAACTAGAAGGGGCGGTTGGGCCGCCAGCCATCCGACATAGGGCAAAACCCTAATTAGGGTTAGAAGACGTGCACGCTAGGTTAGAGGGAGATTCTAGAGAGAGAATTTTTTCCTGTAACTTGACATTTGTTAAGTTTGAACAGTTCTTGATATCGCATGTCAGAGTCACATACCAGGGGTACGAAATTGGGGTGTCTACACCAGCCCTTCCTCTCTCTCCAGCCCAGGTTGCGGCTTTTGCCAAACCATTCCAATTCTCTCTTGTTGGAAAGTTTTCCCATGGTTGGCCATCTTTGGAAATTATGCGGAAAGAATTGCTTACTTTTGGGCTTAAGGCTGATGTTGTTATAGGACATCTGGACACCAAACACATGCTGATTCAAACCCACCACGAGGCTGACTTGCAGCGACTTTGGATCAAGGATCAATGCTATGTTGGTGCCTTTCCTATGCGGGTCTTCAAGTGGACTCCAGAATTTAGATCAGACATTGAAATTCCTATCGTTCCGGTGTGGTTATCTCTCCCTAGTCTTCCAATCTATTTGTTTAATAAGCAAGCTTTATTCTCAATCGGCAATATGATTGGTACACCATTAATTATTGACTCACCCACAGCCAATTTAACAAGACCAAGTGTTGCTCGAATCTGCATTGAGGTTAACCTAACCAAAACCATTCCTAAGCGTATTTGGATTGAAAGTGGTAATACTGAGGGCTTCTGGCAGGTTATAGAGGCTGAACGTCTTCCATTATATTGCACTGGTTGCCATCGCCAAGGACATGATGGTTTCTCTTGTAAAGCTTCCAATCAGTACAAGGACTCCGTTAAATCTAAACCCCATGACAATTCTGGTAAAACCAATTTGGCTGCTAAAAACCCTACTCATCCTAAGCCTGCTACTTGGAAACCTAAAGAGGTTCATGTCTCTCAAGATCCACCACCACAAGACAATGTTCAAGGTTCATTAAATGCATCTCTTGATTCATTAAATACCGCTTCAGCCAACCCTTTGAATGAGCTTATGGATGATCACCGGGAACCTCTTAACTCTGGCTCAAATGCAACTCAGTCTAATCCTCATGAACCGAAAGAACAGGCTTCCAATGATCCCGCTTCCAAAGATAACGACTCTTCTATCCCCAATATGGATGGCCCTCAACAGCCGATGTCTCATTCCAATTGCACTCAATATAACAATTCCACCACCACTACTGATCCTATCGTTAAAGATTTTCTGAATACTCGTACAGAAGGTGATGGTCCTATAATCTCTCCTAATAGGTTTGCGATCTTCCAATCCTTTGAGGATGAAGACCCCCTCGCTGCCAACCCCGCCTTAGAAGCTCTTAATCTGGCTTTAGAAGCCCTTAACATGGCTTCAGGTTCCCCCAAGAAAAAAAGCTGTAAACCAACTGTTGTGCCTACCTATCAGGCCACTCGTTCGAAAACTCAAGACAAACCCCAACCTGGTACTGCCTCCACTGTTTCCCATGACAATTAAATCTCTTTTTTGGAATCTTAAGGGAGTGGGCAACGACACCACCATCTCTCGGCCAAAGAAACTGGTCTCTCTCCATCAAATTTCTTTTCTTTCTTTAAGTGAACCCATGCTTGATAAGTCTCAACTCCCTATGGTTGCTAGACGGCTGAAGTTTAAATTTTATTTTAGTAATATTTCTGGTTCAATCTGGATTCTTGCTAAAGCTGCCTTTAGTTGCCAGGTGGTTTTGGACTGGGTTCAGCATTTTTCGCTCAGT
Source organism: Codonopsis lanceolata (assembly GCA_013146195.2). Lineage (NCBI taxonomy): Eukaryota > Viridiplantae > Streptophyta > Magnoliopsida > Asterales > Campanulaceae > Codonopsis > Codonopsis lanceolata. The sequence continues at coordinate 14,504,187 of CM028384.1, read as the reverse complement.
ATTAAACACTTCTCATGGTCTGACCCGGTGTTCGTCACTACTGTCCACGCTAAATGCACCTCGATAGAAAGAGAAGTTTTGTGGTATGAATTGATTGACTTCAGTTCTGGGATCAATAATTCCCCTTGGTTGGTTTATGGGGACTTTAATATTATTCTTGCTTCTCACGAAAAAATTGGTGGCACGGGTTGGGATAGACAAGGTGCTCTTGAATTTCAAGCTTGTCTTAATGCCTCGGGGCTTTCTGATTTGGGTTTTCAAGGTAGCAAATTCACTTGGTGCAACAACCGTGATGGTCATGCTACTATATTCCAGAGAATTGATAGAGCAGTTTGCAACTCTTTTTGGACCTCTAAGTTTTCTAGAACTTATGTGGATCACCTTAATCGCACGTGCTCGGATCACTCGCCTATTCTTATTTCTATTACATCTGACACTATTTTTAGACCTCCCCAATTCAAATTTATGAACATTTGGACTTCACACCACACTTTTTTGGCCACGGTTTCGGAGGCTTGGCAAACCAATGTCGGGGGCAGACCTATGGTGCGATTCTCGAACAAATTAAAGGCTGTTAGAGCTGTCCTTAAGACCTGAAATAAATCTACTTTTGGCAATATTTTTCAAGGGGTAAAGGTGGCTGAGGATGATGTTCTTGATAAAGAACTTCAGTATGAGGCTGATAACAGTTCTGCAAACCAGGCTACTCTTCATCTTGCGCAGGCCACTCTCAAACATAAGCTAAAACTGGAGGAAGACTATTGGAAGCAGAAGTCTTATCTTCGATGGCTTCAAGACGGAGATGGAAACACCAAACTTTTTCATTCGTCTGTCAAACAATCTCGCAACAAACTTTCTATCCACCGCATCTCTGATATGCACGGTAATGTTGTTGATAATGATAAATCCATTAAGGAGGCTGCTATCCAATTTTATAAAGATCAACTATCTGCTTGTGATTGTAATATGAACAGCGATACTCTAGATGTTATTCCTTCTTTGATTACGGCTGATCAGAATTCTCCTCTTACTGTTCCCCCGACGATTGAGGAAATTAAGGAGATTGTCTTTTCTTTAAACGGAGACAGTGCTGCCGGCTCGGACGGTTTTTCGAGTAAGTTCTACACTTCCTGTTGGGATATTATTGCCTCTGATCTTCATCTTGCTGTTTCATAATTCTTTGCCGGGTTTGATCTTCCTAAAGCTTAGACTAGTATACTCTTATTATTTTGATCCCGAAAACTAGTCAAGTGGATTCTTTCAGAGATCTCTGCCCCATTAGTCTCTGTAATTTTTGCAACAAGGTAATTACAAAATTTTTATCTTCTCGGCTTTCTCTTATTCTTCCTCGTATCATCTCAGATAATCAGAGTGCCTTTACAAAGGGGAGGCTTATCCAAGATAATTTGTTACTAGCTCATGAGCTGATTCATCACCTCAAGAAAAAGGTCAATGGATCCAACGTCATCATGAAGCTTGATATGGCAAAAGCTTTTGATCGGGTGTCATGGGTCTTTCTTACTCAAGTCCTTCGAAAATTTGGCTTTTGCGAGGCTTTCATTGATATGGTTTGGCGGGTGATCTCAAACAATTGGTTCTCAGTCTCTATTAATGGTTCTTCGGCTGGTTTCTTCTCTTCCTCTCGTGGTCTTCGGCAAGGGGATCCTCTTTCTCCTAGCCTATTTATTATAGCCGCTGAAGTTCTTAGTCGCGGGCTGAACAAACTTCATATGGACCACTCCAATTATGCTTATTCTTCCTCTAGCGGCTGCCCTTTCATCTCGCACTTGGCCTTTGCTGATGATGTAGTGATTTTCTGTAATGGTAGCAAAAACTCTCTGACCCAACATCGTCTGCTTCTTGAAAAATATGAACAATGTTCAGGTCAACAGATTAACCAAGGAAAGAGCTGCTTCATGGTCTCTAATTCTTTATCAGCTTCAAGAATTTCTTCTATTCGAAGGCATGTGGGTTTCCCTAATAAATCCCTCCCTGTCACCTATTTGGGATGCCCTCTTTTTGAAGGCAGGAAGAAAAAATCCTTCTTCGACCCGCTTATTGAGAAAATTCAGAATAAAATTACTTCTTGGATGGGAGTGTTTCTTACACAAGCTGGGAAGGTGACTCTCATTAATTCCGTTTTGCAATCTATTGTTATGTACCAAATTGCAATTTTGGACCCTCCAACTTCTGTAATTAAGCATTTAAATAGGATGTTCTCCAATTTTTTTTGGGGATCTATTGATAGTAAACTCAAAGCGCATTGGGTGGCCTGGGACCGATGCTGCAGGCCTGCTCTTGAAGGGGGAATTGGCATACTATTTCAGATCTTGTTCATGCCTTCTCCATTCAACTGTGGTGGAGATTTCGATCCCCAAACAGCTTGTGGAGTCGATTTATTAAGCGCAAATACTACTCTAATGTTCATCAAATGCTTGCATCGTCTAGCGGCTCCCTTACTTGGCGCAGAATGTGGAAGGTTTGGGATATTGCTGAAACTCATATTAACTGGATTATTGGAGAAGGTCAGTGTTCAATTTGGCTGGATACATGGTTACCTGAGGGTTGTATTCAGCAGCCCGTTAGCTAAAGTTTCGTTACAGTAAACGAACTCTTCGATTCTCATTCTCATCTTTCTGCAGAAGGTCGTCGAGTTATTGGGCAAACAATTGTTAACTCGGTGGTTAAGAACAACATTTTCCTATCTAATTCTCCATATTCAGCCTATTGTAATGCTACGGATAATGGTGCTTTTTCTCTATCTTCAGCTTGGCAAGTGGCCCGAATTCCTCGTCCTACATCTCTATCTGCTCAGTTTATTTGGCATAAGTTCATCCCTCGGCAGATCAACATGTTTATGTGGCGCCTTTGGTTTCATAATTTACCTCTAGATGAAAGTATTGTCAGAAAAGGTATTCATCTTGCTTCTAGGTGTTATTGCTGCCTCTCGGGTAATGTAGAAACTTATTCCCATGTCTTCTTGGATAGCCCCTTGGCTCGTCATTTATGGCTTGAATATAATAAGCTGGGTGGTGTTCAGTTCTCCATCAACTTTATTAATCATTGCTGCTTCACCTGGTGGCAATCTAAAGCGAACTCTACCTTACATATCATCACTCCTATGGTGATTCTTTGGGAATTATGGAAGTTTAGAAATTCTAGCTTTCATGATGGAACTCGGGCTCCTTATTGGGTTGTCGTGAACCGTGTTTTGTACCTGATCCAATCTATCCTACAGGCTGCAGGTGTCTGCCCTCGTTTACTGAATTGGGATGCCATCTTTTCCACTCGGCTAGGCTCTATTTCTACTAAATGCATTCGCATTATTCATTGGTTGAAGCCCCCTGGAGATTCTCTTAAACTTAATACAAATGGTGCTTGCAGAGGCAATCCGGGTTTAAGTTCGGGTGGAGGTATTATTCGTAATAGTCAAGGTGATTTGATTTTTGTTTTCTCTTCCTTTTATGGTCATTCCACCAGCTTTCATGCGGAGTGCCGTGCTTTGTTTCAAGGGGTGGCTTGGTTGGCTGATAATAATTTCTCGGGTTCTGTTGTTGAGGTTGATTCTATGAATCTTGTGCTTTGTGTCCTGGGCTCCATTCGGCCTCCTTGGAAGTGTATTTACTGGATTCAGGCTATTTGTAAAATTGTTAATGAAACCAATCTCACCATCAGACATATTTATCGCGAGGCCAATTCGGTTGCTGATGCTCTTGCTAATCTCGGTTATGATGAGGGTATTGATCATACCTTTGATTCTTTTGCTGCACTCCCTCCCCGCATCAAAGGTCTTCTTACTCTTGACAGTAGAGATACTCCCTATGTTAGACTTTCGTAATTTTCTTTGCCGGTTGTATTTCCTTTTCGAGGTTAGGCTCCTCTGTCCTCCCATATATAAGGGCAAGGCTGGTTGTCCCCCTCAAGTTTGTCCTTTATTTTTTTCTCATTAATAAAATCTAGCAGGGTGCCGTCCCTGTTTCATTAAAAAAATTTGTTAGACTGTGGGTTGTAGGGGCAGTAGATAAGTGGAGTAATATATTATTATTATTATTGGTTGGTTTATTGCTTTGGGGTTGTTCGGAATTGTGATTAGTGGTATGTTTGTATATTTTTGTTCATTTGACAAATATAGACAAGTTTTGATAAAATGACAAATAAAAATTTTTTTGTAGTCAATGTGTTTTATTTTTGATGTAAATTATTAAAAAAAAGGTAATTATGCCTTAATTCTAGGCCCCGATTACGCCCCGACTACTCCCCTAGGCGCTAGGCGTTGGTGTACCACCTATCGGCCGCCTAACGATTTATTGAACCTTGTTCGTAGGTATGTGAGTTACAAATGAACCCTTCAGTTATAACTTATGTTTGAATCACCCTTCTACAATTACATATAAAACCTTCAATTGTGGGTTTTGTTTGAATTATCCTGTCAGTTATGAATTTTGTTTATCCCGACCATTCATTGAACTGATCTCATACCAATACCGTGTTTATGACACGTACACATATGCTAGTTCAAAATAAAGCAACTTTCCCCTTATCTACCACAAAAGGAAGTAAGCTACCGTCAATTTTCAAAAGTAAGATAAGATACCTTTCGAAGGCCCTTAACTGCAACATACATCCTTCCCCTTATCGTTTTGTTTAATCTCAGTATCTATCCCTCAGATTTCGTCCCCTTTCATTACACCCCTTTTTATTAAGTGCAGTTACAATCCTTTAGATAATTTAAACATCTTAGTTAGTTATTGTACAAAATAATTGACATTAATTAGTTTTCGTTCAAACATATATCGATAATGAGTTTTCTGTTTAGATTGACATTCCTAGACTTCTTTTAAGAACCCAAAATGTCTAGATATAACTCAAAACACACACACATACACACACGTGCATGTATAGACATGCCCGACTCTAACCTAATTTTATAGAAATGTGTAGTCTAGTTTTACTTAGATATACTAAAAGAACGTAACTTCATTTCACCAATTGTCTTTTGGTTCAATGGATTAGCGAGAGTGTAAATGTGTAATTGGTGATAATGATGCATCCTAGGTCCAAGTCCTAGTCATGCCACTGTTGAAGTTTTTATTTTTTATTTTGGGCCTACAGTTAATTATTAGATTTTTTTTATATGTATATTATATCATATACTCCCTCGTTTTAGATAAATAGTCTCATGTACTATTTTAAAATGTTTTACATAAATAGTTAAATTTTAAAAAATATGTTTATAATTTTCATAATCTTTCATCTTTATCCTCCACTTGTATTGTAAATATAAGGGTTGTGGCTAAGTATTTTTTTTATTTACTACCAACTTCAATACTACTTATATATGTTTTAATTTACTCTGGACTTAATCGATAAAGAGTTACTATATAAAGACAAATATTGTGTATTTGTCTTCAGCAGAGTTATTCAACCTTAATTTTATTTTGTGTTTGCAAAATGTAATTATAAAAAAAAAGTTAGTTGTCCATCATAGTTTTAATCTGGGTAGTAAAAAAATAAAAATTGCTTAAATTGAACCATATGTGCAATTATAATAATTATTAGATATATAATATCAATATTTCAAGCAAAAATCAAATTTTATTGTTATGTGACTATCATTTTTACTTCTTATGTTTGTTAATTCTTAGCTTTGTCAATTGATTGTTTTTTTTAACATGAATCTATAGTGCACACATGTTACCACATCCATCCAGAAGTAAAAAAAAGAAAAAAAAAAGAAAAAGAATTGATTTAGTATATTATTTTTATTGCAAATTGTTTAAACTAATACAAATAAGAAGTTTTTTAGTAATTATTTAATACTTATTTTTCTTATATGTTAGTAGGTGTTATACATTTTCAATACTTTAAATGATGAAAAGTCAAAAAATTATTTGTCTAAAAATATTAATTTTATATTTTTTTAAGGGTTCCATATTTTTTCTTTTTTACTTTGGACCCCAAAAAGTTCAAGACCGACCCTGCATTGGCTGCATATAGACAAGATCCAATTCAAACTCATCGTAACAAATGTGAAGGGTAGACAACTGTATATTAAACCGTAACATTTTCTTATATGTTTTGCTAACAATAGCAAATTTTTTTATTTTCCTAATGAAATTATTAAGGTATGCTTAATTTTTGGATTTATAAATGATAAATTTTTTTATAGAGATTATTAAATAGGAATTATAATTTTGTTAACATTGTCTCATGTGTTAAAAGATTATAACTATGGTATACCTAATGCAATACATTCAATAAAAAAAGTTCTTTTAAAAGTTGACGAGTGTCAAATCGTCAAAATTAATTCACCTACTTTCCTAATAACAAGTATAAGGTAAGTCGGGATCGTATCCGCAGGGAACATTGTACTTATTCCTTTTTAGAATTTTATTAGTAAATAATAGAACACAAATTTATATTTTTAATTAACTAAAAATGAACTTATAACTAATTAACTGAAAATTAAAGATTTTAATTAAACTATCGGATTAACACTTAATTTAATTCGATAAAATAAAATCCAGCCAACGAACCATTTTCGTCTCGCATTTTATCTCTGATCATAGATGCAAAAATATCTTGTTAAATTTCAAATAAACCGGTTATAAGTGTCAACAAACGCCTAACACTCAATCTATCCTTACCGTATTGATAATCAAGAGACGCTCGTTAATTATCGTCTAACCGAATTACAACCTCAGAGGCGCTCGTAAGATTTAATAACCGGTTGCATTAAGAGAGAGACCCGATTCAAAGCCATGCATATTGAAGCAATAACATGTAACAATGATTATCCGTTCGTATGCGGTCCGATTATGCTTGTGATGCCTAAAAGGTGTATTACTTGCCACTTTGTTAAGACCGAGGACAATTACGGATCAACAGCGTTAACTAGCTATAGAATATTATGTTAATTAATATTCTGGCCATTAAACATTAATTAGACACAATAATCTTCCAACGTGCAAAACGAAGGACGAACAAATATTTGAAAACTAAACAAGAAATAACTCTATTAGATCTCACAGAAATAAAATGCTCGAGACTTAATTAGTCATTGACTGGAAGAAGGAAGCAAGCTACTAAACATCATTAATTAAAACAACTTACAAAAATAACAAGAGTTTTGTTCCCAGCAAGTTATGAACTTCCAAAGAAGAATACAAGTTTCTGACACTACCCTCCTAGAAATTGTTAGTGATGTTTTTTCCCTCAAGGTTGCTGTTTTATCCTCTCCAATACTCCCTGGACGAATTCCCTTTAATCTGCCAAAGATTCCAGCATAAAATACCACTCTCCTTTCCCACTAAGCCACTCCTTGGTAGTTTTAAAACTACCAATAACTTCCTAAAACCACCCACAACTTCCAAATCAGGTTTTTCCTTCAATAAATAAATAGAATTAGGAAGAAATATCAGCTTTCCTAACTGTCCAACATATCTGCTGGAAATTCTCCAGCAAGTGACAACAGCTTTAGCTCCGAAATTAAGACTGCACATGCCCACGTGACACCACAAATTTCCATTTCCTTGCAATCATTCTTGCAAGCTTTCTTCCGGCATTCTTTTGCTAAGCTTTCTTTTGCAAGCTCCTCATACCTACAAATATAAACAAGCGCAAATCCAACCAAAAGTGTAATATTTACTCTATAATCAATCATAAAATCGACTAATACTATCACACTTTTGTGCTCCTATCAAAAGTTTATCCTAGTATGTACTCCCTCCGTTCGTCCCAAAATATATGACATTTTGAGACAACTTTTTTGTTCCAAATTAGATGACACATTGCAATTTTCAAAGAACTTTTTTCCTTTTTTTTCAATTTTACCCATATATATATTTACTCTGTAACATGTGTTTGACTCTTTAGGAAAAAATATCAAGACCCATCATTAATGTTTTGGATATTGACAATTTAGTCTTTACAATATGTTTCCTTGGTCTATGTGAAAAATCCCAAAACATCATATATTTTGGGAAAGAGGAAGTAATCAATAAAAGGAGATAATGGAAAGCGAATTTATTATCCTTTGGGGGTAAGCTCACTCTTCTTCGGTTCGTTCTTAGTAGTATTCCGATTTACATTTTATCGGTTCTTCGTGCTCCCAAAAAAGTCTTAGCTCATATTGAATCTTCGATGACTGCTTTCTTATGGAGTAATAATGGGGAATGTCGTACGCATTGGGTTACCTGGGACACGGTTTGTCGGCCTATTAACGAGGGTGGTCTAGGTCTTCGATCTCTGCACGATGTGATGATCTCCCTCTAGGCCAAACTTGCATGGGCAGTGCTTCAGGAGCCTCTGGTAGTGATTTGCTAAATCAAAATATGGTGTCGAGGAGATTATAAATCATGGGGTCATGTCACCGGTTAGTAGAGCCATCTATAATCAATTAGATGAGGTGAAAAACTGCAGTAGTTGGTTGGTTGGGAAAGGTGAGGTTTCTTTCTGGGGAAGCAACTGGTGTGGAGCTATTCTGGAAGGTCCGAAACCAATAGATATTCAGCTTCGTGTTAGAGATGCTTTACCTAAATTGGATCAGTTTGTTCATTTAATATCAGAGGACAGTATGGCATTGATTCGGAGGGTTGAGTTGAATGATCTTTGGGAAGATGTGTTGGTTTATCAACACACTAACAGTGGCAGCTTTAATGTTTCGGCTCATTGGCAACATGTTCGTACTCACTGGCCGAAGGTAACATGGGCTGGGAAATTTTGGCAGCGTTGGATTCCTCTGAAGCTGAGTGGGTTTATTTGGAAATTATGTTATGAGGCTCTTCCGGTGGATCTTCGTCGTCTTCACACAAAGAACATTGCCATAGTCTCCAAATGTGTCTGTTGCGTTCAGCGTCATGATAGGGAATGTATTGATCACTTGTTCCTGTTCTCAGAAACGGCCAAGATGGTTTGGTCGAGGTTGGCTCGTTGTTTTTCTTTGATTGATAATTATGTCTCATTGCGTCATCTCTTCTATATTTGGGTGGACATGGTTTTGGTGAAACATCAGGTTGGGGCTTGCAAGGTTGGGGTGGTTATGCTTGGTTGCTAGGAACTTTGGAAAGCTAGATGTAAGGCTGTGTACGATAATGTCCCCATGAGGGGGGATGAGATTCAATAGAAAGTCTGGTCCGGTGTTCGTGACATGATGAGTATTTATATGCCGAAGTTGGAGTCTTGCACGGTGGGAATTCTGGGTCTTCAATCTTAATGGATTCAGATCAAATTTGTCCCGTTTCGTCGGGGTAAATGGGTTAGATGGGAGCCTCCACCTTTGAATGGTTTTAAATTAAATACAGACGGCTCTTCCAGGGATAGGATTTGCACGGGTGGTGGTATCATCAGAAATCATCAGGGAAGTCTGATTTGTGCATTCTCTTCAGCTTACGGAAATGGTACAAATACTTTTGCAGAGATCTCTGCGTTGCATGATGGTTTCTTGTTATGTCGAAGCCTAGGCTTGGGGCTTGTGTTTGTCGAAACAGATTCCTTAGTGGCCGCTCGGGGTCTGTCGGGCACGCAGCGATTCCCATAGCAGTATGATTATGAGCTTAATGAGTGTAAGGGGCTTTTGGGGTTACATTCTATTCGACATGTGTATAGAGCTGTGGCTGACAGGCTTGCAGAGGTTGCTCATTCTATGCCCTTATACAAGACTTATGATTATATATCCCAGCTTCCCGGTTCTGTGCGACAAGCCATTAGATATGATAGTATGGGCCTGTTTAGCTATCATAAGTGAGTTGTGTTTGTTGTTGCTCTTGTTAGAGGTAAGGCTCCTTTGTCCTCCCTTTTGTGGGCTAGGCTGGTTGTCCCCCTCCTGTTTCTCTCCTCATTTATTTTAATAAAATTCTGCAGGGTGCCGCCCCTGTTTCCTTGAAAATAATAATAATAATAATAATAATAATAATAATAAAGAAAATAAAAAGAGATAACTCATTATCACTTGTTTTTACCTTAAAAATTGGGACCACTTGATGAATTATTGAATGAATTGACTTAATAAAATGTATGGGACGGCGGGGAATCTAGGATTGAATCATCTTTGTAAATTAATCCTTCTGTTCATAAGTATTATTATATTTGACCCCACATACGAATTAAAAAAACAATTAATTTATTAATAATGATATAGTATGTAGTTTTCATTGAAATTTATGTACAGATGGCCCATAATCAAAATACGAAGAAAAAAAAAGTAAAGATAAATTGATAAAGTCTTGTTCTAAAAGGTAACTTACAAATAAGACAATTTCTTAGGGACAAAGAAAAAAAAACATGACAATAATTTTAAAAGATTCACATATAAACATCTTGTAACGACCCGAGCCCAAGAACCTGGTCCGTTACGTGTAGTCCACACACTGGTAGGGGTGTGCAAGATTTTTTCAGAACCAGACCAAACCAATAGAACCAGACCAAACCAATCAAAACTGGACCAGACCAATACTTTGATTTGGTCCTGGATCTGAATTTTCACAAAATCAGACATTTTGGTTGGTCCCGGTTCTCGAACTAAAAAACACGGAACCGGACCGATCCAACCCAATATGTTGTTTATTTATTTATTTTATCATATATATATATATATATATATATATATATATATATATATATATATATATATATTAATTCCTAATACTTTCTTTATTCTATTTTTTAGTTGGTACTCTTTTATTATTATTTTTTCCACCGGTTTGTTATGCTATGAGTTTATGAGTTCAACATTTTTAATTGTTGAATGTACTTTTATTGAAGGTTTTTTAATTTTTTATGAAGTTTCGGTCTTAAAATTTTTATTATGTATTTGTATTAAACAGTTAAAAAGTAAAAAAATCATAGTATTGGTCCGGTCCTGGTTCTCATACATCTTTGATTGGTTCTGGACCATATCAATGTTTTGGTTCTCATACATATTGGGTTGGTTCTGGTTCTAAATTTTTTGAGAACCAGACTATTGGTCTTGTTCCGATTTTCTCTGTTTTTCCAAAAAACTGGACCGAACCTGACTAAGCTCACCCCTACACACTGGTCCACTGAGCACATAACACCTTGGGTCATCAGACCCACCACAAGCTGACCCAAAAGTCCATGGATGATGTTGGTGCTCAGTAGTAGCGCATGACTATCTTATAAATCAAATACAAGTCCAACATCTACCGATGTGGGATTGGGGTATTACAATCTCCCGCACTTAAATCCTTGACGTCCTCGTCAAGGCAGAGTCATACCCCGAGAGATACAGGATTCAAGAGGTGGCTCCCACCTTTTGCGGTGTAGCACTTTGACCCGCACATCACTTTATTCCCACATTTCAGTCCAGGACCCGCTCTGATACCATTTTTAACGACCCAAGCCCGAGAGCCCGGTCCTTTACATGTAGCCCACACATTGGCCCGCTGAGCACACATCACCTTTGTAAGACCCCGAATCTTTAAGTATTTGACTCGATAGAATGGTTTCATACTTCTTTCTTGTTCGCGACCTTTAAGGGATCCTAGGTCTTCATGTACTCACTTGGATACATTTAATATCGTTATTATCATGTCCATAATGTTTGCATGAGGTCACGACGTTCAAAGTATAATCGTCGTCGTAAGTTTGGTTTCACAATTCGTGTTTCGTAAATGTTTCGTCTTTCGTATTTTTGTGAGACTTAATTCTAATTTAAGTTTGGGTATGTGTTTAAGACCCTTACTTAGGCTTTTAACATACTTTAAAATAAGTATGTATACTTACTAGATCATTGTTTTGATCGTTAGCTTATTCCACGTGATTTCGTTGGTCGTTTAATAGTTACAGATCGAATTTGGTGCGTGACTGAATCTTTTTGTTCGAGATATCATACAAGATGGTTTTAATTTGATTTGTGACTTTTATATGATAGACATGAAGAATGAATCACAACAGAAAATCAGGTTTTTAACATGAACTTTGAGGGGTTGTATTTTGATGAATACAAGTCATAATGGAGTAGTTTAAAAGGCTAAAATATAGTATTAATAGTCTAGTTTCAGACTAAGCAAGAATCATCTCCATTTGAGTTGTGATAAATTACTAGTGGAACTTACAAGTTGGCTGAGCAGAATGAGTTATAACAGAAAATCTGGAAAATAGCTTGTCTTTGTGATAATAAAAAATTGATGATTATAGGTCTGTATTGAATGATTCCAAATGGTAAATAATACCTTAAAATGTCTAGTTTCTAAATATGTGTGGATCACAATATTTGAACTTGTCAAGCGTGGTTTATAAATAATACATGAACCATAATGGATTTGAGAATATATGATGAATGATCATTCTAGAATGAGTTTTAATGAATATAGTCTAAGTTATTAATAGATCCTAGACAATCAACGAAATCTTGGGGATTATATGAGTTTCTACTTGTTAAGTTACGGGTTTAGCCTAGATTCATAAGAGAAATGGATTTATATGCTTGCGTGGTTTATTATTTGTTAAGTTATGCACTTAACTTGGATTTATGGTAGAAATAAACATCTATGCTTGTAAGGGTAAAATAGGCAAGGCCTATTTTTACTTGTTTTAACCTTTCTTGGTCAAAATAGGATTTTAGATTTGTTTGTAATTAATTTAGGACTTAGTATATTGTTTAGTTATTTTTGGTAGCAAAATCTTTCTCTAAGATTTCGACTACATTATTTTTGGTAACTAAATCTTGGCAAATATCTTAGTCAAACAAAGACTCTTGACTTTCATCATAATTGGTAAGATAATCTTGCAAGTTTGGAAAGTTGTTGATTTTACCATTGAATAGCTAATCCTTTTCCTTGTAGAATGTTGTCTCTTTTGCCGTGTGTTGTAGGTCTTGATGTATATATATTCTGGACAAAGCGACGGGTCGAGATAGAGAGCATGAGAGAGAGAATCAAGGCAAGACATCGAGAGCGAAGCATAACATCTGAGAACCGGTTTTTGAGCGAAGATCATTATTTGAAAGGTGTCAATGTTGCAACATTGGCGGTAACAATGCTGATTTTAAAGCTGTTTTTTGCTCTTCCCTTTTTCTTTTTAAGGAAGCTGTGTTTGTTTATTCCCACGTTTTATTTAACTGTTTTATGTGGGTTATTTGTTCTCCAAGATTCATTGTCTTGTGAGAATTTTTTTTTGGTAGTAATTTCACTATGATTTCCCGTGTAAAACATTATTATTTTTAGTGAAATTTGTGTGGCCTTGAGGCTTGGTCTACAAGTATTAAACTTGTAGATTGTTTTTGGTAAAAACTTGAGTTCTATCTTCTTGTTTGGTCTTTGTGACAAAATCAATCTTCCGCTGCTATTATTTGCCATTTCATTGTGATTCCCATTGTAGCTACAATCACAGCTACATTGGTAATCACATTGAACTCTCTTAAGAATCCGGGTTTTCACGTTCTTTCAATTGGTATCAGAGCCTTCTCTTGATATCACTAAGAGTCGATTCTGGTTAAAGTCGTGATGGATTCTCGGTATGAGAGCGTTGTTAAGCCCTCCTACTCTTACTAATGCTAATTACTCTATGCGGAAAGTCAAGATGCACATCTTCATCAAATCAATTGATGAGAGGCGTGGCTTCTTTGTTTTGAATGGATGGAGTCCTCCCAAAACTACTGATTCGGATGGTGATGTCAAGGTCACCAAAGAATACGAATGGACCAATGAAGATAGGAACACTTTGCATCCTTTAATTCAAAAGACTATGCGCTATTTATAAAGCCTTAGATGCTAATACTTTTAGGGTGATAGCAAATTATGAATCTGCTAAAGATGTTTGGGAGGCCCTTTAGACCTTGTGTGAAGGACCTGCCAATGTTCGTGCTTCTAAGTTAAGAATGCTCACCACTCAATTTGAGAAAACTAGAATGCATGAGTCTGAGGATATCATGACATATTATGGTAGACTTCTTGACTTGTCTAATTCTGCACTTGCTTTAGGAGATCCTATTACTAATGAGCGTCTTGTTAGCAAGATGATGAGAACTTTGCCTGAAAGGTTCAATGTCAAGATATGTGCAATTGAAGAAGCACATGATATTGACAAGATGAGTTTTGAAAGGCTGGTGGTATTCTTCAAAACGTGAAGCGAACCTAAATGATCAAATAAAACAAAAAGGCAAAGGAGCTTCATCATCTTCTACACCCCATTGTAAAAAATATTGCCATGCCTGCTCCTATTGATATGTCATGTGATTTGCTCGAAATTCAAAAAAATATTGATGAGTCTGATTTTGGAGAAGAATCTATTGCTCTATTGACTACAAAATTCAAATTTTTTTTGAAAAATTAGAGTCAAAATAGAACTCCATCAAGCTCGAAAAACATATTTTAAACCTGATTCTGGAAAATTTGTTTCTAAAGAAAATTCTTTCCAAACTCCAGAAAAACCCTTCACAAACCCTTTGCATCAAAATCATCCTACAATGGTAAGAACATTGATTCTGTACAATGTAGAGAATGTCAAGGTTATGGTCACTATGCTAACCAATGTGCAAACACTTTAAGGAAAAAGGGTTTGAATTTTTCAGCAACCCTGAGTGACAGTGATGGAGAAGATCCAGGTGATCTTATCACTCTTAATTGTTTATGACTCGAATGCGAAAGTGCGAGATTTTTCGACCAATGTGACACCCAATGCGGCTACATCCGGAGTCACATCGGCGGATCGATGAGCGAAAAGCGAGGGATCGAACTCTTACATTTTAATTCCACAGTTCCAGAAGATGGTGGAGATACAGAGTTAGACTTGCTGGAAGGGTACAAGGAGCTGTACAAGGATTGGGAGAAACGAGCTCACCAAGTTACACTACTTGGTAAAGCAAATGAGCTGTTAAAAAAGGCAAATGAGGATAAAAAAGAATGCATAGTAAGGCTGGAAAGCTTGCTAAGCAGAAAGGATGTTGAGATTGAAGGGTTGAAGGAGCAGCTTGCTCAAGCAAAAGAAACCATTGCCAAATGGAATTCAAGCAAACAAAAAGTGGATGAAATGCTGAATTCAGGCAGCACATCCAAGGCAGGTATTGGTTTTGTTCCTAAGGTATTTGTAAGAGAAGGAGAAGGCGTGCGGAACTAAGCAGTGATCAAAATTTTCAAGAAAGCCTTTTTCGAAAAACCGAGAATAAGAAAGAAAATTTTTGTTTGTCACTTCTGCCATAAGCCTGGTCACATACAACCCTTTTGTTTTCTGAAAACGGCTATGTATGAGGATGAAACAAGACATGCTTTCTTGGGAAAAACTAAGATGCAGAATCGTATGAAGCAGCCAATGCGACAGCCAATGCAGCAACATTGGCAGTCACATTGGAAGTCTCATCCGAAGGCTCATCAGAAAAATCGTTTTCAAAACCACCAACCTAAAATTGTTAAACAAATGTGGGTACCAAAAACTTGTAATGACAAGTTTAAAGCCAAATATTGTGAGCCATTTGATATATGTCCTGGTGCTACAATGACTGATGATGAGATGTGTAATGTTACTTTCACTTCATTAAAATCTCATATTGCTGGATCATGGTACTTTGACAGTGGATGTTCTAGACATATGACATGTTCAGTTGAAAATTTGAAAGAATATGTGAGTATCAATGGTGGGTCAGTGACCTATGGTGGTGGTGCCAAAGGGAAAATAGTTGGCAAAGGAACATTGAATGTTGAAGGCCTTCCAAGTCTCACGAATGTTTACCATGTGGAAGGACTTAAAACAAACTTGATCAGTATGAGTCAGTTGTGTGATGATGACCTTTAGGTAAGGTTTGACAAGAATTCTTGGGAAGTTTTTGATCAAACTAACAAATGTCTTCTGACAGGTACAAGGTCATCTGATAATTGTTACATGTTCAACAATAGCCAATCATGCCAAAAAGCAAGTCTTGATGTTACAGATCTTTGGCATCAGAAACTTGGTCACATGAGTTTTCGTAAGCTCCATGAGCTTGTGAAGCATGATGCTGTTAAAGGATTACCAAATTTGGAAAAGAATTATTCAAAGGTATGTGGCCCCTGCCAAAAAGGTAAACAAACCAAGGCTTCTCATCTTTCCATAACACAATGTTCCACTTCTAGGTGTTTGGAGATGATCCACACTGACCTCATGGGTCCCATTGAGGTAGAGAGTTTAGGTAGAAATAAAAATACACCTTTGTATGTGTGGATGACTTCTCTAGATACACTTGGGTGATATTCTTAAGAGAGAAGTCTCAAACTTTTGAGGCATTCAAAATTTGGTACACCCGTGTGATGAACTTGTATGATCTAAAGCTTATTAGAATTAGATCAGATCATGGCACGGAATATGAAAACTCATCCTTTTCTAATTATTGTGCATCCAATGGTATCTCACATGAATTTTCTGCTCCCAAAACTCCACAACAAAATGGAGTGGCGGAAAGAAAGAATAGAACATTACAAGAGATGGCTAGGGTAATGTTGACCTCAAAAAATTTGGCTAAAATATTTTGGGCTGAAGCCCTAAATACTGCTTGTCACATTGGAAATATGGTTTTCTTAAGACCAGGTAGCACAATGACTCCATACGAAATTTTTCTTGGAAAGAAACCAACCTTAAAATACTTTCATGTTTTTGGTTGTGTATGCTACCTTCTCAATGATAGAGACCAACTTTCCAAGTTTGATTCTAAGAGTGATAAATGTGTTTTCATGGGTTATTCTACAAATAGTCGGGCTTACAATGTTTTTAATCTACGGACTAAGACTATTATGGAATCCATGAACATTGTTTTTGACGATCTAACCGATTTTGGTCACAAAACTGTTGAAGAAGATGTTTCAGGGATCCTAGATTTTGGAGATTTTGATCCGAAAACGATGAAATTTGTCGAATCCGGTAATCGGCGGTGATCGCCGGGTTCGTGAGTGCAGCAGCGTTAGAGATGATGAGATTCGAGGATGTGTCACCCAATGTGATAGAATGCGGAATCACCTACATCGGAAGTCACATTGCATAAGAAAGCTCGAGAAGGTGGCTGCTGCTAAAAGCATTCGAATCGAAGGTATTCGATCGGGATGGTGAAAGTGATATTCCAAGAAAGATTCAGAAAATCCATCCTTTTTCTCAAATCATAGGTAATGTACAAGATGGTGTGTCAACAAGAAGGAAAGGTAAAGTGGATTACAAGAAACTCGCATGCATGTCCACACTTGAATTTGATGAAATTCATGCTTCTTGTTTTGTTTCCACTATTGAACCTGAAAATGTGCAAGAGGCCCTCAAGGATGAAAGCTGGATAAATGTCATGCAAGAGGAACTAGATCAATTCACAAAAAATGATGTTTGGTATCTAGTTCCTAGACCCACTTCAATAAATGTTATTGGAACAAAATGGATTTTCAAAAACAAAACAAATGAAGTGGGAGAAATAATAAGAAATAAAGCTAGACTTGTGGCTCAAGGGTATACTGAGGAGTTGAGGGTGGATTTTGATGAAACCAGCTCCATGGCCCGCATTGAGTCCATTCGTGCTTCTTGCCATTGTTTGTTTTTCTTGACATAACTCTTCAACAAATGGATGTGAAGAGTGCATTCTTAAATGGCATTCTTGAAGAAATTTTTCGTTGAACAAAGGCTTTAGGGGACCCCAAAACCCGATCATGTGTTTAGCGAAAAGGCCTGTATGGTCTCAAACAAGCTCCTGAGCATGGGAAAACTTCACAGCACCACCACATAAAAAAGTGGGTTTAGAAGGGAGGTGGATAAACACTTTTAATTCAAAATCAAGACAAACATATTTTGATAGCTCAAATCTATGTTGATGACATTGTGTTTGGATCCACCTCCAAGTTCTTGGAAAAAGAGTTTGTTAACTGCATGACTTCCACATTTGAGATGAGTATGGTTGGGGAGTTGACCTATTTTTTAGGAATTCAGATTAAACAATCACATGAAGGGATGTTCATATCTCAAGCCAAGCATGCTTTTAACTTGGTGAAGAAATTCAATCTTGAGAATGGAAAACATAAGAAAACCCCTATGGGTACATCCAATAAACTCAATAAAGATGAAAAATATGAAAGTGTTGACCCTACCTTATATAGAAGCATGATTGGACGTCTGTTGTGCTTAGCGCCACAGATCCGGATATTATGCGGTGTGTGTTTGTGTGCTAGGTATCAAACAAACCCAAAGTTTCTCACTTGAAAGCAGTAAAAAGAATAATTCGATATGTTGGTGAGACTTGTGGCATGGGTTTGTGGTATACTAAACACACTAACACCAATCTTGTTGGGTTTAGTGATGCTGACTGGGCTGGCAGTGTAGATGACATGAGAAGCACATCTGGTGGATGTTTTTACTTAGGAAATAATATGATTTCATGGTTTAGTAAAAACAAAATTGTGTAGCCCTATCAGCATTGAATACGAGTATATAGGCTGGCGGTAGTGGATGTACACAACTTTGTGGATGAAACAAATGATCAAAGATTATGGTTTACAGAGGTAATATATTAACCATGTATTGTGACAACACACAAGTGCTATAATCATAGCTAAAAATCACATTCAACACTCTAGAACTAAGCACATAGACATAAGACACCATTTTATTAGAGACTTGGTTGAACAAGGCATTATGCGGATTGAACATGTGGGAGCAGAAAACCAATTGGCTAATATTTTCTGAGTCTAGATTTTGAGAGATTCATAAATCTTAGGAAATCTCTCGGTATGTGTGCCATGTAATCCCTCACATTGGTATATAATAAAAAATATTTGGCATCTTGCATTGTTTTTAGAGGGGCACACTAGTTCCACTCTGTGTTTAGTACCTTTGTTTGATGTTTTGGTAATACATTCAATATGTCTTTGTGATTTATTTGTTCAAATTCTCTCACCATCTCGGTAAAAGTTGTATTGTACTTGAAGGTTTTAAACCACAAGGGAAAGAGCTACCTTTTGAAATTTTTGGGATCAGCACAATTTGTCAATGCTACTATGGAGCTTAGGCTTTCATGGGTTGATCTTGACTAAATTGACTCCCTTTTAATTGACAAAGTGTGAAAGCTACCCTAACGGAAAAGAGCTACTATGGACAAGGTTGTGGCATCTATCTTTTGGAACTATGAATCCTCGGTTTGCATGGGTTGATCAATAAGTTAAGTTGCTACCCTTGATAAATAATGTGAAAGGTTCTAGTGGTTTATGTTGAATAAGCTTTAAATAAGTAAAGCTATTCTCATAGGGAATAAAGTACCTATTGTGTTTATGGGAGTATTTGTGTTTATTTGGTTGAAGAAAAGATGAAATTGGACATAAAATCACAATTTTGGCAAATGTGTTTTCCAATACGACTACATTGGGAACTACATTCGGATGATCTAGACATATCACATGTGTGTTTTGCATTCTTTTCTCTTGTTTATTACGCACATGTTAGGCATATGTTCTAGGACATATTGTTGTTGAATATCGGTCCACTTAAGTTTAACTAATTAGTG
>CM028384.1:14398363-14484634 GCA_013146195.2 Codonopsis lanceolata | reverse complement strand
GGGGACATCATTCATCAACAAAGAATCAAGACCGATCCACTATCAATCCGGCCGACAAGGAAATCAAAAGAAGTCAAAATCCAACTCCCTCGCAAGGCTCTAAAAGAATAACACTCATGGATCTCCTCAAAAGAGTTCGTGGACATGCTTACTTGGTCCTATGAAGATGTGTCAAGGGTAGACCCACCATAGTCAAACACCGAATCATATGTCGATGCTCACCAATCGCACAAAAGCTCTAATCGCATCAAGTCGAATGGTCACTACAAGTTGAGAAAAAAAAGAAGAAAGCATGAAACCGCCGAACGTCAACTTCATTCGAAAAAATACAAAAAGAAAAAAGAAAAATAGTAAAAAAAGAAAAAATAGTAAAAAAATAAAAATATATATATAAATATATATAACCCGACTGGCCGGGTCCAATATAGTGATCATTCCCAAGCCCAACGCTTTTTTTTATCAACGGCATGTCGGGTTATAGTCAAATCAAAGCAAGCAGGAGACCAAGAAAAGACCTCATTCATCTCCCTTGGGGACTCCATCGCTATCATGTCATGCCGTCCGGGCTAAAAAATGCCGGGGCTACTTATCAAAGGTCGCTACCCCTCTCTTCCACGATGTGTCATATATGGTCAAATGATCCGGTCAGAGATGTCGTACTCCTCACAAGCCGAAAGAAGACCTTGTTCACCCCTCGATCTTAACGAGCTCAAAGGTATTATGTTCGATCCACCCTATCCGACAAGTGCTTCCCTCTCCACCGCTAGGCCGAAAAACCGAAGGCCTAGGCAAAAGTTATTAGCATTCAAAAAAAATGAAAAAATAAAAGGAGAATAAGGCTCGCTAGGTCAAAAAACCCGAAAGGCGGCCTAGGCAAAAATTAGAGCATAAAAAAAAACAAACAAATAAAAATAATAATAATGGCTCGCTAGGTTAAAAACCCGAAAGGGTGACCTAGGCAAAAGTTAGAGCCAAACAAATAAAATATATATATCAGAGAATAAGGAGAGGAAGACACTCTTGAAACCTCAAGATCTTATCTCCGCCTTCGGCATGCAAAGAGGCTCGACCGACGTAAGAAAAAAGAAAACCACGACATAAGCTCACAATAAAATACTAAAATATAATATTACGGGTCCTAAGGTGCAACTTAGGAATAATTGCAAAGAAATTTAGATTATGCATTAATGGCATGTACATATCTATTATTGTCGTACCCCTTTGTTTTCCCCTAAAAATCCTTTTCTTGCACCATAGCCCCGAGCGGTCCATCAAGGCTCAAGGGCGTCCACCGAGCCGGACCCGTATACTCCTTCGCGAGGCGAAGAAGAAACCCTAGACTTATCAACATGAGAGTCCCCAAAGTGTCCTCATCCTCATCATCAATGTCCCATTATCCCGGATAGAGGTCTTTGCCGGTACCATGATATTCGGCTCGACCATCGTCTCTTCTTCTGGCGTCGATCGAAAAAAAAAAAAGAAGGAAAAACCTATAAAGGAAGCTACGACACGGACTCAACAACCCAATGATGAGATTCGACCATTTTCCCATTCCGATATGACCCGAAAAGCCCGCTCTTATCCAAATGTGTATTTTCAAAAATCCCTTTCTTCAAAATACAGCGTGCCGTTACATTTTAGATGTTTGGTATAGTTTTATTTTCTGTGTGAATTTATTTTTGCATGTGTAACATATTGCATCATATACATTATATTGCATTATTCCATAATGTTTGTACAGATTTCTTTTACAGCAAAAAAATATATATACAAAAGAATAAAAACAAAAAAAAATGCAAAACAAAAAAAAATGTGCAAAAAGAAAATAGAAAAAATAGATACTAATGTTCGCAGGAAGTCAAAGACTAATGTGCTACGCATCAAGGAAGGCCACCACCCTGCGACTGGGACCATTTAATCTCGACCGCCTCGATCGCTGCTGACCATCATCGCATCATCATCATCATCGTCATCATCATCATCGCCGTCATCTCGACGTTCGGACCGCCGTTCAAAGAGGCCTCCGCGAAAAAAAAAAAAAAAAAAAAAAAAAAAACCAACAACAACGGGGTAAGTTCTCTACCCTTATCTCCTTCTCTGTACAGTCCTTTAAGTAAATAATGAACATATCACATGTTTTATACTTAATTTTTTTTTACAATAAATTCTTTTAATAAAATAATAATAAAAAAAAATCTTGTTCATAACAAAAAGAAAATAATAATTCTTTAAATTGTCACACACTATTTTCAAACATGTGCATGAATTTACATGTACATAAAAATCATTCTTTTTCAAAATCCATAAAAAAAAAAAAAACAAGCAATTCATATATATAATTAATTTTGCATCTCAACGTACATATTATAACTGAATTTGTCATGTGCATAATAAAATGTGAAAAAATCATGCATCATCTTATAAATGTTCTGCATTGCATCTGCATCGAATAAAATAATTCATGCATTCATATTGTGCATTTCATTTGTCCAATAAGCTGTCATAGGAGTACGACAAAAAGGAGGTAAAGTACCACCAATCATCAAAATAAATATCTTTGTGGTATTTACTATACCCCTGCAGCAGTTGCATGCTTGGAAAATAAACCTAAGGGCATGAAAAATATCTGTTTTGTTCCATTTTTATCCGAAAATATACCCGAAAGGTGTCTCGGAAAAATTAAATTTATACTCCGAATATTCCGTTTCGAAATTCTATCGCATGCAAAAATGTGATTTAATGTAAAACATGCATCATATAGCCTCATTTCCATTTAGAACATAAATCATGCATAGTAGGGTCAAATAGTGATCACTATTTCAAATCATGCATCGCAAAAATAAATCATAAAAATTACATACATTATCACTCAATTACATCATTTAGGCATAAATAGGACATGCATATACATCACTAACAAAGTCAAGAGTGCTCCAAAAGTCCCAAACAGTGCAGGAATTTAGCAGATCTGAAAAATAACCAGGAAAATTGCTAGAAGAGAGAAATCTTACAGTGGTTAAGGGAAGATTGGAGATGTGGGTGTCCCAATCTCGTACAAGGTTGCCCCAATCGTCCGTAGAGTACGTATAATTGAGCCGGTTTCGAACCAAGCTAGGAGGTTCCCTCCTCCTACCACCTGATTCTGGGCGCACCGGTGCTTTTCCCTTCCTGGATCGTGAAGAAGAAGCCATCTGCTAAGTAAAACACTGAAATTGGTGGAAGAAAATCGAGAAAAGGAGCGAAAATGAAGAAAATAAAAAGAAAACAACAAGCAGCAGCAACTACGGCAGGTGACGAGCAGAGGAAATGAAACAAAGAAAAGAAAAGAAAGAAGAAGCAGTGGCTTCTTTCTCAGAATTCTCGTCACTTAAGGAGGAAAAAGGGGATTTTCCCTTTTCCCCCTCCAAAGTTTGCAGTTGCAGCACTCTGGTCCTCGAATTTCAAAGTTCTCACAATGGTCCCTGAGCCTAACGGAAAGTTAACAAAGTTGATCTTGTTAACTAAAATTTGCAACCATTCACCAAAGGGCAAAAGAAATGACATCCCCAGCAGATCGAAAAATCAAAAGAAAAGAAAAAAAAATGAGCAAAATTCTCAGCGTCAGGCCGAACTATGTTTGGTCTGATTCCTTGAAAAAGGATACGTAGGCAGCCTACATCAATAGGTCCGACCATCACAATAAAAAAAAAAGTAAAATAAATAAATTCCCCAAAGAAGAGTGGCGAGACGAATTCAGCCGAATCCGGCAGCGCAAGAAGGTAAGTCAGTGCAAGATTCTACCGACTTCAGAATAATTTCCTTTTAGGAAAATTTGAAAAAATTTGCTTTGTTTTTCAAAATAAAAAAAAACTCTTTTTCAAAATGAGTTTTGATTTCAAAAAAAAAAAAAGAGGAATATTTCAAAAAAAAAAAAAAGAGGAATATTACAAAAAAAAAAAAGAGAGGAATATTTCAAAAAAAAAAAAGAGGAATATTTCAAAAAAAACACAAAAAAAGAAGAATATTTCAAAAACAAAAAAAAAAGAGGAATATTTGAAAAAAAACAAAAAAAACAGGGAGAAAAAGAATGTTTTCCACTTCACAATTTTCGAAAATATTTGAAGAATGATTGATTCGCCGTGCTCGGCGACAGATTTTTAGCCAAGCACAATTTTTCGATATCTGAAAATTTTCGGCTATGTCGGAAACAAGACAATGATCAAGGCCCGACATACCTAGAAAATTTTTCTTAACACATTTCAACTACAAGGTATTGACCGGTTGAAATTGTGGTAACAAAAGCAATTCGCAGCGCAAGAACGATCTTTAGTCAAGCACAATTTTCTGGATATTTGAAAGTTTTCAGGTTATGTCTGGAAACAAGACATCGATCAAGGCCCAGACATAATTAGAAAACTTTTCTTAACACGTTTCAACTACAAGGTATTTACCAGTTGAAAGGTGGTAACAGAAAAACATTCAAATCTTCATACCGTATTTGACAATGGTTTCTGACCGAAGAATACGGCTTTTTCGAAACACAAAAATCTTTTTCCGTTGTAGTTTATGGTTTTGGCTTTGAACTACGCTTTTGGTCTGATTTTTTAATATGGAATACGAGGCGCCTACTTTAGTAGGTCCGACCATCAGAGCACATTAAATTCACATCTGCTTAAAACTGCGATAACTTTTTATAACCGACTAAAAATGTCTAGGTTATAGAGTTTGGATAGCATGTTCCTGTGCATTATAACTGCTACCAATTGCATTCTCATGTTCTTAAATGAACAAAATTGGAGAGTCTCTTGTTTATCAACAATGTTCGTCTACTCAGTAAGCCGAAAGGTTACCCGTAGACTCCATCGTTGAGGGGCTCTGTAGACACCCCAATTTCGTACCCCTGGTATGTAACTGACATAAAATATCAAGAACTGTTAAAACTTAACGAATGTCAAGTTGCAGAAGTCAAAAATGCGAAAGAAAAAGCAGGATGCGCGAAACAGTGAACTACAGGGGCTAAAGTGCAAAATTTTCAAAATTTCAAATAGGTTTGGTGCCGCCAGTAAGAGCTTGGTGCCGCACCAAGCATGGCTTGGCCGCACCAAGCATTCCTTCATGATTCTCTCACGATCAAATTGGTACAAGTTTTCAAGCGTCAAGCGACAAGCCAATGCACGAAAGAAATCAAGGAATTCCCCACTGCGTCCTCAAGCTCTGCTATAAATAAGAGGCCCCGGCTCTCATTCTCGACACACAATTGCTCCGCGATTTTTAGATCGCAGCGAAGCTCTGCTTCGTTTTTCTCCGATACACTTAGTACGAGAGGTGCGAGCTAGGTGAGTGGAAGCTCCTAAAATCTCCAAACCCCGTCCAAACTCTGCCAAAACAAAAACCCATAGGTTATAAGTGATCCCTAACCTAGTTGTTAGGTATCCACCTCAAATCCCAGCCCAAAAATCCCAAAGTAAGCGGTTACTCTGCCCGAGTAACGAGCTGAAAAATCAATAAATTAAGTCTAGGTTCCGCCCAACTGAAAAGGCCAAAACCTACCCAAATAAAGTTGTCACTCTGCCCGAGTAGATAAGCCCACACTTCAAAGAACAACACAACAACACACACACACACAGACAACAACAACAACAACAACAAAGGAAAAAAGACTCCCTCTCCCGAGGAGGACAGAGCGAGCACACCACCGCTCTAAAAGATAATACCTTTAAGGGCGTATTTTTTATTTCATTTGTATTTTTTTTCCTTTTACTTACTTTTCAAAAATTGTTATTTAAATCCGGCGCAATGTAGCCAATATAAGCCGTTGTGCTGCCCGGATTAGATTAGGAAATATTATGTAAAAGAGCCGTTATAATGGCCAAATATTCTTAAATGTGTTTGTAATTATTGGAAGGAGGCGGTCATGAGTCCGTAAATAATGTAGCCACGAATGTATCTGTTTAATTTTCCCTTGTCAAAATAACACCTTATTTATTTGCTAGATTAATATAACAATGAGCATACTTCAGCCAAAAACGTTTTGAGACCGAAAGGGCGAGTTGGGTGCCTAGCACCTTCCCAACTCGTAACTTAGCCCCCGAACCCGTTTTCTAAAATCTCTGGCTTTCTTTTCTGGTTTTCCTTTATTTTTGCCTTAAAATAAAGGTGGCGACTCTAAAACTTTCAGATCCAGTGGGGCCTCGCAACATTCCCTCTTTGCACTTTCCTATTCTTCCCTAAAAAAGGGAGATATGGGAATGGAGGGGTGATGTATTCTCATATCCTGGTATCCCCTAAACAAGGGATAACTTGATGCGGGAAACCCATAGCTCCCATAGCGATCTGATTGGGCCATAAGGCTATTTTAATAAATCCATGAGTGGGGGCGTCGCAATATCTTTTCTTGCACTTCTCTATTTTCCCCTGAAAGATAAAAGGGGAGAATGAGAATGGAAAGGTAATGCATTCCCATATCTTGTTATCCCCGAAATAAGGGATAACCTGACATGAGGAAACCTTTAGTTCCCATTTTGGATACAAAATCCACTCAGGGCAACCGAGGCAGATTCCAACGTGCTAATATAGACAAAGACTCCTCTCGCACTTTGGATTTCGTCTTCCCTAAACAAGGGAGGGTAACGAGAACGAGGTGGTGTGCCGCATCCGCACGCACGCCAAGCACCCCTATCCAAGGGCGCTGCAAGTGAGCACACTCTGGAACCTCACAAATTGGTTAGGGAGGGCTTCGACGAGTCAAGTTTTTAGTTGCAAAGGAGGAAACCGGCTTGGGCGCGAGAGTTGTCGGATCTGAACGCGGGGTTGGTGTAGAGATCTAGGTTGGCAGTGGCTTTGGTGGGAGGAAGTGATGCAGGAGCAAGGAAGACTTTAGCGGCTTACTCAAGCAACGAAGAAGTTGCTCAACTAATCCACATTTCGTGGTACATAAGGGTTGTTTTTAGACTAATTAATGACATGGACGCATGGTGGAATTATCATAAGTGGAAAGATAAACAAGTGCCATTTGTGGAGTTCATTATTGCTCGGTCTAATTGGGTGGATTACAAGGCATGGGTTGACAAAGACAATAAGGAGGCCACATCTTGGGAAGGCTTTGCATTGGAGACACCTACTTGGGATACGGGCTGGAATGGTACGGGAAAGAGGGCTACGAGTAGGCTGGGTTCGCGAGGTAGCGAGCTAAGGGAAGACGCATTCCTTGGAACTAAGAGGGGTATGGGTTGGGGTATCTCAGCGAGGAAGGCCTGGTTTGGGTTGGGGCTGCTCAAAGACGGACTAGAAGAGGGGCCGTGGATGATGGTAGAGAGTAAGGTAGTTGGGCTCGATGCGGACGGACCAAGGCTGTTGGGTTGGCTGGCTTGGAAAGATGGCATGGAAGGTGTGGATTGCAAAGAGGGCTCAATTTGAGGGTTGGACCAAGCGGCCAGGCTGATGTGGGTTTGGGGGTTATGAACCTTGCAGGGCAAGGCAATCCAAGAAGCCACGGTTGGAAGGTGGGAAAGGGGTAACCGCCATACATGAAGGAATTCTAATTAGACTAAGGTTTTTATTAAATCTTTTATTTAGTTAGTTTGTTATTTTATTTCCTTAACAGTTAGTTTTCTTTTAGTGTTCTAGTTGGTTAGGAAGTCTTTAATTTTGGTAAATTGTTTAGGGTTTACTTTGTAGCCTATTTAAAGGCATCTTTTCCATTGAATAAGATCAAATTTTGAGTTGTGTGAAAACTTTGCGAAGAACTAGTTTTGTTCTTACTTTTGAATCGTTTCAATTCAATAAAGGTGAGTGAAGCCTAGATTAGTTTTGGCGTCAGATCTCTTTATGTTGAGCGAGTGAAACTCAACTGGTGAGTCCGTCTATCCGTCCTTCATATTCCTTGTCATTGTCGTGGGTTATACAAGGGTTTCATAGGCTGTTTTGGGGTTGTTCGTCGTTGTGAATCCGACCATTCAAGTTGTTTCCGCCAATTTGAGTATTAGGGCTCCAGGATTCACATCAAGTGGTATCAAAGCAAAGGCATCCACAAATTCCAACTCTGTGGACGATCAAAAAAAATAATTCGGTTTTTTATTCCAGCAGGTTTTTTGGGCATGAAATTTTCTGTCTGTGCCCAAAAATTTTCTTTGGGGACAGTTCTGCCGTGCCTAATACTCTGTATTTGGCACAATTTTGTTTCTGGCCGTCGCAAATACTACTGATTCATCTTCCAGCTTTGTTTAGCCTTCAAATCTTTCTAATAATTATGTTGACAAAGGCAGCAGCTTCAAAGAAATTTTGGAGTTCCAAAACATGTTCTAGGGCTGCACATTCAAAAGGTTTTTATGGCTATAAACCAAATTCAAACTCCATTGTCTCTTCGTATACATTCGATTGCTACAAATGTGAAGGTAATGGTCATCTTCCTTCTGATTGTCTCTTTGGGAGAGTATTGACCAATGAAGAACTTTGTGAGATAATTGAAAGGGAAGAGTTGAAGTTAGCCGAATGGAAACTTGCAAAGAAAATTGAAGAAGAGGAAATTGCAAGAGAAAAGCTCGAAAGAGAAAAGACCAAACAAGAAGAACGGGAGAAACGTGAGGAAGAAGAAAAAGCGAGAAAAGCAGAAGAGGACAAGCTTGAACAAAAACAACTTGAAGAAGAAAAGAAGCAAGTGGTGGATAGCATGGAGGAAGCTTCAACAACAGGGCACCTGATCGATGTATTTTATACGTCAATTTCGGATACTTTTATAACTTAAATTGAGCAATTCCACGAGGCTTTTGGCTACTGATGTATGTTTTTCAGTGATTTTATGAGCTTCAGCGTTTTAGGTGAATTATTACAGATTATAAGGTTTTTTGGTGAAAATTCCAAGAAGGGGCCAAAGTGTAAATTGGAGAAGTAACGGCAGAAGACAAGGCTGGACACCTTGCGGCCGCAAGGTGCATTTTACCTTGCCTCCGCAAGGTAGGCAATGTGACAAGAGTTGAAGCCCTGGATTTATGAAGGACCTTGCGGACACAAGGTGCCTCTTACCTTGCGGCAGCAAGGTGGTCAGAACTTAATTTCGTGAGTTTTCACACCAGGCTGGAAGACCTAATCCCCCTATAACTCCATGGTATAAATAGAGGCCGGTAGCCAAGGCATTAGGACGCTATAAAGTAGTTTTCTATAGCTTTAGAATAGAATTTAGTGTGTATAACATAATTAGTTGTTGTAATTACAAGTATTGAAGATCGATTCATGTATTCTATCATCTCCATGTGTTGTTCATCTTCAAAGATGAACTAAACACCCATTAATCTAGGAGTTGGGAGGTAACTTGTATCGAATCTATGCTTTAATTATATTTTTATTCATTCAATTCTTGTTGATTGTGGTGTTTATCAATCCCTCTATTATTTCACTTTGAACAAATGAATGTAACCATGAATAATAAAGGCCTAGAGGTGCGGATAACTGCATGATCAGTGTGCATATGTTGTACACTGGCTCACCATCACAATAAATTGAACCTATCGATGCACGAGAGTGATAAGTTAGGGTCATGTTCCATATATGATCTAAGTGACAGTTAGATCATATGTTCTTGTGCCTAGGATATAGAATAGATGAATTATTTGAAGATGGAGACTGAACGGTAATTCAACAGGCTATATCTATCTTTTGTGAACGAACTCAAGAGATTGAATGATACTTTATTAAAATAAGCCATAGAGGAGATACAAGTGAAACCCTAATCCTAGATTTTCCTCCACCATAAGATCTTTATAACCTGTAATTGCTGCTAATTAGTTAAACATTAGAATAATAATTAGTTTAGATAAAATCAATATAAAAACCCCCTTAGTTTAATAAATTGCTACTGATAATCGTGTTATCTGTGATCTTCTTGTCTCTGTGGTTCGACCCTTGCTTCCCAAAACTATTCTACAACAGTCTTGTCCACTTGCAAGAAAAATAATTAAAATAAGACATCAATCAGCAGCCCGCTCAAGACATACAAGGGGGGTCCTCGGTTTTAGAAGTAAGCAAGGATGGGCAAGAATTGGCAGCCCAAACTTTTAGTTATGAAGGCCGTGGGTTCAAATTCTTTTGTCACATGATTTTTGAAGAGAATGAAACCACGGATTGGGTGAAGTTTTTAGATGTTTTCGTTGAAGCCCTAAAGCTACATGATCAAGTAAGGGAAGGACTTCAAGGCAAGAAAGAACATATGAGCAGCATGTTTGAAGACTTGCGAGTAAAGGCTAGAGCTTTAGGTTTCGACTTGAGCATGAATGAATTGAACGAAGCAACGAAGGAAAGTGGGTTATGAAAGTACACGGCAATTGAAAAGGTCGGCCAAGGAATACATGGGCAGCCCGCAAGGGAGTTCAATTATCAAGGAATGTTTGAGTCGCCACAAATCGAGAAAAGCCAAGGATTGAAGACAATCCGTTTTAAAGAAGGGGGTATGATGCGGGAGCAAGGGAGACTTTAGCGGCTTACTCAAGCAACGAAGAAGTTGCTCAACTAATCCACATTTCGTGGTGCATAAGGGTTGTTTTTAGACTAATTAATGACATGGACGCATGGTTGAATTATCATAAGTGGAAAGATAAACAAGTACCATTTGTGGGGTTCGTTATTGCTCGGTCTGATTGGGTGGATTACAAGGCATGGGTTGACAAAGACAATAAGGAGGTCATGGCTTGGGAAAGCTTTGTATTGGAGACACCTACGTGGGACACAGGCTGAAATGGTACGGGTAAGAGGGCTACGAGTAGGCTGTGTTCGCGAGGTAGCGGGCTGAGGGAAGAAGCATTCCTTGGAACTAAGGGGGTACGGGTTGGGGTATCTCAGCGAGGAAGGTCTGGTTTGGGTTGGGGCTACTTAAAGACGGACTAGAAGAGGGGCCGTGGATGATGGTAGAGAGTAAGGTAGTTGGGCTCGATGCGGACGAACCAAGGCTGTTGGGTTGGCTGGCTTGGAAAGACGGCATGGAAGGTGTGGATCGCGAAGAGGGCTTGGTTGGAGGGTTGGACCAAGCGGCCAAGCTGATGTGGGTTTGGGGTGATGAATCTTGCAGGGAAAGGCAATCCAAGGAGCCACAGTTGGAAGGTGGGAAAGGGGTAACCGACATACATGAAGGAATTCTAATTACACTAGGGTTTTTATTAAATCTTTTATTTAGTTAGTTTGTTATTTTATTTCCTTAACAATTAGTTTTCTTTTAGTGTTCTAGTTGGTTAGGAAGTCTTTAATTTTGGCAACTTGTTTAGGGTTTACTTTGTAGCCTATTTTAAGGCATCTTTTCCATTGAATAAGATCAAATTTTGAGTTGTGTGAAAACTTTGCGAAGAACTAGTTTTGTTCTTTCTTTTAAATTGTTTCAATTCAATCAAAGGTGGGTGAAGCCTAGATTAGTTGTGGCTTCGGATCTCTTTACGTTGAGCAAGTGAAACTCAACTGGTGAGTACATCTATCCGTCCTTCATATTCCTTGTCATTGCCATGGGTTATACAAGGGTTTCGTGGGCTGTTTTGGGGTTGTTCGTCGTTGTGAATCTGACCATTCAAGTTGTTTTCTCCAACTTGAGTATTAGGGCTCCAGAATTCACATCAGGAAGGTATATAGAGGCGGAAGGTTGGTAGTTTAGGGTTAGGAGGTTGCCAAGGTAAGGGAGGGGCCGGCGTTGACAGTGGCTTTGGTGGGTAGGTTTATAGAGGCTGAAGGTTGGTGGTAATAGGTGCTAAAGAAAAGGCGGCTGAGGAAGGGCCTCGGCGAGCTCGTAAGACCTTGGTTTGTCGAGGTGTCCTTTGGTTGCTCAAAAGGGGGAGGGGGAAACCTACTTGATCTGAACGTGGGGTAGGTGGTCAGATCTTGGTTGGTGGCGGCTATGGTGGGAGGAAGTTTTAGGATTGCGGAATGTGGTGGTGGTTTTAGGTTTTAAGAGCGAGACTCTGAAACCATATAGAAACTAATAAAAGTTTAGGAATAATGACTTAGCATTTTCATTGATATGGTGAACATATTTATAGGGTTACAATACTTGCTACACAAGTTTAACCTAGATAGTCTAAATACAAGAAGGATTAGGAAACCTAAATACAAGTAAATTAGAAAAGTATAAACCAAAGATAATTATAATACTAAAAATATAATATAATATAATATATCCTCTTATAAAAAAAACTTATATTAATTGTTGAAGGAAATGATTTAAAAAGTTAACTGACATGTATAAGGCATGATTGTAATTGTCAATTTATGTACTTTTTAGATATTAAATAAAAAAAAGTGAAATGATACATTTCAAATACTATAGTTTTTAACAAATCAAATGGTTCGAAATAAAGATAAAAGCAATAGAGCATCAATAATAATACTAATAGTAAATTGTTTACAAACTCAAGGATATATATTTAATACTCCCTTCGTTTCGGATAAAAAGTTCTCGTTTAAAAGTTAATATTTTTAATAAAATGACACTTTATGCCTTAATTTTTTTAAGTGGACTATTTAAGTAAAATATTTCAAAATGAAATAGTTAACTATTTGCACGGGATGGAGGGAGTCTATGATAATAAAATACTCCCTCCGTCTCAAAATTATTGTCTTTCTTTCATTTTTCATCCGCCCCAAAATAATTGTCTTTCTTGAAAAATTCCTTTTTAAGACATCACTTTTATCATTTTACCCTTACTTTTTTTTCTTACTTTAATTTTGGAGGAAACCACACACTATTCTAATATTAATAATCCAATTAAATGTGTTTTTTTAAACCGTGCACCAAATCAACCCAGACGATAATTTTTGAACGAAGGGAGTAATGTGTAAGCATTCATCAAAGATTTGGGACTTTTCCTTTAACCGGTTACTGCTACCGTTCGTCCACTAAAACATGAACAAATCTTTGTTTTCAAAAATTGAAAAAAAAATTCATTCTATTGCCTTCTTTCTTTAAATTCGTTCTCCGCTTATATTATTATATTCTTGATATCCCAATTCACTAAGAGCTTGTTTGGTACCATATTTTACGAGGTATAAAATGCAAGGAAATCAGTTGCAGTGGTGCGTTAGGGTAACTCCAATCAAACCTCAAAACATTCAATTTGGGTTCAAACTTGCACCAAATTTATTCCAACAGACCCCCAAACATCTCTCCAATTTGGGTTGATGAATAGTGTCACCCCAAATTTGGGGAAACACTATTCATCTAACCTCAAATGAGGGTTGATGAGACCCACTCCTTTCTAAAGCAAAAAATTAATTTTTAAATACAACAAATTGATTTTTAAATACAACAAATTATTAATAATTTATATTATGAATTTAAAATTATTTTAATTGATTAATAACTAATAATAGCCATGTAATAAATATTAGTAATGTAATTTATTTTAAAGCATTAAAAAAGAAAAATAAATTATAATAAATTGATCTATTATGTAAATTGAAAATAAAAAAAGGCATACAACTTAAAATAAAAAATGACATACAACTTGAAATAATGTATGTGTTTGTATTTATCAAATGGTTTGTAATTTAAAATATATTAAATTACTAATTTTAAAATATAAGCAATTATATAAATAATATTATATAAATAAACTTATTAAATACAATAATTATTGATTATGTAATCTTAATAATTACAATTTTAAATGTTATAATAGAAAATCAAAATAGAATATGCTAAGGAATATTCTTTTTGGTGTAAGATTTGATGTGAAGGGTTGAAGTTGGAATAGTGGATAGTGCTGAAATTGTCCCAAATTGGAGTAAGTTTGGATCCAAATTGAGGTTTTTGGGTTGGACATCGTCTTATGAAACTCCTCGTTTTGAAAATAGAAGCGTTTTCACAACGCTCTCGTTGAGGGTATATAGCTTTTTCATAAACGCTGAAAACCAAACGCTAGCTAAGTCTGCAAATGACCAATGAGTTGAAGTCTTATTTGGAACTCCTGGCTCTAGAAAGAAAGATAAAGAGAATTAGCTAGAAAAAGGTCATCGGGGACGACCATCAAAAGATTATAGTCATTCTTGAGCCTAAGCACAATCATGCATTTCTTTCGCTAGCTAGGAAATCTGTAGAATTCATGAATATCATCTATTCAGAATTTATTGGCAGCCCCATAGAACGCATTATCTATGCCAGAGAAGAATTTCTTAGATTAACTTCTTAGAATGCAGCCCGGCCGAGTAACACATTCAATTCAATTCCCATGTCTGCCTTCTTTGTCTCGACGTCTGACCAAGCTCTTTCCTTCCGTTGAGATATGTTAGACCTGTTTTTTTCATCATTTGGTTGCACTCGAGTCCGTAAGTCTGCTACACCTATGAACATCAATACTAGCGAGTTTACGAGCATATCCTCGCCTCATGAAAAGGTGGTAGGCGTGGTCACGATGTGGCTGATTTTCACAAGTTTCAGCAGAAGGCTGGGCTTTTGTGGGAATGATTTGCAGAAGATTTTCAATAGAACTTTTCTGTTACATTCCTCTTTTTGCCTTTCCTATGTCCAAAGACGAGCTGAAACTTCCGTCTCTTTGTAAGGTTGTCAAAAGTGTTAGATTTTGGAGGCCCTTTTGTGTGGCAGCCTCTAACGAAGCCCAAACTCCAGGTCTGCCCACTCTCCAGGTCTTGACCGTCCAGCCCATTCATCCTTGCTTGGTCAACCGGTTACCTATTGCCTTTTATAATCCCTTGATTGATTCTCTCCTTTTTTGAATCCATTGATTTCATCATTGATCGGCAATGTCTTGGTATAAATATATACCTTCCTTCGGCAGCCTTCAGGGGTGCAGTGAGTGAGAAACAAAAAAGCAACAGGCAGCAGCCTTGGTTTGTGAGAGAAAATTCCATTACTCTATTTCTTCTCTTTTCTTCTGTGACGAAGTGCTGCTCCGTGGGTCATTCTTGATCCTCTCCGTCCTTCTCCTTCTTTGTGATTGAGAGTGTGTTGGTAGTACTGAGTTTTGGGGTTCTCTCCTTGGGTAATACTTGCTGGTATTAACGTGGTCTCACTGATAGACTTGGGTCGGTGAAAGGTGTCTGAGCCGAAGAGTTTATAGCCTAGACCTTTGTGGTCAATTAAGGCGAGTCGTGCTTGGGTCACGGCGTTCTAATAAAACTCTTCGTGTCCTTTCTTTATCTTTTGTCCAATTAATCTTATTGCTCTAGACTAATATTTGTTTTGCAGGAACATAGTTTATTGGTCTATAAGTTTAATTGGTGGTACTAATCAATTAGCTATTTGTATTAATAGGCTAGTTGTTAGTGGTTGTATTTTTTGTTTTAATACAAAAGTCTCGTTTCTGTACGTGTTCGTTCCGGGTAGTGTGATTGTAAAATCACAACAGTGGTATCAGAGCCCGTGTTCCGTACCGTGAAACGGTAGAGCCTCCTTCGATCCAAAAATCGGTAACTCTAAAAAGGTTTATTTGG
Source organism: Codonopsis lanceolata (assembly GCA_013146195.2). NCBI lineage: Eukaryota > Viridiplantae > Streptophyta > Magnoliopsida > Asterales > Campanulaceae > Codonopsis > Codonopsis lanceolata. Next base: position 14,469,238 of record CM028384.1, on the reverse strand, counting down.
TGAGCTTCTTTCATCTCGAAATAATTACGGTTTTTTGTGTTTTAAAATTCTCGTAATTTATTTGATTGATTGTGCTCTATTTAAATCTCTACTGTTTGGTTGGAATTTGATTGCTTGAATTTATTTTTTGGGTGATAATAAAAATAAAAATATTCTTATATTTTTCGATTTGGTTTGATTTGTTGGTTTTGTGTTATTTCTCTAAATGGGTTCTTCATCTAATTATAGTTTGGAACCTTTTAATGGGAAAAGTGATTTTTCTATGTGGCAAAAGAAGATGAAAAGTATTTTAATTAAAGAAAAGGTTTTCAAAGCCATAACTTTAAATTATGCTAAAGACACTTCTGAAGATGCCATAATTGAAATGGATGAATCTGCCTACTCCTCGATTATCTTAAACCTGTCTGAATCGGTTATTCGGAAATGTGGTGAACATGCTCATGCTAAGAGTCTTTGGGAAAAATTGGAGCAAATTTATTTTGGAAAAACATTGCCAAGTAAAATTTATCTCCTAGAAAAAAATTTCAGTTTTAAATTAGATCTTAGCAAAGACATGGAAGATAATATTGATGTTTTTACCAAATTGGTAGAAGACATAAAACAAACCGGTGATGAACACATAGATGATTACTCTTCGATTGTGCTTTTAAATGCTATACCTGATTCTTATGCTGACGTGAAATCTGCTATTAAGTATGGTAGGGATAAGATCACACTTGATACGGTGATATCTAGTTTAAAAGGCAAAGAATTAGATTTGAAAGCTAATAAGGGAAAATCTAACACTGGTGAGGTTCACATGGTGAGAGGTAGGACGCTCGAGAGAAATAATGGTCATCAGCATAATCATAATAATCAAAACCAAGGGAATAATCAGAATTCTGGAAATAAGAATAGAAATAAAAGTAGGTCAAAATCTAGAACCAAAGGTAGGAAGTGTTACAATTGTGGTGAAAGTGGACATTTTAGGAAAGATTGCACAAATCCTAAAAAGAAAAATTTGAATCCGCAAAGTGATTGCAATATGGCTTCTGCTAGTGAGAACTGTGGTGATGTTTTTATGGTAACTGATTTATGTGAAAGTGTTGTTAATTCTATTCATACCATGCCTGCTTGTGAAAATGAATGGTTAATTGACTCTGGATGTACTTATCACATGTCACCATTTAAAAACTTCTTTTGTTCCTACAAAAGCCTGGAAAATGGTTTTGTTTCTTTAGCCAATGAGAAAAAGTGTGTTATAGCCGGAATTGGTGATATTTGTTTAAAATTTAATTCTGGAAACACTTTTACCTTGAAAAATGTTCGACATGTGCCTGATTTATGTAATAATCTGATTTCGTGTGCATCTTTAGAAGATGATGGTTTGGAAGGTAAGTGGGGAAAAGGAATGATGAAAATTCTAAAGGGATCTTTAGTTGTCGTTAAAAAAACGCCGTAACTTGTATGTTTGCTCTGCCATGCCTGTTTGTCTTGATGATAACGTTGCTAATCTTGTTAAAGAAGATAAAACAAGTTTGTGGCATAAAAGGCTTGGACATGTGAGTAGTAAGGGTCTTGAAATTTTAAACAAAAATGGATTTTTTGGAAAAGATAAAATTTCGGATTTGCCCTTTTGTGAAACTTGTGTGATGAGCAAACAAAAGCGTGTTAGTTTTCCACCTTCCCCTAACCCCAAAAATTTTTCTTCAAAACGTGCACTTGATTATATACATGCTGATGTGTGGGGTCCTGCTACTGTACCCACTCATGGTGGAAGTCGTTACTTCTTGTCGATCATTGATGATTTTTCAAGGAAGGTTTGGCTGTTTTTAATGAGAAACAAATCTGATGTGTTTGAAAATTTCAAAAACTGGAAAACTTTGATTGAAAACCAAACTGGTCTTAAAATCAAGAAACTTCGGACTGATAATGGGTTAGAATTCTGCAACTTTGAAATGGATAAATTTTGTGCTGAAAATGGGATTGAGAGGCACAAGACTATGCCTTATAATCCGCAACAAAATGGTGTTGTTGAAAGAATGAATAGAACCCTTTTGGAACGTGTTAGGAGCATGTTAGTCTCCTCGGGTCTCTCCAAAAAGTTTTGGGGAGAGGCAGTCTTGCCGCCTATCTCATCAATAGGTCTCCTTAGTTCCTTTGCATGGTAGATGTCCGGATCAAGTGTTTTTGGTAGGGAAATTGACTTTTCAAACTTGAGAATTTTTGGTTGTCCGCTTATGCTCATAGGAAATTTGATAAACTTGAACCTCGATCCGTGAGATGTGTTTTCTTGGGTTACCAGGGTGTGAAAGGATACCGGTTATGGTTAAAGAGAGGAACCGGATTTAAAGTGATAATAAGTAGGGATGTTGTGTTTAATGAAAAGCGAATTTCCTTGCTTAAATGTTCCTGCTGAACTGTTGAACCTATCCCTCCCCCGGCTCACATTATGGTGGAGCATCCCTTAGAACCCAATGATGCTAGTTCAAGTATGCAACCTGAAATTGAGAATTCTGAAAATTTGCATGAGTTTGATGAAAATGTGAATTTTGAAAATGAGCATGTTAATCTTGAAAATGTTGAACCTAATGAGCAAAATGAAGTTGAAAATGAACAAAATGAAGTGCCTATATTGGATGAATTGCATGACTATCAGCTTGCTCGTGATAGACCTAGACGCATTGTTAGGCAACCCTCTCGTTTTGATGATTTTACTTCATTTGTGTTTAGTGTGTTTGAATCCATTGATAATACCGAGCCTAAAACATATAATCAAGCCTTAAATCGCTAAGCTGTAATGAGTGGATTAATGCTATGAATGATGAAATGAATTCCTTGCATGTTAATCAAACTTGGACTTTAGTGCCTAAGCCGAAAAACCTTCGTTGTTGCTTGTAAGTGGCTCTATAAAGTCAAGAATGAATCGATTCGGTGAGATTTAAGGCTAGATTAGTGGCTAAGGGTTTTACTCAAAAGGAAGGTATAGACTACATGAAATCTTTGCTCCAAGATAGTTAAGTTCACAAGCTGTTAGGATTATGCTTGCTTTGGTAGCTCAATTTGATTGGGAATTGAAACAAATGGACGTAAAAACTGCTCTTTTTGCACGGTGATTTAGATGAGAAAATCTATATGCGGCAACCCGAGGGTTATGTGGATAATCAATTTCCTGATTATGTGTGCTTGCTTAAAAAATCCTTATATGGCTTGAAACAGTCTCCTCGCATGTGGAATAAAAAATTTGATCAATGCATGCTTGATTTAAAATTTAGCCGGAGTGCGTATGATCATTGTCTCTATTTCAAGAATGATAGGAATGTGCCTGTTTTCTTGCTCATATATGTGGATGATATGCTTCTTATTAGCCCATGTCCCAAATCGGTTGAAGTTGTTAAAAATTGCTTAAGTGCTAGATTTGACATGAAATATTTGGGTGATGCTAACAAGATTCTTGGCATGAACATAATTAGAGATCGTAAATCCTCAATTGTTTACTTAAATCAGATTTCATATGTTGAAAAGATTTTGAGTAAATTTTCTATGTTAGATGCCGATTCTGTAGATGTTCCCCTTGCTTCACACTTTGTGCTTAGTAAAGAGCAATGTCCTAAAAATCAATTTGAAATGAATCAAATGAGTAGAATCCCGTATTCTAATGCCATAGGTTCCATTATGTACTTGATGGTTAGTACTCGCCCCGACATAGCTTATGCCATTAGTTGTCTTAGCCGATATATGTCGAACCCGGGTTTGCCCCATTGGCACGCCGTTAAGTGGTTGTTGCGATACTTGAAACACTCTTTGAACTATGGTATTAAATTCTTCAAATCTGAAAATGGTGTTAGATTGGTTGGGTATGTTGACTCGAATTATGCCAATGATAGAGATCATAGGAAGTCTACCACATCTTATGTGTTCACTCTTTGTGGGTCTTGCATTAGTTGGAAGTCTCAATTACAATCCGTTGTGGCCTTGTCCACAACCGAGGCTGAATACATAGCTATAACCGAATCGATTAAAGAAGCTCTTTGGTTAAAAGGCTTAATTTCTGAAATCGGTTTTTTGAAAGAAAAAGTGGTAGTGTTTTCAGATAGTCAAAGTGGTATTCAATTTTGTAAAAATCCAGTTTTTCACGATAGAACTAAACACATTGATGTGCGTTTTCATTTCATTCGTGATGTTGTTGCTAAGTGCATTATTTACTTGGATAAAGTTGATACTAGCTTAAACCCTGCTGATATGGGCACCAAGTGCCTTCCTGTTAAAAATTTTCTAAACTGCTTGAAAATTTTGATGATGGATACCGGTGATCCCGGTAATTAAGGATGTCCCATTTTCTTGTGATTTCCCCTAGAAATTCCATGGCCGTTCTGTGTGAACACCTATGGTGACTTGACTAATTCTGCTTTCCGCTTTATGAATTAGTTAAGTATTTAGATTTCTGTATCTTTGTGTGTGTTAGAAATCTTTTTTCCCTGCTTTGTTCTTACTTTGTGTTGGATCAAGTGCAGAGATAGGCGATGATGAAACCTTTCTTAATTTATGTCTATATGAGTCCATGTATGTGTACCAGCACTTGTTCCAAGGTGGAGAAATGTTAGATTTTGGAGGCCCTTTTGTGTGGCAGCCTCTAACGAAGCCCAAACTCCAGGTCTGCCCACTCTCCAGGTCTTGACCGTCCAGCCCATTCATCCTTGCTTGGTCAACCAGTTACCTATTGCCTTTTATAATCCCTTGATTGATTCTCTCCTTTTTTGAATCCCTTGATTTCATCATTGATTGGCAATGTCTTGGTATAAATATATACCTCCCTTCGGCAGCCTTTAGGGGTGCAGTGAGTGAGAAACAAAAAAGCAACAGGCAGCAGCCTTGGTTTGTGAGAGAAAATTCCATTACTCTATTTCTTCTCTTTTCTTACGTGACGAAGTCTTTGCTCGTGGGTCATTCTTGATCCTCTCCGTCCTTCTCCTTCTTTGTGATTGAGAGTGTGTTGGTAGTACTGAGTTTTGGGGTTCTCTCCTTGGGTAATACTTGCTGGTATTAACGTGGTCTCACTGATAGACTTGGGTCGGTGAAAGGTGTATGAGCCGAAGAGTTTATAGCCTAGACATTTGTGGTCAATTAAGGCGAGTCGTGCTTGGGTCACGGCGTTCTAATAAAACTCTTCGTGTCCTTTCTTTATCTTTTGTCCAATTAATCTTATTGCTCTAGACTAATATTTGTTTTGCAGGAACATAGTTTATTGGTCTATAAGTTTAATTGGTGGTACTAATCAATTAGCTATTTGTATTAATAGGCTAGTCGTTTAGTGGTTGTATTTTTTGTTTCAATACAAAAGTCCCGTTTCTGTACGTATTCGTTCCGGGTAGTGTGATTGTAAAATCACAACAAAAAGATCTAACCAAGAGTGAGCAAGTTTTTGCTCAAATGAGAGCTGTGGAAGACGACATTCTTAGATTGGAATCTGATCTCCATGCAAACCTTGAGTACCTCTTCATCCTTTCCCGAGTAAAAGGCAAGAGTTAAATGGATCTCGGATCGGGTTCTTTCCCGGGTAAAAGGCAAGAGTGAAATGGATCTCGGATCAGGTTCATGTCACTCTCAGCAAAAGAAAAAAGAAGAGTGAGATTTATCAAATCGGACTATTTGACCTGTGAGTAAACAAATATAGTCTTTAACCACTGGTTCATCAATAAACTAGTGGTCAACTAGTGATTTCGGATGCTGAAGCGTCCACTTTTACTGATTTACTGATAAATCAGTCTGATTTATCAGTAGTTTATTTAATCGATCAGGTCATAAAAGAATTTTTTTTTTTTTTTAGATGAGACTACAAATAAACAAGTTATTTTTGACTTGATCATTTGTGTAACTATCCCCTTAGAAAGAAGAAGCTAAATTCCATGGCCTTCCAGTTTCAATTAGGGTATGTTTCGATATTTCAAATTCAAATTCTAATGTTATAGAATTCAAATTCATAGATTTTTAGTTCTATAAAAATAAAAATAATATTCTATTGTTTGGTTAAGTCATTGACTTCTAAATTTAGTTTTAGAGTTTAATGCAACTTTACATTTGACTTTCTTATACTCCCATCCATTCGTTTTATTCGTTTTCTTTTTATTTTTCGTTTGTTTCAAAAAAATTATATTGTTCATAACTTTCTTTTTTTAAAACAACACTTATATCATTATATCTTTACTTTTTTCTTCATACTTTAATTATAGATCATATATATATGTTATTTAAAGAAAATTATAGATTATATCAATATTAATAATTAAATCAATTAATTTTTCTTAATTTATGTGCTCATTCAAACAAGATAATAATATTGGGACAGAAGAGTACTCCTTCCGTCCCAAAATATATGATGTTTTGGAAGAATTTTTTTCAAATTCATAAAGAAAATTAGGGTAAAATTCTGACTGGTCCTTTTTCAAAATTTGTAACATCAAAAGTCAACATTTTTTTTTAATCGCAAAAGACCAATTTTCGAAATATTGTTCTGAAAATGTTATCGTGACCTTCAACAGTTCCAGGAAACACATTGGATTCGAAAATCACTATTATTGCGCAACGAGGGATCAACTTGATCAGTCGAGGGAACAGCGTTTCGTGAGGGTTCGAGGGCAACGCCCCCGAAATATGATTTTTTTATTTTTTTTATTAAATATGAAACTGTAATGGATCTGTGATGAATTGAGATTTTTTAGTAGAAGCGAATATAGAGGAGGAAGAAGAAGAAAACTTATAACAGAGGAGAAAGAAGAAGATGTAGGACATAATCTGGTTCTTTATGATTTTATATCGTAATTCAAAAATATTAGATTAATGTATCGTGTTGCAAACATTGATGTATTGCGGTTCAAAAATATCGGATTAATGCTTCGCGGTTCAAACATTAATGTATCGTGGTACAAAAATAGACTAGACAATTAAACTGATAAATCATGGTTCAAATATTAATGTATCACGATGCAAAAATAGACTAGACATGAATCGCGGTGCGAAATTAATAGAATAAAATTGATGCATCGCGGTTCAATAATCAACACACAATTAAACAGATTAATCGGGGTTCAAATATTGATGTATCGTGGTACAAAAATATACTAGGCAATTAAACTGATGAATCGTGGTGTAAAATTAATGCAATAAAATTAATACATCACAGTTCAATAATCAATGCACTCAATTAAACTAATGAGTCGCGATTCACATTGATGTATGGTGCAAAAATATACTAGACAATTAAACTAATGAATCACGGTGTAAATATTAATGCAAAAAATTGATGCACTGCGATTCATTTTCATACCACGTCTCATGCTCATTAAGGGTATCGTAGTCTTTTTGCCGCAAAAAGTGTCATTTTCCGATTTGAAAAAAAAAACACTATTAAAACGAATAAAAACTTTAGAAAGTTGACCGACCTACATTTTTCCCAAAATAATTCACTATATCAATATTAATAACCAAACCAAAATAATTCACTATAACTTGGCGATCAGTTCAGAAAGGCGTTAAGAAAGGAGACGAGAGAGATGGGGAGAGATCAAATATTACGCTACGCTATTCTTGATATCATCAAAAGACTATCTTAAGAAAGCGGGAGAGGAGAGAAAATAGGCTCGATCGACTGTAAGGAGAGGAGATGAGAAATCAAGAATAGCTTAGAGAGATGTCAGACTGATCTATCAAGGACTGCACTTAGTAAACTTGAGCCCTTCAGTCTGATCTATCAAGAAATCCTATGCTCTCACTCCGTTGCCTGTGGTTCCTTCACTTGAAATATATATAGAAGGCTTTTGAGCAGCTGTCAGAAATATATATAGAAGGTTTTCAAGCAACTCTAACGGAATGAAGAAAAGAACTGAAGACCCTTTCAAGCATTCTTGCTTGCGAGGGACTGATTCTTGCTTGCGAGGCTGCTCCTGCACCAATTGCTTTTTTAAACCTTCTAAGATATCTAGCATTGCGAATCATTTCAATAGACTAGGCTCAAAATATATATGATCGAGCATTTGAAGAAAGATAAAGAGGAGCGAGCACGAAGAGTGGCATCGAGATATGGATCACTGGCTTTACTGTCAGCATTCCTCTGGATCAGAGAAAGAGGTTCAATTACAGTTCGAAGGAGAGGAAAAAGATAAGTCAGATCCGGCGAGTAACACGATTTCACATTGCCATATGGGTCTATGAGTCTATATCTTATGCAATTAATATAGAATTGGTTATCGAAAGGCTAGTGTGTGTGTGTAAATTATCTATCTTCATCCAGCATTGCTATTTATATGATAAATCGTGGAAGAAAACTGAGTTCTACGAAGGTATGAGGTACCGATCAAAGGTCAATTGCTACTTCTACCTGGGCTTGCTGATCTGCTCTTATTTCCGACCTACTTCTATGCCTGTTTGACTTGCGCATAAGACCACAACTTGTATACTAGTTGGCTAGCAAAAGAAATAAGATTCTGACTAATAAAGATCAATGAAGGATCCAACAGCGAAACTTTTCCTGATCATTTCCCAGACAATCAATAAAGTAGGATCCTTCCATTCCTTGGGGGTTCAATTCCAATTGGAACTCTTATTTGTGTCTTTCCTTGGGTACTTCTCTTCATATTGAAAGCTTTGCCCCGTCCTTCCCCGGTCCTCAATAGCCTAATACTACCCCCCCCCCATGTAGCCATTGGGAAAACAGAAAGAAAGGGTGGAGCGTGGAGAGTATTTTACTGCAGCAAGACCTTTCAGCTCCTTGCAGCTTGTCTATTTCCATGCTAGAAGTTAGTTACATCCTACTGCCGAAGCCCCTGGCCTAGCTATATTGGTCTTTCGCCCCTAGAACAGGTATACATCGTGATCCCACCCGGTTCTTTTCAAGCAAGTTACTTTAGCTTCCCGATTTCAATTTGGTAACACGATTCTGAAATTTAGGCTTTGCTGTCAGCTGCCCCATTTACTGCTTTTCTTTGCAGATTGACATCCTGAATAGAAAAGACATACTCCAGGAATGAGAATCACTGCAATCCGCTACTTAGTTGTTGATGCTTATAAGGTGAACATACCAATTGTGAGGAAAGCCATCTTGACAGCAACCAACCTAGAACCCGAGTTCTGTCATGAATGATGAATCTCAATCTTTTCAGTTGGGTCACTGAAGTCGGAAGTCAATTCTCCTCAAAGAGGAGTCTTAAAGGACGAATCTTACCCCCCAATAGCCTGCTTTTAATGGTTCACAGGGAGAATAAAAAGCTAGTGTTGAATGTTGATGACCAAAGAGCTCTCGCTGAGATTTCATCACTGCCTTACCAAGCATAAAGTTTAGATCCTACTGACAGATGCTGACATCTTTATGTAAAGAAAGAAATATTACATATAGTGTACCAAAAAAAAAAAAAAAACTCGAGGAAAAGAAAATAGATGTTCTACGTTGTATAAGTCGAATGGAGGTTTCACATTCATCCATGAGATAGAAGCGACGAAGGAATGAAAAAGAAAATCACAATAATTACTTTTCAAAATAAAAGAAAAAAATTGCTACTAGCATATAATTGTGTACAGCGTTATCTTATAGATCAATAAACTAATTATTTTGATCTTACATCATGCACCAACTATTTTGGTGTATCAATCATTCAACTGAAAAGGACATCTCTTTTCTGAATGAAACAAAAAAGTTTTTGTACCTAAAATACGTCACTTCCAGAGAGCCAGAATCGGTCTATTAAATCCAGATTTGGTACCGCATAGACCTACTGTGATGTTTTCAACCAACCTAAATCCAATCTGCATCAAACACAAGCTTAGAGACTTTAGACGTCAAAAATTGGCCTCAACAAGGAAACAGCATGTCACGGGGAAAATAGAGTGAGAGAAACCCAAACGCGTAAAATTCAAAACCTCATTCACGGAAGTGAATAATACATACCTTGTCCAGAAGAATCTCCTGAAAATCCTTGGGGCGGATCCGGATACTTTTATAATTAGCTTTTGCTACCTGCAGAAAACAAGGATAATTTGCTTCCATGATTACAAAATATGAGTTACATCAAGTGGCTACCACCCGCCTCACTTGACTAGCTCAAGCCCCAACCTTTAGTCAAACTTTCTTTTCAACAAGTACTGAACAATAGAGGGAAAATGAATTTATACCTCAGACACTTTACGGTTCTTGTAATACGATTCCCATGGCTGGGGTTCCACAACAAGGATACCACCCTGCTCCGAATCAAGTACACTTCAGAATTATAGAAAAAGTATACATGAAGGGGGTATAATGTTTTACTCAAATCATTAGTTACATGTAACTTCTGGAGAAGTTTCCATTCACGATAGCACCAAAATTTACAAAAGGCTAGATATAGCACTTACAGGTCGAAGAAGCCTCCAAATCTTTGCAAATAATGTAATCAATCCGCCATCACCCCAATTCAAGTGGACCCATTTTGTAACACTAAAGCTGCAGGGCAGGAAACAAATCAATTCAACCACCACACAGATCATAGGAGAATGAGGTAATTTACGTATGGGCAGCCTGTAAAACATGTTTTTATAAAATACATAATTTAAAAGGATCAAAAGAGAGCACACAATGCCTCGCACGCGGAATTTTCAAGAATATCCATCAAAAGGGAAACAAAAAACAGACCATTCAACTTGTAATATTTAATTCCTACAAGTTGAAGTTGTTCATTGCTCCGACATCACCCAGGAAAAACAAAACAAAACAAAACAGAACTGTAAAAGGAGTGATCAAGAAAATGAAAAAAGAAAGAAGCAATTACAAGCAGTGCAGATTTTTGAACAAGCTAGACGACAGCAATGCAAGGAATCTCCATATCTAAGTCACCCTGAGCGGGAGCGAAAGCAAGAGTGTGAGAGCGGCAAACTCCAAAATCACCTCAAAACGGGAGCATCTTCACAGCATCGTAATTTTTATTTTATTTTTAATACATATATTAATATATAAAAAGAAAATGAGTAAGTTCCTATTTATTGACGTGAATCTTTTAAGATTTACTTTTTTAGCAGTTAGCACATTAACATTTTTTCTTAGAAGCAGTCTATGAACACCTGTTCCTTCATATGTGAGCCATAGGGGACTTGGTATCATGTTCTTGTGTGAATTGGAAGCAACTCAAAAAAACCTTTTCCATCTAATCAACTCCCATGACGAATTTTAGATAATGGGCTTTGTCTGACTTTCCACACAACCTTAAGTGGAAGGCGAAGTGACCGGCGACAGATCTGCAAAAAAAATGCACCAGAAGGAGCTAAATAAGAATTTTCTCTCTGCAAATCTCCACGTGGTTCCCTGAAACAAATCCCCTAAATATTCTCCCCATATTACTCGTTTCATTTCATCGTTTCTCCATAAATTCAAGTGCAGAAAACAAACTGGACTGTCCTCACCTTGAACAAGATTCATAATTTGTAGACTTTGGTTGGAAGTTTCAAATCCGCGAACTAGTATGGAAACATGATTCACGCTTTCAAAAAATTGGATTCGGGAATTACTCCTGCATCTGCTCTCAAATCGCCAGTTCGCACTCGGAGTTATGGAGCGGCAGCCTAACCTGGCAAATTGTGTTACTTAGCTCCGCAGTTATCTTCTCAACTTAAATTTGGTAACAGAATCTCCACAGCCATTTTATACAATCCACCACCACAATTTTTGCTACTTGTCACCGAACTGTAATATGATTCCAGAATAATCATTTCCAAGATACAACTGAGATATTGTACGTTATATATTCCAATCAAGTCAGTTCTTATCTCATTCACTTTCTTGATCAACGAGGAAAATGTCATTTAAGATGAATACATGCGTTATCAATCAACTCAATAGAGAAAAAACGAACTTACCAAATGATAGTATCGTAGACATTGGCCTCTGGTGAAAACCAATGTTGAACAAAATTTTCTGCTTGGAAAGAGACTTTGTCAAGCAGTGGAGAAGCAGAAGAATCCCCCGGAATCTGATTTGTGTCTCCTCTCACCGGTTCAGATACACCGTCCTTTTCATCATTTAGTCCTGGATCTTCCAATTTTCTAGTCTTTGGAGGCTTCTTACTAGCACTCATTCTTGCAATTCTTCTAAGGTTCCAATATGCATCCTCAATTCGAGCTAGAAATGAAGGACATTATAAGTGGGATTAGCAGTAACAACAATGAAAACTTCAGCTTCAAATAACTACACTTTTTGTGACTTCAAAGTTTTCAATGTGACAACTGACAAGATAACAACATTAAAGATATATAGAGAACTTGGTATCAATGCTAAGCCAAGGGTCATATTCACCCCAGCTCAATGATTTTAAGTTTTTAACTACGAAAAACAAACACATCATTACATTCAATTCAGAGAGCTATACATCTGCACATATTTGAAAAATGCGGAAGGCGAGAGGCAGGCAAGAGGTCAAAATTTGAGGCGAGAAGCGAGGTGCAAAAAAGCGCTCATGGAACAAATATTACGGAAATATATACATACATATATATATATATATATATATATATATATATATATATAAAAGTTATATAACTTAACAAATATAAGTTATTTTTCTAATCATAAAAAATATAAAAATTGTGGAAAAAAAATTAGCAAACACTACAGATATTACTGATTCGATAATAATTATTTTAAGAAACGTAAAGTGTGACCTGTGAAAGTGAAAATTGAAAAAACAGAAAGATAATATTTTTTAAAGAAACATAAAGTCTAAAAAGTGAAAAAAAAAAACTGAAGATAATTTTTTTAAGACACATTATCAGCTCAAAAAAAAATTAGCATTCAGTAACCAAAAAAATTGGAAGATAATAATTTTTTTTAATATATGAAAGTGTAAACAGTGAACTGTAAGTGAAAAACTCAAAACAAATTATTAAATTAATAAATTATTAAATAACTTCTGAACATCACAATATAATACACAAAGTCAAACAGAAGAGGACGAACATAATTAACTAACATACTATCATATCATCCGAACTGAAGAAAAGAACAGAAGAAGAAGACCAGAGGAAGTCGCACAGAGGAAGTCGTACAGATGAAGTCACACAGAAGAGAAGACGAGGAACGGAAGAAACCTGGAAGTCGTCGTGAGTCTGAGTCGTCGTGAGTCGTCGGAGTCTTAGTGTCTTCGACAGTTCGACTCTTCGTCGAAATCGTAGCCGTACCCTTCTTCTTCGTCAGGTTAAGCCCGTTTGGGGTTTTTTATACCCCGTATACTATGCTACTACGTCGTTTTGTTAAAAAAAAACCCAAACCTGGTCCACTGTTCGACTGAGCGCCTCCATCGCTTTTTGTCGACTTTTTCGAAGTCAAAAGACGTGACAGTCGCTGAAAATCGACGAAAGTCGCTCGCCGTCCGGAGTCGACCAAAAAAGTCGACGAACCTCGCCCCCTTGCGCTTTGCGCCTCAGTCGCAAGAAGCGCTCGCTTTTTTCAACGGTGCATCTGCAGCCATGACCTTCTAGCTACACCTCTTCTAGCCATCGTTTTATTTTTAAGCTTTATAGTGAAGATCCAAATTTAGCTTTGACCTTCTGATAACTGAAAACCTCTTACCTCATACTAGAATGAGACCAGCTGAAATCTCAACCAATTTTTCTAAGGAATGGTCGACATTCATGTATCTAAGCCCAACTATTTTGTTTTTTTTTTTGATAAGTAATAATTATATAAAAAACATCAAAACAGGTGATGCGGCCTATGTACATGGAGTATACCTAGCCAAAATAATTAGCCAGTATCAATATTATTTACAAAATCTACAAGAGTAGAGTTAGAACTAGGAGTGGATTGAGATGCCTCGAACACCAAAAGTGAAGGTGGGAATCAACAAATACTTCAAATCCGGGACAGCCATTTCCTCATTGTCAAAGGCCCTGTGGTTCCTTTCCCTCCATAGAATCCAGCACACTCCCAAAAAGAGATGTCTCCCAATTGCGGTTTCTCCTATTCTTATAAGCCCAACTATTAGAATGTGTGACTCAACTATTCCACTTTATCTTCTCCAACTCAAGCTGAGACTCTGAACTCTGGACTCTGGACTCTGGACAGAATCATAACTATTTATATGTTAGCAGCAAGTCACCTTTCAAAATCTAGTGAAACTTTTCGCCGCATCTCCAAAATCAACAGTCATTATTTGCATTTAAGTGCTTTTTATAAGCTTTTAACCAGTTATATCAGAACCACATTAAGCTCACTGAAAGTGTCTCGATCAAATCGTGGGCCTCTTGTTACGGCTGCACACAGCTCAGGTTGGTTGGCTTCAGCCTTTTAGGGCCAAAACCAAAAGAGAAACAAATGGAACAGGTTTGACATTTTTAAAAACAAAAACCAACAATACGATGTAAAGCTTATATTGTTATATTTTCTGTTCGGAACAAATCAATGTTAAACAGAGTCAATTGGAGTCAGTCCTGTGGTTTGTGGCCAGTCTAATTAAAAGTTTAAACATTTAACTTGGACACAATCTTCAATTTGAAAAAGAATCAAGTGAAGGGTAGATCACTGATGAAAAATTGTCCATTAGTAACAAAATAAAAGATGGAGTATCTACCTCATAACCTATGTGGACCAAAAGACTCTTATCTTGCTTCCCATCCATTCACATGCCACACACCTTTGTTTCACCTTCTTCAACTCTTCATTTCATGTATATGTATCAGTGCTCACTGCTTGCAAAACACAATTTTTACTCGCACAACTTCTGCCATTGAGCTTTTTTCCAACTATGCATCTATCAGACTAACCCTTGCTCTTGCCTTCCAGCACCTCTAACTCAGCATACACAGCTAACCAACCTTCAGCCCCATCTTCCTCCAACATCAATTAAACCCAATATCAAAATAGAGAGGTTTCCCACAAAACAAGATTGTCATCTTCTCCACAGAGATATGGATAGTAGGGCATCTTTAAAGGCTAGTAGTAACCTTAGAGTTTGATAGATGCTAGGGCATCATTTTTAATTATAACATACACAAACAAAAGCAGATAGATTCGGTAAATAGAGAAAAATCATAATGAATCAATCCTGAATTATGGTCTCAACAAATTCATGTAATTGCTTGTGGTTTGATAGAGATAGAACCTTAGGAATTCTTCAAATGGGCAACAATATTGGGTATGACTGGATAAGACTTGTAAGAACAAAACATGAATGCATGTCAAGTATAATAAAGTTGAACATTAAAAAGTCCTCTCAGCAACACCTTGTTTGTAGTTTGCGGTCAATGCAGCTAGAGAGGAAACAAGTTTATACTTAAAAAAATTACCAGAATCAATGTCAATTCCTAGGATGCTCCGGCAGCAGAACATTTTTGCTGCATAATGAAAAGAAAGAAACATATTAAATTAAGCAACAATCTTAAGCTAAAACTATCGCTCCGTTTGTTTCACAGAAAATGATTTTTAGAAAATGATGATTTCTGGAAAATGAAAACATTTCGTTTTCAGATGTTTGGTAAATCTTTTGAAAATATGTCGAAAAACATTTTCGGGTGTTTGGCAAACGCACGGAAAATGCTACAGAAAACAATATATGAATAAATACAAAAAATATATTCTAATATATATTTTTTTTTTGATAGGTAAGTATGACCCCTTATTGGTATGGTGATTAGAAGCAAGGACCTCAAGGTCATCGCTTGAGTGCCCTTGCCATCTCTCCCACCCTTTGGGGTCATAAAAATATATTCTAATATTAATGCTCAAATTGAATATAAAATAGTGTTGAGCTTTAAGTAATTTTCCATTATTAACCTCAATTTATCATTAGTCGTGTCAAATCAATAAGATTCATCTTTTTTCAATCTCACAAATACAAATAAAAAAATTGATAATTTATATCAAAAAAACGTTTTAAAAAAGAAAATGAGCAATGTTTGGGACACCAAAAAAAAATACAGTTGACACTAATTTTAGGATGTAGCGAGTATTTATTAAAATTATAATTTATAAATAATGTGCACAAACTCTATATATATTTCTAAACAATTTATTAGTTGAGTGAAATATTGTGCGTATATGTAAATGTGTAATTGTGGAAGGGAGCGAAGGAGTCATTTTCCGGAAAATAAGGCTTCATTTTTCCGTTGACTCGGAAAAGCTTTTACGTTGACTATATTTTCCTAAGGTTACCAAACACCAGAAAATGAGGAAATCGTTTTTCAGAAGTCATTTTCCGTGAAACAAATAGAGCCTAAATCACAATATCTAATAAGATACCCATTGACCGAGAAAAACCAATGAGCAAGGCATGCAGGCGAAGAATTGACAAAGTATAAGGCCAGAAATTGAATCTGAAGATAAAACTTTCTGTTAACCGCCACTAACCTCTTCACTTGAACTCACAATTCATTTAGAAAGACTCGGTGTACAGTGACAACATGGTTAACCGTTAACAATACAACATGTGGAGCGGAGCATTCCCAATTGGGCTATCTAAGGTTGGTGTTGCTTTTCATTCCGGCGGCCTCGGGCCTTCGTATCAACATCTCCAAAAGTGATATCATTCTAGTAGGTGAGGGAGTGGGGGCTTTGGCCTCCTTTTTTGGATGTAAGGTTTCCAATCTTCCGTCCGTGTATCTTAGGTTGCCAATTGGAGCCCCGTTCAAGTGTAAAAATATGTGGTGATTTAAAAACTTGAACGTCGCTTGGCGGGGTGGAAGAAGCAGTATTTGTCAAAAGGGGGGAGACTTGTCTTGGTTAAAAATACGCTCTCAAGCATGCCTACATGTTTTTTTATCGCTTTTCGTAGTTCCTGCCTCTGTTCGGAAAAGATTAGAAAAGTTGGAGACGGATTTTATGTGGGAATGGCAGTCAACATAGCGAAAATATCATCTTGTCAATTCGGCTACGGTTTGCTCGGGTTTAGGGAAAGGGGGTTTAGGTATTATGAATTTGAAGCTGTTTAATGAAGCTTTGCTAGGGAAGTGGCAGTGGATGTATGTGGAGGATAAGGGAGCCCTTTGGAGGAAAGTGGTGGAGAGTGAGTTTGGCATAGGGAATAATTTGTTTCCGAGTCATTTGGGGTAGGTGTGTGTGGAAAGGTATTAGAAAAGGTTGGAATGCTTTTGGAAGAGAAATTTCTTTTCAGGTCAGGTTAGGGTCGTCGGTGAAATTTTGGAAAGACAAATGGTGTGGAGTTGCCCAGATCCTTTCATGAGCTTTTCTCTATGGCAAGGGAGAAGGACAGTTTGATTGGAGAATGGGCAGGTGATCTCGAATCTGTTATTCAGAAGGAATATCCAAGATTGGGAGATGGATTCGGTGTCAAGATTTTATGAGCTTCTTTACAACCAAAAAGTGAGTTGTGAGCGTGGCAGGGTAATTTGGGAGGGGTCTAAGGACTTCAAGTTTTCGGTCAAAGGCTATTATTCCAAGCTGTCAGAAAGAGAGGGATGTTGTTCCCTTGGAAATCAGTTTGGAAGACGGTAGCTTCAATCCGAGTGGCCTTTTCTGCGTGGGAAGTGGCAAATGAGGCTATACTGACTGGTGATAATCTGAGGAAAAGGAGAATGATATATGTTAACATATGCTTTCGGTGGTTGGGGAGCTATGGAATTTTTGAATTGTTAAAAATGTGGTGTGGGTGATTCCGGAGACCTCCAAAGACTAGTTATGGAGCTGGAGATATTTTTGGTGGAGGAAGAACATAAATACTATTTGGGAAGTTGTTCCCTTGGGGTGTGGTGGACGATTTGGAAACAAAGAAACCGTAGGGCTTTCGGTAATGAGGAGAGGTCCATTTCAGTTTTGAAGAGTTCTCTGCTCCATTTTCAGTTCGCTTGGTGTGCATGGGCAGAGCATTCTCAAAACCACATGTTAGTCTCTTTCGTAGATTTTTTTGCATAACATCTCTAATACTAGTTTTTTTTTTGATAAGTAACATCTCTAATACTAGTTAGTTTTCTGGTAGAGTATACTCCTTGCATAGGACACGTCACCTTTTTTGGCGCTTTGCTATCTATATATTTACCTTTATCAAAAAAACAATACAACATGGTGGAAGCAGACAAGCTAAATATGTTGATCAATAGCGATTCCCCACCATAAAAGACAATCCAATAAAGAAAACAAAATTAAATATTATGATTCCATTATATAAAAGATCCAATATAACTTGAGCAATGTGACCAATTCTAGTAGAGGAGACCCAAGCACTCCTACAAGGTCCTGCATAAGTGACCACATCAAGGATATTGGATAGCTTCATTTGGGTGCGGCAAGTTCAAACAGAGCCATAACACTCGTCAAACAAAATAAAATTTATGCCTCTAAATAATGTAATGCAAAGGGGAAAACGAGGCAGTGGATCTGCAATCCAGTGCACAGCATCTGCAAATTCTAGAGAAGGCATCTCTTGAAGAAGAGGGTAGGGAATCTGATAGAAATGGGAATGCAAACTTGGAACATGATCAGCTTCCAGAAGCTGTAAGAAAGTTGTTTCTCAACAAAGAGAGGGGGATATCCTTAAAGAACTATGTCCCACAGTTATATTGATAAACTATACATTTTTGTCAACGTGTTGTCACTTACCATTTGAATCAAGATAAGCTGACGCTATAAACAGGTAGGGGACTTATTGAAGTTAATGGAGTAACGGAGCTGAAAGTTTTGCCTGACATTTGCATAACTTAAAATAATTGAGGTGATTTATATGTGTCGACCGAGGAAGGAGGATGTTGTCACTTATTTTCAGGCGGGAAGGAAATCTTTTGCCGTGATCTGCAACCAAGGTAAGAATGGAGCCAGTTTTCAGAGGTTAGAGCTAAGCAGAGGCAGAGTCCATGTAGGCGTTTTATCTCTTGACAAAGTCGTGTGGGTGTGTGACTGGATGATTAAGGCCTCAGCAAGCAGAGAGGTGTTTTGGAAGAAAAGATAGGGAAATGGAGCGAGGTTATGGTGGCAAAGGAATGAAATACGCAAGGCTTCTATTTGTGCATCTCGACCAAAGGGCGTGGTAGTCCTTCGAAGATTTATATCCCAGCAGTGGTCAATGATGGAGGATGGGACATGGTGGCAGGCAAGATTAAAAGGCTCGCACTGGCAAAGCTCGTTATGGAGAAACTGAAGAAATCGTACAGAGAAGTGGCGGACATTACCCCTTGGCCAGACTTAGAGCTGGTCGTTTCGAACAGAGAAGTGGGCTCTAAAGTTGATCTAGTTATAGATGAGAATTCATGCAGGGGTAACCTCGAGTTTTTGGATAGGTGGCTTGTAGGTTGGGTGGGTGAGCAGTTGAGCCCTACTCCAACTCGTGATGAAGTCCATAAATGGGTAAATGCTAAATGGAAGACCCCAGGGGGAGTAGAAGTGTAGGTTCTGAGTGAATCTTACTTTCTGTTCGTATTCCCCAACAGGGAAGAAGCTAGCCGCATCTTAAATGAGAGAGAATGGTTGTTCTATCAAGCTCCAATGGTCCTTGATAAATGGAGTGTTGCCACAGAGAGGGACGAAAATCGAGTGCTACTTGGATTAGGGTTTTAGGTCTTCCCCTCCATTTGTTGGGGAAGGAAGTTTTCAAGAGGGTTGGACAGATCTGTGGGGGTTTTGTGGCGGTGGATGAATCTACTGAGAAGAAGACTGACCTGAGATGGGCTCATATTATGGTTCAATTCAGCAAGGATTTGACGGCTTGCGTTCGGTTAGGGGTGGGGGGTAATGTGTTTTCCATTCCTATCTGGGCTGAAACAGCGGTGTTCTACCACCTAGGAGTGAAGGCAGAACTGAGAATTTTCTGATGAATACGAGAGGAGGGCATAGTGTTCCTCACGCGCAAAGTGGGGGAGTGAAGGTAGCAGGGGGTCAGGTTCCTGTCGATAACAAAGTCAGACAATTGAAGAAAAGGCTGGGGAAAAACGAAGGTTGCAGACAATTTGAATTTCAAACGTAGTAATCAAAACGGTGGCGTTGGAAGCAGGGTCAGCTCTCAAGATAATTTAGGCTTCTTTAAGATGAATTGGGCTGGGCTTGATAAAGGGAAGCAGAAGTAGAATACAGGCCCAAGGCAGAATAATCAACCCATGAAAGGTAATTCGGTGGTGCGCAGTAAAGGGAATTATGAGAAAGGAAAGGGCCAGGCAGTTGGGCCCAACTTTGAGGGGGAAGCTGGACCTTTTAACAGCTCTCCGGGTAAAGGGGCTTGTGTCAATGGGTTTGTTGATCTGGGGCCTGGGTCCAGTGAGGGTGTTAGTGAGGAGGCCCAAGGTGACTTTGGGGCTGCGCACAAGGAAAATAGGGTAGGATTTAGCCCAAGTCAGGAGAGGCTTTTGTCTCCTACGATCCACAGTTTCACCAAGGCGGGGTCGAAACCAGAAGTTGTTCGAGACGATGTTTATGCTACAAAGCTGTCGAAACAGAGGTCGAGTACAGGTGGTGTTTGCGCAAGTGACTCTTCTCGTTCAAGTGACTCGTTTCAGATGACGAACTGCTACAGTGGGTTTGTAATAGAGATAGGGGCCTGGTCGTGTTTGATTCACCGATGCCAGGTTTTTTCGGCAGAGGACAAGGAGCCTCCATGGGACTTTCGAGGAGGAACGGAGAGGTCTGTCGATGACAGAGTAGATGAAGGAACTGGAGTAGAGAGCTCGCGGTATCCAATCTGCGAGGGTGTTCGTCCTGGTGAGGTATTGCAGTGTACTCCAATCTCGATGTTTAGACCAGAGGAGATGAAGGAACTCGGACGAAAAATGAGGAAAGTCCACAACACATGTCTGTTTGGGTGCGCAACAAGGCTAAAAGTCTGAGGAAACATCTGGGTTTTGAAGATAAGATAGAAGATTTATCCATTTCCACCAATAAATCTTCCATCCTCTACCAGCCTTTTCGAGCTGGTAGAGGATGGACTTCAATGGGTTTTTTCAGGAGTTTACGGGCCAAACTCGGATGCTTCTCGTATGGGTTTATGGACAGAATTATCTACAACCAGGCAGATGTGGAATGTTCCTTGGTGTGTGGGCGGCGGATTTCAACGCAATGCGATTCCCCCATGAGTGCACGAGGGCCAACACAATCTCGCAAGGCATGTCCGATATTAATGATTTTATCAATCAAATGGATCTGATGGATTTGCCGTTAGAAGGGAACTCTTTCACTTGGTTTTGAAGTGGGGCGAGACGTCAATGCTCAAGGATCGATAGATTCCTTCTGTCTCTGGGTAGAGCAGTTTGGTGTTTTCCAGCAGAAAAGCTTGCTGAGGGTGGTGTCGGATCACTCTCCCACTCATCTTGAGTATGGCAGTATCATTAAAAAAAAAAATCTCCGTTCAGGTTCGAAAATATGTGGCTTGAAGATCCAGATTTTGTGGAGTGGGTAAAGCTGAAGTGGGCTTCCTAAGCAGTTGATGGCAAGCCGTGTTTCAAATTAGCTAAGAAGCTGAAAATGCCCAAAGAAGATCTCAAAGTTTGGAATAAAGAGGCATTTGGGTAGATTGAGACCAAGATCCGAAAAGCTATGAAGGAAATTCAGAGAATAGATGAGCTGGAGGGTGGGGGTGAGTTGGGGGAAGACGAAGCAGAGCATCGAGAAAAGCTGAAAATTTAGCTCAGGAAACTTCTTATAAAGGAAGAGATATGTTGGAGGTAGAAATCTAGGGTCCTGTGGTTAAAGGAAGGGGATAAGAATACGAGGTTTTTCCAACGAATGACAAAGATCCGTAAGAGTAACAATCAGATCAGCCACCTGAAAGTAGATGATGCAGTGATAGAAGACCCTAATCAAATAAAGTCAGAAATTGTCAACTACTATCAGAAGTTGTATTCAGAGGATGGTAGCAGATGGGGTTGCTTTTAAGAGGAAGATAAGGTTCTTCTTGAACATGCGTTCTCGGAAGCAGAAGTGATGGAGGGGTTGAGAAGCATGAATGGAGACAAAGCACCGGGTACGGACTGTTTCACAATTGCCTTCTTCAAAAAATGCTGGGAGGTAGTCAAGTATGATATTTTAGAAGTGCTTCAGTTGTTTCATGAAGGGGAGAGTTTTGAAAAGAGTCTGAATGTTTCTTTTATTGCCCTTATTCCAAAGAAAAAGGGTGCGGAGGAGCTGAGGGAGTTTAGGCCTATTAGTCTCATTGGGAGTTTGTATAAGCTGATTGCAAAGGTGCTGTCTTCAAGGCTCAAAAAGGTTGTAGGGAAAGTAGTCTCTGATTCTCAGTATGCTTTCGTGGGTGATCGCCAAATTTTAGATGCAGCCTTGATAGCAAACGAGCTGATTGATTCCAGAAAGAGGGGTGGGCTTCCAGGGATTCTTTGTAAGCTTGACATAGAAAACGCGTACGAATATGTGAGATGGGATTTTCTGATGTATGTCTTAGAGAGAATGGGCTTTGGGGAAAAGTGGAGGAACTGGATTTATTTTTGCATATCAACGGTGAGATTTTCAGTCTTAGTAAACGGGGAGCCAGCCGGGTTTTTCCCTCGTACGAGAGGACTGCGACAAGGAGAGCCTCTTTCCCCCTTTCTCTTCATCTTGATTATGGAGGTTTTGAGCTGTCTTGCTGATAAAGCTGCAGCAGGAGGCTACATCAATGGTTTCAATGTTAGCAGAGCTCCTCTCCCAAGTATTACAGTTTCACACCTACTCTTTGCAGATGATACTTTAATTTTTTTAATTTTTTGTGATGCCAACAGAACTTTGTTATTTTTTCAAGCAATGTCGGGCCTCAAGATTAATGTCTCTAAGTGCGAGATTATTGCTGTAGAGGAAGGGGTGAATAACATAGAGGATCAGGCTTCTTTTTTTGGTTGTAGAACAACTAGCCTTCCTACGAAATATTTGGGACTTCCTCTAGGGGCTCCGTTCAAGAGTTCAGTTATGTGGATCTCAGTCATAGAAAGGTTTGAGAGGAGATTGGCAGGCTGGAAAAGGTAGTTTCTATCTAAAGGTGGGAGATTGACTTTGATCAAGAGTACACTCTCTAATCTCCCCCACGTACTTTCTATCCCTTTTCGTGGTTCCTATTTCAGTGGTCAAGAGATTAGAGAAATTGGAAAGGGATTTCTTATAGGAAGGGGGACTCGGAGGAGCGGAAATATCACTTAGTGAGTTGGGAGTCAGTGTGCTCCAACCTGCGAAAGGGTGATCTGGGCATAAAAAACCTGAGGAAATTCAATGGCGCCTTGCTAGGAAAATGGTTATGGAAGTACTTAGTAGACAAACAAGCGCTTTGGAGGAAAGTAGTGATTGGGAAATACGGGGAAGACAGGCATGTTTGGTTCCCCAAGAAAGTGGTATCTGCTCATGGCTCTAGCGTATGGAAAGGCATCATGAAATGGTGGGATGTTTTCACTCGTTCCATTTATTTTGAGGCTTGGCAGGACCTCTGGTGCGGGGAAAATAAACTTCAACACAGATTCCCCAACTTATACAACATAGTGAACAATCGAGAAGAATTGGTGAGTTCCATTCTTACAACCTCTAACGGGCAGACTCGTGGAACCTGGTCTTTCGTCGAGATCTCCAAGACTGGGAGTTAGAGGAAGGGGTCCAGCTTTTGGAAATTCTGCATGCTTTCAGGAGGCAAGGTTCTAGTGAAGACAAAGTTGTATGGAACGGTACTAAGGATAGGAAATTCTTGGTTAAGTCGTTTTATGCGAAGCTTGATGAAGATGTGAACAATCTCTTTCCCTGGAAAGTAATTTGGAAAGCAAAAGTGCCCAGCAGAGTTGCTTTTTTTGCTTGGGAAGCAGCCAAGGAAGCTATCCTAACGGGAGAAAATTTAAGAGCCTGCGGTAAGATCTACGTCAATAGGTGCTTTTTGTGTAAGCAAGATGAGGAAACTACTAATCACTGTTACTGCACTGCCCGGTAACAAGGGAGATTTGGAGCTGGCTTTTCCTCCTAGTAGGTGTCTCGTGAGTGATGCCTAGATCAGTAATTGAGCTTCTCCAAGGATGGTCTTCAAATAAATGCAGGAATAGGAATTTTTGGTGGGAATCTGCACCTTTGGCGATCCGGTGGATGATGTGGATCATTTGGAAGGAGAGGAACCAAAGGGTGTTTGAGAACATGGAGTCTGATGTTGCTCGAATTAAGACGGAGGTGTTTCAGACTCTTCGTTTATGGTGTTCGGTAGTTGACACTGAAGAGAACTCTTTTGTAGAAATAGTAACCAGAACTCTTTATTAGCATTTTCGTTTATCTAGTATACTTTGATTTATAAATATATTTACTTATCAAAAAAGTATTAACGTGTACAAGGAACGACCTAAATATAAGCACCTGCTTTGACGCTTTGATTTATAAATATATTTACTTATCAAAAAAAGTATTTTATTAACTTTATTTTATATAAAATAAGACAATTTAACTAACTTAACTTACTTTCTTATTGAGTATTTTTGCTTTAAATAAGTATTAATTTTTAAGTTTTCAGATTATTTGGTGATATTTTTTATTAGTATATTTAAAAGTTTTAAGTTTATAATATTAAGAAAAATTATCAAAATAAGGGTAATTATGCTTTAATTCTAGTCCCCGTCTAGGCGCTGGTCCGACGCCTAGCGACCGCCTAACGATTTTTAGAACACTGGCAACAAATAAGGAAGAGATGGTTAGTGAGGTAATGAGCGGGGGTGTTGTTACTTGAACTCCCTCTTTTAGAAGGAATCTGCAAGATCGGGAAGTAGATTCCTTGGAGCACTTTCTTACTTTGTTGTATAGTCAAAAGTTCAATGGATCCATTGGAGACAAAGTTATTTGGGAATGGGGAAAGAACACGGCCTTCTCAATCAGCTCTTTCTACCAGAAATTGACGAGAAGTAGTAGGGCCTTTCCATGGAAGAATGTCTGGAAGTCTAAGGCCCCTGCCACGGTGTGCTGCTTCATGTGGGAAGCCGTCATGAAGCTATTTTAACAGATGATAATCTGCGGTGTAGGTGGAAAATTTATGTGAATTGGTGTTATCTGTGTAAGGGGACGAGGAAAGCATGAATCATCTTTTGTTGCATCGCCCGGTAGTCAAAAAACTGTCGGACTTCATCTTCATTGATCCAGCTGAAGTGGGTAATGCCAAGATCATTTTTTTTTTCGGATAAGTATTATATACCAAAGCATCTAAACAGGAGACGCGTCCTTGAACAACTATAAGCATACACAATCGGACACTGCCAAGATCAGTTAAGGACGACTTGATGCTGAGCTGGTCGTTGTATTAGAGAAGGAGGAATAATCTGTAGGAAGCTGAGCTCTTAGCTGTTTGCTGGTTCATGTGGAGGGAAAGGAATGGGCAAGCTTTTAAGAATATTGAGAACAGTATTGAGGGATTGAAAGATCTTATCCTCCAGACTTTGCTCTGTTGGTGTGGATAGTCTGTCTGGCAGGAGACCAATCCTTTTGTAGATTTCGTGAATAGTATACCTTTTGGTTAGTGGTAGCTTTGCCTGGATACTCTCTATGTAAATAGGACGCGTCACATGTTTTGACGCTTTTTATATTATTTTTACTTGTAAAAAAAATAAAATGGAACATCACTAAGAATCTGTCTCTAGGCATGGTGATGCCTGACCTTTCACACATCAATTGAAAAAAACAAAAAACAAAAAGCCCCTGAGGCAAATTGGACAACAGAACCACATAATTCTGAAAAGGATAATTGACATTCATTGCAAACTTCTTCCAAAACTATGGCAGATCAGATCAAGAGACAATACTATCATGAAACATGCGAAATGTTCAAAGAATTAATATTTATAACCAAAATATCAGCAAGTAGTTACCGATTGTAATAGTTATCAATCCACTATTGCAGCCAATGTCAAGACAGTCCTTGCCTTCAAACCATTCCTTCTTCAAAACCTTAAACCTAGGATCTTCCTCCAAACCTTGATCAATCTACAACATCAAATCAACCATTAAGAGTCAAGAACCCAATTTACCCACAATAATGGGCACTTCTCACATAGTGTTATACAAGTTAAGTCAATAAATACTAATAGCAAGACTCTACTGGCATTAGTGGAAGGTGCTGAAAGCGAAACATCCTCTACGTCTTTTATCAAGCATATCATTGGAAATGACAGAAGTATCTGGATTCTGGATGTGAGAATTGCGCACTCATAAATGTTTAGGTTGATCTCCACATAAATCTAGGGACTAGAAAATAATCATGAACAGGATATCAAGATGGCCTTCCCTTATTTAGTAAGCCTCAATTGAATTCAAAACAAATCTAACCAATAACCTTTGCCTAGGCCCCTTGATACGGAGCAAGGACAATGTCATATAAATCTTACTCTTACCAGCAGCTAATCAACCAATTCAAGCATGCTGCATATTAGATGTTATGCCAGCAAACCCATCTATTTTAAAAACAATAATACTAAAGATCCAACTATTTGGATAAAAAAAAGTGTTCCAACAAGATATGTCAATCTTTTGATTCTATCAAAATCTAATGCACCAAAGATTTGTATCTTGTTTGACAAAATATGATCGGTTGATTTGAAAGTTGGAAATTGGAACCATTTTCAGGATACTTTGGTTGGTTATGATCATATTCCTATACGCTCTTTCAAAATTTGGTTTAACTGTAGCAGACAACTAGAACACTTGCAATAAAAAGCGAGCAATGCTAGGCACACAAAATTTTGGTCACAAAAAACTTAGTTGGCAGTTATTAATTGGTTTTCTAATTTGCCCCACCACTAATTCATGAAAACACCAATCAACAACTAACAACAGGGACTTCACATCTTTGCATTCGAGAGAAGGCTTTCCGTTGAGAAAGCTGGAACCAACCAATTCTCACACATAAAAAGCCCTCCAAATGTGGTAACATTCAAGCTACCCGTGCACATTGAAAGCCCATATGTCACTGCATACACACATACATTTATGCATTTTTTTTCCACAACCAATCAATTAGGACTCGGTTGTTGCATACGATGACTAATAGCTTATGACCAATGGCAACTTGATTGGCTTATGGTAGATGACCGATAGACTTATTGTCGCGGCGACTATTTGTTAGATAAGTGGGAATAGTTGACTGAATACAAAAAACCAAAATACCCTAAATTCCAATGTTAACTACTCCCTTTATTGAAGGGAAAAAAAAGTCACCCCTCTATCTTTAAAAAGTCAACATGGGACAGTATTAAATTAATACTTATTTATTAATCATACTTCAAGAAAAAATACTTATTTATTTGCTTTTTTAATACCGTGTAGTTTTCCTTGTTTTCAAGAAAGCCAAAGAAGCTTAAAATACTCAACTATGACTAATTTTCACTCCAGTAAACCCGCATCAAGTGAGCACTTACTCCCTCCAGCCTTCAAAAAACATATATATGTGTTGGCATTAAATTATATTTTTACAAATTTGACTTTTTTTGAATGAAAATTTGATGTGAATTTACTTGTTTTTTTCAAAAAATTATAAAAACCCGAGATACAAAATACTTTTAATTGAAGTTTAGATGGTTAGAGTTATATTTTCTACAACTAAGTAAAAATTCGAAAGAGATCTCAAAATTAACAATCCATGGTGTATGTGCGTGTGAATTTAGAGAGAGAGCGAGGAGAAAAGGGAGCATACGCGATAGCCATAGTAGTTTCTGTAGTTGCCATAAATGGCGGATTCCTGGTTCTTTTTCCTTTTTTTCGCAGGTTGTTCTTGGTGGCCGCACCTCGATGATTCAATTTCTACTGAAACATTGTTGTTCTTGATTTCTTCTGCGTCTTCCATACTTTCTTTTAGGGCTTCTGCGTTCAAGGAAAATTAGGCGAAAGAGAGAGAGAGAGAAAAATCAAGATCACCCACTCCCTGGTCGTAAAGGTCTTGGTCGGGACTGAACAATCTTCCCGGAGCTGAAAAGCCGACGTCGACCGAGAAGAGACCAAACGCGAAATCAGAGCACCTTCCCTATGGGCGCAATTCGATACAGAATTAAGAACAGCTTCAAATCAAAAGTATGAAGGGTTATGCACGTGTATCTCAAAGAAGCCGCGGAGTCGAAGTTGAGGGAGAAGAGGCGGGAAGGGTTTGGGATTTCCTAATTCCTAGGGTTGTTTTGATTAACGAGAGAGAGAGAGAGAGACGCACAGTAACTTGCAAGACACTACACAAAATTTTAAAAAATAAATAAATACATTTAGTCGGGTCGGGATTCCTCATAGAATTGATAATTTTTTCGAATTTCATCCTGAAATAAGTCGAAACGAAAAAAATCTCGACAAAATCAGGATCGGGATTATGTCGAGTCGGGAAAAATGAGATTTTTGTCAGCCCTGTCTATAATCATTGACTCAGTGGTACGTTGAAAATAAACTTATATTTAATGTGGATTTTTTTAAAAATTGCAATGAAAATTCAGCGTAAAAATGTGTAAAATTGTAAACGAAATAATTTTTCTATATGTTTGTATGAATATAATATAAATATTATTTAAACATGCGGGACAAAAAAGACGTGATATTTAATATAGATATTTCTATTTTGTTTTTCATCTTTAATTTTAAATATCTTAATATTCCCCTTCTATACACTCCCAAAGCTAATATTTGCATAATATTATCTATTTATCACAAAAATAATTATGTGTTAGTAGCTAAATGAAAGCAAAGATACACTTATTCATGTGTTTATTCAAAAATCATGATCAACATCAAAAAATGTTTTTTAGACTTCCTAATTAATTGTTTTCATGTTAAATACTTATTTGATCAATTTGTGAAAGATGAGTAACATAAATCGCATAATTAAGTAATGAAATTATATCAAATTATGTATGCAACGGAGTTTTATACGTGAAGTACAATAAGTTTAAAAGTTTTTACGTGATTTAAATAGTTTAACTTAAAGTGCGAGTATGTCTAATTAAGTTTGATTAAATACGGTAAGCAAAAATATTTTTCAATTATTCATTCGTACGTGTATTATATGCATACTCTACGCACATTTACTCATTAAGGTCAAATCTTTCTATTCCACCCCATACATCCACCTCTACTAGTGTGTCACCCGTGCTCTGCACAGGGTAATTTTTTATTTTTTTCTCACTAAATTTATTAAATATGGTACATACTTATATTATATGATATAAATATATTAATTAAAATATGATATGATATTCCAATGTCGTTGAATAGAATTGCTAAAACCTTACAAATTTATAAAATTAAGTTTAAAAGGTTGGTCAATTAAAAAAAAACAATGGATCATATTCACTTTATTATTATTATTATTATTACTCAAATAAAACGTAAATGTTTAATATAAAAAATTCTTAAGGTTATATGAGTTAGTAGAATTCTTAAAGCTTCTTCTTAAAATTCTCTTAAAGGGTAATACCCTAATGAATAAAAATGAATGAAATTGGTTGTCATTTTAATGTCTCATTAATAACATTGATCACGCGATTTTGGTTGTGATCTTGTCTTGTTGCCCACGTATGAAACAGGAATGGTCAGATCTTGGTATGTTCGTGTTCGTCTTGTCACGCCTACCGCCCGCATGAGATAAACAATGTGAACACCGCATGAGCTCCGGTAATCCGATCGAACCCTCCCGTGAGAATCAGATTTCTGGTGGTAGTGAGTAATAAATACGTCGTAATAATAAATGGTCTGATAAGGGGTTGTGATAAGAGAGTTTGGATATCTCAAAATTGACTTACCTTTACAATTAATGAATGTCTTCTATTTATACCTGATCTTCCTGATGACGTGGCGGCTACCTATTGGGGAACATATTACAGCGGATATTAAATGCACTGGTGGCCTTTGTCAGAAATAAGTGAGCTGACCGTTGTTAGGGGGTTGGTGGTTGCGTATAGCGGTTTTACCGGGCCTGGGGAAGCTTCTTTGTCAGACCTGGTGATCATTGATCTAGTGCCAAGGCCGAGCGGTCTAAGGGTAGTGGGCTATTGCCGCCGAGGCCGAGGGTACTGGAAACCACTCGAGTTGCCAAGGCCGAGGGTGTTTGGAAGCCACGGGTTTTGCTTGTCACTTGTCTCTAGTGAGCTCGCGTCATCTCGGTGGCGTATGCTCGGCGGTTTTGCTGAATCTGCTAGTAGTCTTCATTAGTGGGGCCCGCAGCTGTGCCGAGGATGATTCCCTCGGTATCGTCCTTTCAGTGGCCCCCTACTTTTTATCCGTTCGCTGTCGTAAGGCCAAGAAGTACTCTCTTTGAGTTTTCATTGGTGAGAGCTTGGTGCCGAGGTTGATTCCATGATTTAGGCCGAGGGCTAAGGAAGTTCAGGGGGCGTTTTTTGGGTGTCTGTCCGATCAGGACAGTTTGTCTTTTCGGGCTGTCAGTGCCTTAAATGCAGGGTTTAGCAGTTTTTCGAAATTTGTGTTGGGGCGGCTTTTCGAATTTCAAAATATCTTTAATGCCGCCCTTTTTTCCCAAATCCAGAGGAATCCAGTACACATGATGTCGTTTCGGGTTTCATTAAGAAAAAACACGCGGGTCGACCCGACGGGCGTAGGAGCCCCACCTTGATGCGACGTCGTTGTAAGGGGGTATAAAAGCTTTTTTCTCCATTTTTCACTTTTCACCGTTTTCACTTTTCACTCTTACTGTTTTTCCACTGAGTTCTGGGCGATTTTCGGCGATTTCTCCGGCTATACATCCCATTGAAATCATGTTTTACCTGCATCCGTAAGTTTTGCTTTTCCTTTCCACTTTTGCTTTTTGCTTTTTTCTGGTGGCTTTTAGTGTCATTGATAGGTATTCTTCGATTTGCTACTGTGTCCAGGTGTACCGTTTTTCTTCTGTTTGCTTATTTTTCCGGCTTCTTTTTTGCTTTTTCAGGCGTATTTCTACTTACTTTGTTGACTTCTCCGGCATTCTTTCCAGCTTCATCTTTGGGTACGGTTTTTTCTTTCCTTTTCTTGTTCTAGAGTATGTCTCATAGAATCTCGTTTCCCAATTTTTTCTTCTTCTTCTTCTTCTTCTAGCAGCTCCTTCCATGGAGCTGATAGATTACTGGAACATGGTAATTCCTATACTCGTGTCAGTTATAAATCCCCTTCTTCCCCTTCCTAGTAACGTGGCCAAGGCTTCGGCTTCGGCCGAGGATATTTCGGGTGTGTCTCCTTGGGCCGAGGATCTTTCTCATGCCCTAGTACCTTATCGGGGTGTGACCCGCCCTCTTGCCGAGGTTCCTTCCGAGGTTTCGGCCAATCCTGATGCCGAGGACGCTAATTTAGCTAAGTCTAGGGGTGATAAGTTAAGTGATGACGAGGTTGAGTCTGCCCCTTGAGGCCCCGTTTGGAGGGGCATCGAGGTGAGAGTTTGTTCGGCCGAGGAGAGAGTGGTAGACACCACTGTTCATGTGGAGACGACCGTTGGCCCTTTGAGCTCGGAGACTTTTTCGTCGTGCTTGATTTCCTCAGTAGATTCGGATGACGAGGGCCCGTTCCTTGAGTCAGTTTTCGGGAAGTCTCTGCGTGGGGGTCCCATGTACAGGCAATGCGAGGGTAGGTGGGTAGCGGTTACTCCTCGGCAAGCGAGGTTTCTCCTTGTGAGCTTTGGAGTGAAGGTTAGCTCGCACTGGAAGTTCGGTGACGAAGTGTTTTCTTCTCCAGACTATCCATTTAACACCCCTATGAGTGTGTTTTTCAACCGAGACCATATTGCGTTAAGTCTGATTGCTCAATTTTTCACCAGGGAGAGAGTCCTGCATTTCCGACAGATCGAAAAAGGCCTGCGACATCGGAAACTTGATAGAATGGCGAATGGAGCTCAGGCTTCTGTTTCTGGGCGGGCTGGAAATGATGGCAAGAAGGTGCCTCGCTACTTGAGGCCCTTCGAGAATAAGATAGGCCCCTCGGATGTAGAAGCATGGTCTCGAGCATTGTAGACACCCTAATTTCGTACCCAAGATATGTAACCCTGGCATGCGATATCAAGAACTGTTTAAAATTAACAAATGTCAAGTTACATGGTTAAAAATGCAAAAGGAAAAAATAGGATGCATGAACAGTAAACTACAGGGGAGGAAAGTGTCAAAAATCAAAGTTGAATAGTGGCATGGGTGCCGCGCCAGAGGGGGCTTTAGGCCGCGCCAGCTATGCTACTATAGCATGTCGACTTAACGTATTGTGCACTCGCGGAAGCTCAGTGTATAAATGAATGAAGCAGCTGAATGAAATTGGAAAATTCCCGATGAATCCTCACTCTCACCTATAAATAAGAGGCCTCGGCTCCTCATTTCACTGTTCAGAAATATCACAACGAAGCGCTGAAAGAATTCTTCTGCGTTCCTTCGAAACGAGTATAAGTGAGAGGTGTGAGATAGGTGAGTGAAGCCCACTAAAGTCTCCAAACCCCGTCCAAACTCCGCCAAAATAAATATCCACCGGTTATAAGTGATTGCTAGCCTAGTTGTTAGGTATTCACCTCACTTCCCCGGCCCAAAAATCCCAAAGTAAGCCGTTACTCTACCCGAGTAATGAGCTGAAAAACCAAAAAACTAAGTCGTTATTCCGCCCAACCAAAAAGGCCAAAACCAACCAAAATAAGTTGTCACTCTGCCCGAGTAGACAAGTCAAAACTACCATATATAAGCCGTCACTCTGCCCAAACCACTTCAGCAACAAGCAATAAAAGTCTCCCTCTCCCGAGAAGGACAGAGCGAGCACACCCCGCTCTAAAAGGTAAAAGCCTATAAGGGCATTATTTTAGTTATTTATTTACTTTTCAGTTCATTTATTATTTAAAGTTGTTATTTAAATCCGGCCCAATGTAGTTCTTATAAGCCGTTGTGCTGCCCTGATTAGATTAGGAAATATTATGTAAAAGAGCCGTTATAATGGCAAATATTTTTAAATACATTTATAATTATTGTAAGGAAACGGCTGCAAGTCCGTAAATAATGTAGCCATGGATGTATTTGTTTTATTTTCATGTCTTTTAATGTTTTATTTATCTGCTAACTAAATATAACAAAAAGCATACTTTAACCAAAAACTATTTTGAGACCGAAAGGGCGAGTTGGGTGTCTAGCACCTTCCCAACTCGTAACTTAGCCTCGGAACCCGCTTTTTATCTCTGATTTTATTTTTCTGGTTTTGCTTTATTTTTGCCTTAAAATAAAGATGACGACTCTAAAACTTTTTGGATCCAGTGGGGCCTCGCAACACCCCTTCTTTGCACTTTTCCGCTCTCCCCTAAAAAAGGAGAATGATAATGGAAGGGTGATGTATTCTCATATCCTGGTATCCCCTAAATAAGGGATAACTTGATGCGGGAAACCCAAAGTTCTCATAGTGATCCGAAACGGGCCATAAGACTATTTTTATAATAAAACCCTCTAAAGGCAACCGAGGCGCATTCCAACGCGCTAACATAGACAGCACTCCTCTCGCACTTTTGATTTCGTCTTCCCCTAAACAAGGGAGGGTGGAACGAGAGCAGTGATGTCCCGCATCCGCACGTACGCGCATCCCAATCCTTCACCAAGTCCCTACTAACCAAACATCAACCCTTACCCGTCCTATCCTTCATATCCTTCCCCAAGCACCAAAATTCCCCAAAACCCAAATGACCTCCCTACTCCCATAACCAACCCACTCCAGAACAGCCCACATATGGACCCACAGAGTTATAACCCGCCAGGCCAAGTTACCACTTATTTACCTTATAATGATCCTGGCCGCCCAGCCGAAACCATCCAAAATCCACCTACCCAAAATCCTTATCCTACCCAAGTTCCACCAGCCTAGAATCCACCAGCCCAATATCCATATCCAGCCCAAAACCCTTACCAGATACCGCAGCCAGAAATTAACCCAGCCTTCCTTAATCCAGCCAATATATACCAAAAGCCAACTCCCCCAGCCACCAAAATAGAGGCCGACGTGGAAAATATAAAGGTCATGGTACTTAAACTTCTCAACAAAGGGGAATGGTCACCTCACCGATAAATTCTATATACTCAAAGATGTTATTCAAGATCTTATAGATGACAAGGTTATTGAAAAGCTACTCCCAGACCAAATATAGTCAATAACCCTCTACCTCAAATCAACATGATTGAGGTTGATGAAAACTTCCTAGTATGATAGACAGATGTACTGATTACGAGAAGCTCCCTGCTGAGTTTGAGCCTATTTCTAATAAGCCTCTGCAGAACTAGTATATTACGATCGGCCCACTTTTGACACTCGCAGATATGGTGGACCGCTTCGGATATATTACCCATATTCCTTTTTCTAGCCTTACAAATTGGTCATCTACCGATCTGCTACCTAAAATTGAGGATCTCAAACCCCAGGTCCTCAATAATGTAATAAACCCTGTACAATGTGCTTTTAATAATAATCTAAATATCTTTGCTTATTTCTTAGTTGCACCTGCATTAAAAGACACATTAAATAACAATAATGATGAGTCATTTAATGAAAAGGACCCAAAAGATAAAATAAAAAATGTTTGCTTGAGCTTGCAAAATCAGTAAAGCATCAGGGGCAACGTTATTCATCAACAGCAACTGAAGACTGATCCACCATCAACCTGGAGCTGGACAAGGAAATCAAAAGGAAGTCAAAATCGGCAACTCCCTGCAAGGTTCTGAAAAGGATAGCACTCATGGATCTCCTCAAAGAGTTCGTGGACATATTTACCTGATCCTATGAAGATGTGTCGGGGGTAGACCCAGCCATAGCCAAACACCGGACCCCCATATGTCCGGATGCTCGATCAATCAGACAAAAGCTCTGCCGCATCAAGTCAGAATGGTCACTACAAGTAAAAAAAAAAGGAAATATGAAACAGCCGCACGTCAACTTCATTCGGGTAGTAAAAAAAAGAATAAAAAAAAGTAAAAAAAAGAGAAGAAGAAGAAAGAAAAAAATATCCAATTTGGCTGTCCAATATAGTGACCGTTCCCAAGCCCAACAGTTTTTTTTAACGGCAGGCTGAGCTATAGTCAAATCAAAGGCAGCAGGAGACCAAGAAAAGACCTCATTCACCATCCCTTGGGGAACCTACTGCTATCATGTCATGCCGTCTGGGCTAAAAAAATGATGGGGCTACTTATCAAAAGGCTACTACCACTCTCTTCCACGATGTGCCGTATATTGTCAAAGAGATCCGGTCAGGAGATGTCGTACTCCTGACAAGCCAGGAAAGAAAAGACCTTGTTCAGCCCTCCAATCTCAACGAGCTCAAAAGGTATTATGCTCGAACCACCCTATATGGCAAGTGCTTCCCTCTCCAGCCCGTTAGGCTGAAAACCTGAAAGGACGGTCTAGGCAAAAGTTAGGGCATATAAAAAAATTTAAAAAAAAAAGAGAAATAAGGGCTCGCTAGGCTGAAAACCCGAAAGGGCGACCTAGGCAAAAATTAGAGCACACAAAAAAAATATTACAAAAAAAGAATAATAATAATAAAAATAATAATAAAGGCTCGCTGGGTTGAAAACCCAAAAGGGCATCCTAGGCAAAAGTTAAAGCCAAATAAAGTATATATATCAGGAGAATAAGGAGGGGGAAAGCACTCTTTGAAACCTCGGCATCTTACCTCCAGTCTTCAGCATGCAAAGGGGCTCGACTGACAGAAAAAAAAAAAAAAAAACCACGACTGGAAGCTCGCAATAAAACACTAAAATATAATATTACAGGTCCTAAGGTGCAACTTAGGAATAATTGCTAAAGAAATTTAGGTTATACATTAATTGCCTGTACATATCTATTATTGCCTCTACCCCCTTTGTTTCCCGCAAAACTATCCTTCATTTGCAGCTCAAGCCCCGGAGCGGTCCATCAGTGCATGCGGCGTCCGCCTGGCTGGGCCCATGTACTTCTTCTACAGGGCACAAAAAGGCTCAGTCTCATAAGAAGCACTAGAAGTATCCTCGTCCTATTCATCATCTGCGTTGCCACTGTCCTGAAAAAGCCCGGTGACTTGGATTCCGATCATTCACGGCTGCCCTGTTTGATTACGAAGAAAAATGCAGAAGTTGTGAGAATAGCCTTATGCCAAGTATAGCCCTGCAACAATGGTATCGCCAAGAACAGGAGGAAGAGATTGCCTTTTCCTTTCCCCGCATATCACAAAGAAAAAAAAAAGAGAAAGAAAAACATGTTCAAGCCCGAAGGTATATTCCTTTAAAATCTGTTTTGGAGATATAGCGTGTCATTACCTATTAGACATCGGTATAACTTTGCTTTATGCGTGTGTGTTGAGTCTGCATTTTTTTATTTCGCATCATATAAAATTAGTTACATTGTAAATATTTGTACAGGTCTTCAAAAAAACAACAACAACAACAAAAACACCAAAAAAAAAAATTTGTATTGTTTTGCATCTAAATAGGCATTTTTGCATTCTAAGCATTATAAAAGTATGTTTTGCATTTTAAAGATATATACTACATTTTACATTATTGCATGTATGATAGAATAAAAATATCCATGCATCATGTTAATAAGCATCTTATAATTTTAGGCATCACATTTGCATCAAATAAAGTAGTACATGCATCCAGTATTTGCATTTAGTATCCAATAAGCTGCATTAGGGGTGCGCTAAAAAGAAAATAAAATGTCACCATTCATGAAAATAAATATTCTCATGACATTTACTATATCTCTGCAGCATAAGCATACATCATGTAGTCCCACTTGCATTTATAGTATAAATCATGCATGGTAGGGTCAAATAGTGACCACTAGTTTAATCATGCATCGTAAGCATAAATTTCATACATCATCACTTAATTGCATCATTTAGGCATAAATAGGACATGCATATGCATCATTAATAAAGTCAGGAATGCTTCAAAAGTGCCAAAAAGTGTCAAAATCTAGCATATCAGAAGTATATTCAGGCGGACCAAATTTAAAAAAAAAGGACAAAAAAAGAAAAAAAAAGAGAGAAAAAAAAAAGAGGTAATAAGCATGCAAATAAAGAAAAACGGTGAGCATGCAGAATAAAAAAAGAGGAATATGAAAAAACAAAAAAGAGCTAATAAGCATGCAAATAAAGAAAAGTGGTAGGCATGCAAAAAAAAGGAGAGAAAAGAAAAAAAACAAAAAAAGAAAAGAAAAAATCTGGAGAGGGGAAAATGCATGTACAAGAAAGAAAATTTGAAGTGCATGCAACAAGAAAAAATGCGGCGGCAGAAGAAGAAATTTTCGTCTGAAGCTAGAAAATGGAGCGAAAAGAAGATAGCAGCAAAGAAAAGATGATTTCAGCTGATACCAAGAGATGCTGCAGCAAGAAAAAAGAAGTTTCTGACCAAGGTTAGAAAGAGCAGTAAAGAAAATGCAGCAGCATCAAGAAAATTTTCCAGCTAAAGCCAAAAACAAAGCGGGATAGGGGGAAAGATTTTCCAGCAAAGATTGGAACTGTGACAAAAGGAAAAAAATCCCCAGCAAAGTGCAGCGAAAAACAACGTAAAGCAAAGAAGAGGCAAAGAAAGCGACAACAATTGGTCGCATGGCCCGACAAAGGTAAAGAAAAGGAAGGTATTTTCCTTTTTAGCAGTGCATTTGTTTAATGTTTGGAAACTTTCCTTTAAGGGGCACGCAGCCCCGGATTAATATGGAAAGGTTTTGTTCTCCGTTGAAGGCTGAGTTCCTGAGGAGGCAATGCATTCCATGCATTTTGGCTGTGTTGGAAACTTTCCTTTAAGGGGTACGCATCCCTAGATTTATAGGGAAAGGTCTTGTTCTCCGGTAGAGGCTGAGTTCCTAAGGAAACAATTCATTCCGCGCAGCCTTCTGACGAACTACGTTTGGTCTGATTCCTTGGCTAAGGATACGTAGGCAGTCTATTACGATAGACGCGACCATCATAGCACGTATTTACCCTTGACGCACTTATTTGATAAAGCTTTGCCGCACTTGCTCATTTAGTATTGCCGCACTTGCACCGCAGCATTTAGTCCCCAGCTGAGTGAACTATGTCTTGGTCTGATTCCTTGTTTAAGGATAGGCGACTTATCACGGCAGCCGTTGTATGAGTGATAGTTTAGGTTTTGGCCTGAACTACGTTTTGGTTTGAGTTCCTTTATTAAAGAATACGTAGGCAGCCTACACTAGTAGGTCCGACCATCAGAGCACTTTAAAATTCATATCTGCTAAAAAAATATGATAACCTTTTATAACCGACTAAAATTGTCTAGACTATGGAGTTTGGTATGTGTTATATACTGTTGCATTATAACTACTACCTGTTGCATCTCATCCCCGTTCTATAATTGAACGAAATTGGAGAGTCTATTGTTTATCAATGATGTTCGTCTACTCAGTAAGCCTTGGAGTTGATTCTTATGTTAGATTTATATCTGTTCAGTTCATTACATCTAGTTTTATACTTCAGTGGCTAATCGGGCTGCGTATCGATTAGCGTGGCAACTGTGTATAGAACTTTGCCTAGTATAGTTTTTGTAGGACTTTACAGGTTCAGCGGAAGACCTCTCCACAAGCTTTATCGGAAGACCTGCTTAAAGCCCACAAACGGTAGACCTCGTGTCCACCTGATCTTCTATGACGTGTCCTATCCAGCAATGACTCATTGGATTAATTCAAACTTATCCTAATCATTATTTGAATTAATCCAAGACATTCCCTGACATATCAAGCCGCCGAAAGCAACTTTCCGAAAAGCAGGAAGACTTTTCGCCCCGAATAAAAGCGCATCTGTCTCCTACTTTCTGCAACAACTCTCAGATCTGACACCTAAATCGCCCACCTTTTTGAAGATCTCAGAAATCATTCCCTGCTCTAGATATCTGTGAAGACGAAAATCCTTGACTGACAGCCCCATGCATTTAATGCATTGTTGAAAAGAGCTGTTGAAGTATTCGTCTTCTCCAACGGATCTTTTGAAGTGCACCTGCTATAAATGCTACCATTGAAGACTGGAAAAACAAGCATTGTACAGAATCAATCGAACACTTAAAGAATTGGTTTGAAACTTCATAACTCCTAGTCTTACAGCTCAGTGCAATCAAGAGATCCTCAACAGATCTAGAAGTCCTCGTCAACAACAAGAAGCTGCTCATCAACACTTATTGTTTTTAACTTCTTGTTGTTTACATTCATTTACTATACTTCCGCACGAATTAAATATCTTGTATTTACAGATATTTAATTCCATAGACCCCAAACACAAGTCAATATTTTGTACACGATCCATTAGTGATATTCTTTGTAATTGATCTAGTGGAAAACATAGCGCACTATTTAAATCCAAGGTTGACTGCCTTGGTGGTGGACGTAGCACTCTTTATAGTGTGAACCATCCCAAAATACTTGTGTTATTTCTTATCTGTTTGTTTGTCATTTGATCTAGTCATTACTTTGATTATCTTTATCCATTTACATCAGAACTTAAGTATCTTGTAAAAGGTCTACCGGTAGTCCTTATCGGCAGACCTGGAACAACTATCTTGAAGGTCTTCCGCTACTTCATTCTCTTCAATAGATTGCAAGCATCCTTCAAAGAATTTACTTAAAAGTTTTAAGTGTTTAATAAGCTATTCAACCCCCCCCCTTCTAGCTTATTATTGTGCCCATTGGGACCCACACTTGGGTTACCCGTAGACTCCATCGTTGTGGGGCTCTGTAGATACCTCAATTTCGTACCCCTGATATGTAACTCTGACATGCGATATCAAGAACTGTTTAAAATTAACAAATGTCAAGTTACAGGGTTGAAAATGCAAAAGGAAAAAGTAGGATGCATGAACAGTGAACTGCAGGGGAGGAAAATGTCAAAAATCAAAGTTGAATAGTGGCATGGGTGCCGCACCAAAGGCTTTGGGTGCCGCGCCAGAGGGGGCTTTAGGTTGCGCCAGCTATGCTACTGTAGCATGTCGACTTAACGTATTGTGCACTCGCGGAAGCTCGGTGTACAACTGAATGAAGCGACTGAAGGAAATTGGAAAATTCCCGATGAATCCTCACTCTCACCTATAAATAAGAGGCTCCGGCTCCTCATTTCATTGTTCAGAAATATCGCAACGAAGCGCTCAAAGAATTCTTCTGCGTTCCTTCGAAGCGAGTATTAGTGAGAGGTGTGAGATAGGTGAGTGAAGCCCACTAAAGTCTCCAAACCCCGTCCAAACTACGCCAAAATAAATATCCACCGGTTATAAGTGATCCCTAGCCTAGTTGTTAGGTATCCACCTCACTTCCCCGGCCCAAAAATCCCAAAGTAAGCCGTTACTCTACCCGAGTAATAGCTGAAAAACCAAAAAACTAAACCGTTATTCCGCCCAACCAAAAAGGCCAAAACCAACCAAAATAAGTTGTCACTCTGCCCGAGTAGACAAGTCAAAACTACCATATATAAGTTGTCACTCTGCCCAAACCACTTCAGCATCAAGCAATAAAAGTCTCCCTCTCCCGAGAAGGACAGAGTGAGCACACCTCGCTCTAAAAGGTAAAAGCCTATAAGGGCATTATTTTAGTTATTTATTTACTTTTCAGTTTATTTATTATTTAAAGTTGTTATTTAAATCCGGCCCAATGTAGTCCTTATAAGCCGTTGTGCTGCCCGGATTAGATTAGGAAATATTATGTAAAAGAGCCGTTATAATGGCCAAATATTTTTAAATACATTTGTAATTATTGTAAGGAAACGGCTGCAAGTCCGCAAATAATGTAGCCACGGATGTATTTGTTTTATTTTCCTGTCTTTTAATGCTTTATTTATCTGATAAATAAATATAACAAAAATCATATTTTAGCCAAAAACTATTTTGAGACCGAAAGGGCGAGTTGGGTGTCTAGCACCTTCCCAACTCGTAACTTAGCCTCCGAACCCGCTTTTTATCTCTGGTTTTCTTTTTCTGGTTTTGCTTTATTTTTGCCTTAAAATAAAGATGGCGACTCTAAAACTTTTTGGATCCAGTGGGGCCTCGCAACACTGCTTCTTTGCACTTTTCCGCTCTCCCCTAAAAAAGGAAGAATGGGAATGGAAGGGTGATGTATTCTCATATCCTGGTATCCCCTAAACAAGGGATAACTTGATGCGGGAAACCCAAAGCTCCCATAGTGATCCGAAACGGGCCATAAGGCTATTTTTATAATAAAGATCATCGGTGGTCTGAGAAGGTCCTCCTGGTGGAGTCTAGCCGAGGGTGGAATTTCGAGGTTCCTGAAGGAAAACCCATGGCCTTTTGAGGATAATGAATTTGGGTGCAGCCGATGAAGCCACGAAGATTGCTATTGTGGCCCCCTTGCTCGATGATGAAGGGGTGCATGTTCGATCTTACAATTGGAAGGCCATAGTCGAGGATGAGAGCCTTCTGTCAAAGTTCCGGGTCTCGACGGCCAGTGTCGAGGGGGTGGAGAGGGCTTACTCGAACTTTGAGTATGTGAGCCGAGAGGGCTGGGCCCTGCATCAGGGCTGGGTGTTTGGCTCGGAATGTCCGAGGTATAAGGGTATAGATGGGTCTGAGTGCTTGACACCAGGTTAATAATGTTCACTTCTGCCTTGTTTATTTTTCAGTCACTTTTGTTGTACTTGTCTCTTGATTTCTGATGCGAGCTTTCTGTCTTGTAGACATGGTTTTGACTTGGGATGCCGTTCTAGCCCGGAAGAAGGCCGAGGAGGAGCGAAGGGAGGCCGAGCTAAAGGCTTCCTCTTTGTAAGAGGCTGCTGATGGGGGTGTTGGGTCGCTGACCATGGTCGGTGTTCTGGAAGATCCTACTAAGGTGGCCCCCTCTTCTACTGCCCCAGCTCCCAAGGCGAAGGGCAAACAACCGGTCTCTAACACCCCGAGGCCCAAGAGGCAGAGGACTCAAAGTCAGCTTCCGCCCTCTTCAACTCCTGCCGAGCTTCCACTGCCTTCGGCCTAGTCCCCCAATCCGGCGAGCGAGGAGGCAGCCGATAATGACTATGTTATCGGTCATATTTGTAAGACAATCAACAACTTCCCCGCCTCCTTTACTGGCTATGGGCAGAGATTGATAGGCCAAAGCGTACCGGCCGAGTCCGTGGCGGCACTGCTCCCAGCTAGGGAGTTTCAACTGAACGACCTGTGCGTGCTAGCCATGAGCGAGGTAGGCGGATCTTGTTGGATCTTGCTCTTTTATTTTTTACATCTTGATTTGATTTGTTTGCTCATTATGTTTTTGCTCCTGTAGCTCGGCATCGGTCTCGCAACTTACGACGCCAAGCTGGCTAAGGCTGCCGAGTCCGTGAGGGGACTAGAGCGGGCTTTGTTAAAGGCGAAGGGGGAGATCTTATCTTCAGCTGAAAAGATAAAGTCCCTGGAGGGAGACTTGCTGCTGAAGACTGACGAGCTCTCCCAACTCGGCGCCAAAAAGACTGCCTGGCTGGCGAAGGAGAAGGTGATGAAGGAGAGGGTCGGCGAAAAGGACCGTATGGTGGCCGAGCTCGAGGCTAAGGCGACGGTGCGGCCGTCGGCCCGGCGAAGCCTAGTAAGGAGGAGGTTCTGGAGAACTATCGAGGCTCGCTGGCCTATGAGGAGGAGGCCCTGAATTACATGGAGACTAGTCGGGTTCAAACCTTTCGGGTGGCGGTAGAGGTTGGTGTGCCGATGCCGGAGGTGGTGAAGATGGTGGGTCTTGCCTCCCACGGTCTGGAGTGCCGAGGAGTCTCCTCGCTGGTGCCCTTTGATGAGACCGAGCTAGGCCAGATCAAGGACGCGGATATTGCTGCTCAGGCTCCCGAGTCCCGAGTGGCTCCCTCCCCCTGCCGAGGTGAGCAATCTCTTTGCCCTGATGGCTCGTGAAAAAGTTTGGGTGAAAGAAAGCTACCGCCATTACGCGGTGCCGAGGCATGTTTCTCCTCCCCAGGCCGAGTATGTCGGCGATCAGTTGATGGCGGAGCTTGAGGGCCAAAAAACTAGCCGGGAAGAGCTGTCCAAGCATCAATATGACTCTGAGCAGGTGGCGGCTCGCAAAAAAGAAGCCCGCGAGAGGGAAGAGAGAGTAGAGTAGGCTTATGAACAATGAAACAATGTTACTATATTTCTTGTAATATTATTTTTGTGATGTGATTTTGCAACGCAAGTATTTTATGTGTTTCTTGTTCCTGTTTGTATTTCCTGTTTTTATTACCCTTTAAGTCATTAGAGCTGGCCTCTCCTCGACTAGGCGAGGAGGTTTTGAAGGCATTAGAGCCTGGCCTCTCCTCGACTAGGCGAGGAGGTTTTGAAGGCATTAGAGTCTGGCCTCTCCTCGACTAGGCGAGGAGGTTTTGAAGGCATTAGAGCCTGGCCTCTCCTCGACTAGGCGAGGATGTTTTGAAGGCATTAGAGTCTGGCCTCTCCTCGACTAGGCGAGGAGGTTTTTGAAGGCATTAGTGTCTGGCCTCTCCTCGACTAGGCGAGGAGGTTTTGAAGGCATTAGAGCTTGGCCTCTCCTCGACTAGGTGAGGAGGTTTTTGAAGGCATTAGAGTCTGGCCTCTCCTCGACTAGGCGAGGAGGTTTTTGAAGGAAAGACTGAGCGATCTTAAATGCATGGTTTAAAGAGGCAAGTTTTTATCGAGATTTTTCTTTATAACAAAAATAATAGATCACTGATAATACATTTTCAAGTGGTCTGAATGCCAGGTATTCTTTAGTGGGGTTCCATCTGGTTTTGCGAGCTTATAGGTTCCAGCTCGAATGGTGTCTGTGATTTTGAACGGTCCTTCCCAGTTGGGAGAAAGCTTGTTTCTTCTGGCTTGTTTCCAGTCACCTCGATTTTTCTTAGTACTAGGTCGCCGACCGAGAACGTGCGAGGATTCAATCTTTTGTCGTGGTGGACCTTGGCTAGTTTTTTATAATTGATGGCCTTTAACCTAGCTTTGAGCCTTCTTTCCTCCAGGTAATCGAGGTCTAGCGCCCTTGACTCAATGTTCGCTTCTTCGTTGAAATGGATGACTCTTGCAGTGGGGAGAGCCATTTCTACTAGGGCCATGGCCTCGGTTCCGTAAGTCAAGGAGAAAGGTGTTTCTTCAGTTGAACCTCGGCGAGATGTTCTGATAGCCCATAAGACGGCAGGAAGCTCCTCAAGCCAAGCGTCTTTCTTCTCGTCCAGCCTTCTTTTTAAGGCATGAAGAATTTGTTTGTTTCCCGCCTCTGCTTGGCCGTTTCCTTGAGGGTGTGCTACCGAAGATTTCCAATGGCGTATTCCTCTTTCCTCGCAGCTTGTTGTAAATCTGTTTGAGAACTGTGTGCCGTGATCCGACACAATGGCCCTCGGCAATCCATATCTGCAGAAGACGCTGTCTCGAACGAAGTCGATTGCCCTTTGCTCGGTGATGCTCGCTAGGGGTCTGGCCTCGATCCATTTTGTGAAGTAGTCCACCGCAACTATCACAAATTTGTTCTTGCCTTTGGCGAGAGGGAATGGCCCGATCAGATCTAGTCCCCACATTTCGAATGGCCATGCTGCTATTACAGGGGTTTGTGGTGCCGAAGGTAGTCTTGGGATGTTTGCGAATTTTTGACATTTATCGCATTTTCGGGCATACACCTCGGCATCTTTCCTCAATGTGGGCCAGTAGTATCCGTGGAAAATGATCCTGTCGGCTAGGGTTCGGG
Source organism: Codonopsis lanceolata (assembly GCA_013146195.2). Lineage (NCBI taxonomy): Eukaryota > Viridiplantae > Streptophyta > Magnoliopsida > Asterales > Campanulaceae > Codonopsis > Codonopsis lanceolata. The sequence continues at coordinate 14,424,777 of CM028384.1, read as the reverse complement.
CCCCCGGGTGGCTACCACATACCCCCCGTGTACCTCGGCCAGTAGTCCTTGGGTGAACTCTGGTCGAACACACCTTAGGAGAGGTTTGGTGAAGGATCGTCTGTACAGTATGTCCCCGATTACTGTGTATCTGGCCGACCTTCTTGCCATTGCCCATCCTTGCTCCTTGTCGCTGGGTAGTACCCCCTGGTCGATGTATTTCTTGATGTCGTCGATCCAACAATCCGTGGCCTGCTCTAGCATCATTATCTTCTCTTTATCAATGGCGGGGGTATCGAGGATCTCGATCCATGTTTCTGGGGGGAACTCACCGAGCTCGCTGGTGGCCATTTTGGAGAGGAGGTCAGCTTTTGTGTTTTCGGCCCTTCCTATTTGCTCCAGCTCCCAATATTCGAATCGGGTGAGGAGGCCCAGGGCGAGCTCTTTGTACTTGTCTAGTGTTGGATGGTTGACCCCATATTCCCCGAAATCTATTTCACGACTAGCTGTGAGTCGCTGAAAATCAAGATTTGAGCTGCTCCCATTTCGACTGCTAGTTCGGCCCCGGCTATGAGTGCTTCGTACTCGGCAACATTATTGGTTACCGGGAAGCTTAGTTTAAGAGCTTTGCAGATCTTTGTTCCTTCCGGTGTCACGAGCAGGATGCCTGCTCCGTTGCCATTTTTGCTGGATGACCCATCTACGAACAATGTCAGGCCGGTCGTTTTTACGAGCCAACTCTTGGGCACGGTGGAGGTTTCGAGTCCGGCAGCGTCGCTTCTTCCTTCGGCCGAGTTGAAGGAGGTTTCGGCAATGAAGTCCGCCAGGACTTGAGCTCTAATAGTCTTTCTCGGAAGGTAGACGATTGCATACTCTGTCAGTTCGACAGCCCATCTCATCATCCTTCCAGCGACGTCAGGTCTATGAAGAATCCTTCGCAGGGGCAAGTCGGTATACACCCCGATCTCATGGGCTTTGAAGTATGACTTCAATTTTCTCGATGTTATCATTAACGCGAGTATCACCTTCTCTATCTGCATGTACCTCGTTTCTACCCCGGTCAGTGCATGGGACACGTAGTAGATAGGTCTCTGGAGTCCCCTTTCTTCTTGTAATAGGACCGACGCTATGGCTGTGTCTGTAACCGAGAGATAGACGTAGAGTCTCTCTCCGGGTATGGGGCAGCTGAGCAAGGGTAAACTGCCGAGGTACTCTTTGAGTTCGGCGAAAGCAAGGTCGCACTCTTTGTCCCATGTGAACTTTTTTGCACCTTTCAAGATTTTGAAGAAGGGGAGGCTTTTTTCGGCTGACTTCGAGATGAATCTTCCCAGGGCCACTATTCTCCCGTTTAGCTGTTGCACTTGTTTGATACATATGGGGACTTTCATCTCTACCAAGGCTTTGATTTTTTCGGGATTCGCCTCTATTCCACGTTCGTTCACCATGTACCCCAGAAATTTTCCTACCGTTACGCCGAAGGCACATTTGGCGGGATTGAGCTTCATCCTGTTCTTTCTGAGGTTTGCAAGCGTTTCTCTGAGGTCGTAGATGTGGCTCATCTCCCTGGTTTTAATCACCATGTAGTCTATGTATGCCTCGATATTCCTCCCTAATTGGTCCCCGAAAACCTTGTTCACCATTCGCTGGTAGGTGGCACCTACATTCTTCAAGCCGAACGACATCATGTTGTAGCAGTAAAGTGTACATGCTGCTCGGAAAGCCGTGTTTCCTTGATCTTCCTTCCACATTCTGATCTGGTGGTATCCTGAGTAGGCGTCTACGAAGCTCAAAATCTTGTAGCCCGAGATAGAGTCGACCAGTTGATCTATCCTCGGCAGTGGGTACCAGTCTTTTGGGCATGCTTCGTTCAGGTTGGTAAAATCGACGCACATCCTCCACTTTCCATTGTTCTTCTTCACCATCACGACATTCGCGATCCACGTGGGGTAGTGAATTTCTCTTATGATTTCGGCCTGTAGCAGTTTGGCTATCTCTTCTTTGATTGCTTCTTGTTTTTCAGGAGAGAAATACATCGGCTTCTGCTGGATGGGTAAAAACGTCGTGTCGATGCTTTGTCGATGAACCGCTACTTCTTCCGCAATGCCCTCCGTATCCTCGGCCTTCTATGCGAAGACGTCCGTGTTGCTTCTCAGGAACTCGATGATAGCTCTTCTTTCTTCGCCCGCTATTTCCATTCCCACCTTGATTTTTTGGTCAGGGTAGTTGAAGTTGATGATGACTTCTTCTACGTCCTCCATGGGCTGTAAGACTGGGTGGTCTCGTACATCGAGGCTGTCGATCTCGGTTTTTTCAGCCTCGTCATTCCACGCTCCTCCATCCTGATGCGGGCTGGCTCCTTCGGCCCGTCTTGATTGCTATGGGACGGAGCTTTCTCCGTCGAGTTCTCGGGCTCGTTTGGCTGCTTGTTCTTCTTCTCTTTCCTCGGCTTCCGCCGGCCTTTTCAATCTTTTCTCCGTCTCTTTCCTCTCATTTATGAGGTATTCCAGGGTCGTTCGAGCGTCGTTTTTGATGACTCCTACCCCGCATGAGGTCATGTATTTGACCCTCTGATGGGCCATTGAGGCGACCATCCAGAAATTTTCCTGAGACAGTGCGCCGAGGATGGCATTATGCAGAGAGGGGAGATCGAGGACTAGGAAAGTGATCTCTTGCTTCTGGCGGTATCTCCTTCTCCGAGGTCTACTTTGAGGGCCATGGTTCCCTTTGCTGTCACCTTGTGGCCCGTGAACCCTTCCAGCTGGACTCGGCTTGGAGTAAGGTGGGCGTCGCCGAGCCCTAATGCTAGAAAGCATTTGTAGTTTATCACGTCCTTTCCGGCACCCGTATCTATCAGCACCCTTTTGACGAGGCTGTTGTGGATCCCAATTTGTAGAGTTAAAGGATTTTGCCGAGCGTACGTGTTAACGGCTAGCTCGGTGTCTCTGAAAACCATCTCATGTTCGACCATTCCTTCCATAACGCTGTCGGCCGAGTTGCTCAAGCAGTTGATTGCATTTTTCAACTGCGTGATACTTTGAGTCTCTTCACGAATGGTGTTGACCACCGGCTTTGTTATCTCCGGCATTTGTCGCCCAGGAGCCCTCCCGGGGCGCGATGTGGGCTCTCTTGCCACGAACCTCTGATCACCCTCGTTTATAACCCGCTGTATAGCTCTTTTGAGCTGTATGCATTCTTCCGTGACGTGGCCGATCTCGTTGTGGAAATTGCATCTCTTCCTCGGATTTCGGTATCGAGAGGTGACTTCATGGGGAAGGGTGGCTGAATCTTATTTTCCGTTAGGAGGACATCCATGATGTGCTCCCATGATGCATTGCGAGGTGTGAAGTCCTCTAGCTCATTGTCTCGTCTCGGGCCCCTGATCTCGCCAGTGAACTTCGTCCCTCTTTCTTCCTCTCTCTTTTTGCAGGGTGAGTCTCGTCTTGCCGAGCCTTTCCTTGGTCCTTTCCTTTGTAACCTTTATCTGTTGCGGGTGTCGATTGACAACATTAGCTATGCTTGAGGGGGACGCGACCGTTCGCGAGCTTGTTAAGGTAGGGGGCTGCTCGCCATCCAGCAGAGCCACTCTCTGGGCAGTTAGGAACATTTCCCCGATCGTGTCCCGAGGTCTCATGAGGAGCTCGGTCCGGCAGTTTCCTCGCAGTAGGCCTGCTCCGAAGCACATTCTCACCGAGGTGTCGGGGATGTCTGGGATCTGATCTAGGACATCTTTAAAGCGGGCCATGTATGAAAGCACCGATTCTCCATTTTCTTGTTTCACACTGCATAAGTCCGTCTCGCTTTTAGGGAGGGCGCCTGCCGAGGCGAATTTTTTCAGGAATGCTCCCTTGAAATCATCCCAACAGGTGATAGAGTCATGGGGCAACCCATTATACCACTGTTGGGCCTGCTTTTTTAGGGTTCCTGCGAATACTAGGCACCATATGTCGTCGAGCTGAGTTGGATAATCATCTTCAATTCGAACCCTGACACATGGTCCAGGGTCGTTGTTGTACCATTGTAGTCTTCAAAGTACGAGATTTTCACTTTAGAGGGCACGACTACCTCCCTGATTTGTTTTATGAAAGGACCTCCAATCTTTTTGATGCCCACATTGGTCCCAGTGCTCTGTTGAGCTTCTAGCTTTTCCATCCATGCTTTTATCTCGGCATCCGTCATTGGTCTGTCACCCTGTGCCAAGCCTACGGCTGGCATGGGGCTGCCGTTGGCCCCCTTGTCTGCCTGAGGTACCTCGACCTCTTCCTCGGTTGTATTCCTTATTGGGGACCCAAGGCGAGCTTCCTTTGCGAGTTGGCGGGACGGATGTCGGGACCTGGAGAGACCTTTGTTGGTCGAAGACTGGGCGCAGGGTTGAGACTTTCCTTCCTCGCTGTGAGCCGGACGGTTTTCTGTATCGGGGGGGAACCTTAGGCGAGAGTGAATGCTCGTCCTAGATTCCTCGCCGACCATTCTTTTGCCGAGCCTTGACTTTACGTTGGTGGTGAATTTCGCCCTTTTGGGTTTCGCGGTTCCCATCCTTTGCCAGATTTAGTTAGAGCGAGCTGGGGTATTGTGCACGTTGATCACGGGCTCGGGCTCTGGAACCCGGGCTACTTGCCGTAGTTCGTGCATCCTGGCCTCGGCCTCCTACATCTTGGTGTACAGGGCTCGCTGATGCTCCCAGTACGCGTATTCTTGGTCTATTTGTTCCTGAGCCGTAGGCTTCTTTGCTTTGGCTAGAGGTCGTTCCTCCTCATGGGCTCTCGAAGACTCGATTTCAGTGAAGCGACCGTCTCGGGGGTCGGCGTCTGTCTCTCTATTCTTGTCGCTAGAGAGCCGTTTTGCCATTGCGAGTCTTCTTTGAGCTCTCGCCGACACTTCGGGTACCGAGGCGCCAGAGTCCTGTCTCGTTGAGAGAGCAGGGCCTCTCGCGCCTCTTCCCTCGTTGTGCTCGGCGGGCTCCTTTTCAGGGTGGTTAGATGTGGCGGGGGTAACATTCTTGGAGGCTTGCTTCTTTGATTTCACCATTCCTTCTCGTTGGTGGACACAGCTTGACTGAATAAATTTAGTCGTTTCCCGGCAATGGAACCAAACTGATCACGCGATTTTGGTGGTGATCTTGTCTTGTTGCCCACGTATGAAACATGAAAGGTTAGATCTTGGTACGTTCGTCCTTGTCACCGCTTCCAGCTGCCTGCATGAGATAAACAGTGAACACCGTTAAGGAGTCGGGGTAGTCCGACTGGAACCCTCCGGCGTGAGAATCAGATTTCTGGTGGTAGTGAGTAATAAATACGCCGTAATAATAAATGGTCCGATAAGGGGTTGTGATAAGAGAGTTTGGATATCTCAAAATTGACTTACTTTTACAATTAATGAATGTCTTCTATTTATACCTGATCTTCCTGATGACGTGGCGGCTGCCTATTGGGGAACATGTTGCGGCGGATATTAAATGCACCGGTGGCCTTTGTCAGAAATAAGTGGGCTGACCGTTGTCAGGGGGTTGGTGGTTACGTGTAGCGGTTTTACCGGGCTTAGGGAAGCTTCTTTGTCAGGCCTGGTGATCATTGATCTAGTGCCGAGGTCGAGCGGTCTAAGGGTAGTGGGCTATTGCCGCCGAGGCTGAAGGTACTGGAAACCACTCCAGTTGCCGAGGCCGAGGGTGTTTGGAAGCCACGTGTTTTGCTTGTCACTTATCTCTAGTGAGCTCGCGTCATCTCGGTGACGTATGTTCGGCGGTTTTGCTGAATCTGCTAGTAGTTTTCATTAGTGGGGGCCGCAGCTGTGCCGAGGATGATTCTCTTGGTATCGTCCTTTCAAACATAATTAGTGTAATACCCCAATCTCACATCGAGTAGATGTGAGACTTGTGTTTGATTTATAAGGTAGTCATGCGCTACTACTGGGCACCAACATCATCCATGGACTTTTGGATCGGCTTGTGGTAGGTTTGATGACCCAAGGTGCTGCGTGCTCAGTGGGCCAGTGTGTGGGCTAGACGTAGCGGACCGGGCTCTCGGGCTCGAGGTGTTACAAGTGGTATCAGAGCGGGTCCCGGCCGAAAATGTGGGAATAAAGTGTTGTGCGGGCCAAAGTGCTACATCGCAGAAGGTGGGAGCCACCTCTTGATCCATGTATGAGCCTCCTGCATCGCCCGGGGTACGATTCGGCCTTGACGAGGACGTCAAGGATTTGAGTGGGGGAGATTGTAATACCCCAATCCCACATCGAGTAGATGTGGGACCTGTGTTTGATTTATAAGGTAGTCATGCGCTACTACTGGGCACCAACATCATCCATGGACTTTTGGATCGGCTTGTGGTAGGCCTGATGACCCAAGGTGCTGCGTGCTCAGTGGGCCAGTGTGTGGGCTAGACGTAGTGGACCGGACTCTCAGGCTCGGGGCATTACAATTAGAACCAAATTATTATTTCTTTTTCACCCCTCCTCCTCTATCTAAAGATTTTTTGCATTTCCATTTTCGTATGATTCGTAATTTTTTTGCAAGTCATTCCAAGTCAACTACTCTATCGATCTAGACATGATCAATAAACATTTTCATACTTGTGAAAAGGTTGTATTTGCCTTCAGTTATTTTTTTCTTGTAATAGTTAAAAGAAAGTAAGGTAAATACATAAAATACACACATTTGGTAATAATGCTTGTAAGCAATAGTATTTAAACACATATGTAGAGATTTTGATTTATTAAAAGTATTTATATGGTTAATACATAATAAATCAAACTAAAAAAATTTATACTCAAATTAAAATTGAAATAAAAAACTAAAAAAATTAAATATTAAAATCAAGAGCAAAATAAAAAAAACTAATTTACACCGAGTAGCAATTATCGAATTTGAAATTTGAAATCAATACTAAATTGAAGAAATTAACACAAATAAAATCATAACTAAAAAATAAATCATTAATAAAAATAAAATAACAGTTAAAAAAATCAACAATTAAGATCAAAACCAATATAAAAACTTAAACAAAAATCTAAACTAAAACTAAAATTGATGCCAAAACAAAAAATCATAATCAATCAAAATCACTTTTTTTTTTAATCAAAATAGAAGTAAAAGCTCAAATTGAAACAAAACTGTTAATCGAGAACCATAAACCAAAATTGAAACATAAAACAAATATAGGAATCAATAACAACAATAAAACATAAATTATATTTAAAATTCAAAATAAATAATAAATAAAACTAATATCAAAATAATCGAATGAACAAAATTAAAAACTAAAACAAATTGTGAGGGCCAATGCCAATAGATCATTAAAAATCATGGCATTATCTAAAAAAATGAAAATGAAACCAAAATTAAAGAAAATTTTTAATTATCATCCATCAAAATCAAAAGTCAATCACCGAAATCGCCTAAATTCTCATAGATAATTCTGTAGTAGTGAGGGAATAAAATGCTTCTTTTTGTTTCGCTTTCTAAAAAATAACCATAAATAAAAACTAAAATAATTGTCTAAACAAAAACCAAAACTAAGATAAAAACTTACAAAAAAATTAAAACTAAAACTAAAATCACTGTCAAAATTTTAAAAAAATCTCAATAAGTTGTTATCAATATATTATCATCCAGAAAGAAAATACAAAAACTAAAATCAAAAATCAAAACCATAATTATAACAAAAAATTTAATCAAGAAACTGAAAAGTCTAACCATAGTAAAAGGAGAAGCAAGGTGAGAAGGAATAATTCTCTAGTGATGTCCAAAAGAATGGAACTCTTCAAAAGAAGGAATTGATGAAAGTTACCGGCGGTGAGAGAAGGATTGGAGGAGAGATAGACTTGTTGGAGTTATCTCTCTAAATACAAAGCGAGAGAGACGAGGGAGAAAGTGAGATAAAACTCCAACAGAGAGGCGAGACGTTTTTGAGGCTGTCTTTTTCTTGTTGTGTAAAAGGCTTGTGAAATATGGAGAGAGAGCCGAGAGGTTTGATCTTTGATAATGAGAGAAAACCTTTTGGCCTACCCAAGTCCTTTTCCTTCATACCCATTTAGCTAGAGTTTTTATCAAATGTTGTTGTGAAGAAGTCTTTAGTTAAAACACTTCTCCTAATATATGTACATATATTCTAATGCCCCTTATTATAGTAATTATTATTGTTAGTTAATGGTTGCAAAACAAATAGTCTCTATGAATTGAAGTGTCATGTCTTCACAATTGAGATTTAACAAAAGTGGGTGAGGTGGCACAATCATAGTGCTCCTCACCAACTTTAAATATAAATATAAATATAAATATAAATAAATAAATAAATAAATATAATATATATATATATATAATATAGATTTAATTACAAAAAATTCATTAATCAGAGAGACCAAATAGCCATTAGGGACCAAAATACACCAATTACATTCTTTTCTTCTTTTTTCCCTCTCATTCCGTCTTGTCTCTCCTCTTCCTCACATCTCATCCACTGGGGGTGTAAGTAGTACGTATTGGTGACACAAGATGAAAAGCAACGTATTGTTGCAGCAACATGAACTCCTATCATCGAGGTAGCAACTCTGTTGGCCAAAACACAAGCCTTCCGTGAGAAAGGGTTGCAAAGACAAGGCAGCAACAACCGTGAAACTAGTTTACACTATACCCATTGCAACAAAGCCAATCATACAAAGAAAAATTGCTTCGAGCTCAATGGATATCCACCCAGATGGAGGAAACCGAAAGCCATAGGAGGTGGAGAACAAATAAATAGAAATAATCAAAGTGCAGGAGCTTCAAGTTTCACAGCAACATTGAATACTACAACGATAAATACCTTGAATCCTTTGTTAACTGTAACACAAATCCAACAGCTTATTGAGCTATTGGGGAACCAATCAGAAGCACCAACTGCAACAGTTGCCAACATGAGATCCCAAATAACTGTGGTAAGATAAATTTGTGGATAATTGATATGGGAGCAACAAATCACATATCATGCACTTCAAATTCTATGATCAATGTTTGTACGAATCCCTTTATTCCTCCTGTTCAGATCTCGAATGGGGATACCGTTATGTTGGGTTTTGATCGAAATTAAGAGGGCGGAAAAACAAAACTCTTTAATTTCAAAACCATCCCACATACCATATGAATTATATAAATTAGATTTAGAACACTTACCCGAATATTAGAATGAACAATCTTCTTTAGAATCACGTTTGAATCACGATCACCGCAACAAACGATTTGTACGACTTCTCTATGGTATCCACACAAATGGATTGGACATGATTAATTCAACAATAATGTGTTAGACAATTGTCGAACCAAAGTAGGAAACCCTTCGTCTAACGAAGAACTAATCCCTAAATTTTATCTCTACAAATTTAGTATTTCGCCAAACCCTAAATTCTTTTTGAGCAAGCTCTTTTTTTTTTGACAATCAAAAGACCCTTATATATACAAAGAAGGGAAGGGCCCGACCATACATAATCCTAGTCAAACTAGGTTATGTTTTGGTCCCTTTATATTATCCAACTAAAACTCATTAATCCAATTAATTACCCAAATAAATTACAGTCCAACTCATTTTATGTGTGTGACCCAATAGGTTCCTAAGTTACGTTGGAAATAATTAATTACTATATCAAATATATAATTAATTATAAACAATGAGTGACATCTAACAAGACATCATTGTTACCCAAGTAATAGGAATTATAAATAACCGATTGTGACCAAAATAATTCTTATCCCTTTGTCCTAATATTTAATTAAACACAAGGCATGGAACGTGTCATTCTTGTTATAGTTTAATATTGGTTTTTTGATCTCCGAGTAGACTTATATAATAAACAAATAAACTCAATATCTCATATTGATTTATTTGAGTATGTCCATACATTTACTTAAATCTCACTCATCAAGGGGCCCATAAATATTATACTCTTGTTATGTAGGAAGGACAAATTCTATCTACATCGCTCATATCCCTTAGCATGATTCGTGGTATATCCAATATACGATTTTATAATCACCTTGTTACAAAATGACGTTTATCGGTATCAAAATATACAACTCCTCATCTAGAGTATATAACGATTTCAAGTCAAATGACAACAAACACATTTGTCACTATGAAAATCACTTATGACACTCACATAACGATCCACGTAGCATTCTCATGCCGGTCAATCCAGTACGTTGTTACACCTAACACGCACTTATGTGTAGACTGATATCAACTATATGAGTCTCAACACATACTAGTCTCTATGTATTATTATTGCCCTTATTAATAATAATACTCGACCAGGGATATTTAAGAATAATATATTTATTCTAAGAGTTTTATGATGCATTACTATGAATAAACAAACAATACACAATAAACAAATGCCTCAAGAAATAATGATACATGGAGAAATAGATTTGCCTTTAGGGCATAAACCAACAATCTCCCACTTGCACTAGAGTCAATCTGGAGCATCTCTAATGCCCATAGATCTATTGTGACTATCATGCTTCCGCTGAGTAAGAGGACAACTCATCTTACAAAGGCAAAACACAAATCATTAACTGTGATTGATAATTATCTTCATCGGTCTGAAAACTAGCATCAATGTAACCCTTTACAATGATCTTGTCATCACCTCAAGCGCTTTAGGATAATCTTGATAGCAATCCAATGACCATCAGCTGGATCTGACTAGTACATGTTCGGCTTGTCATGCTCAAAACAAACAATACATCTGGTCGAGCAACCTTCTCGATCTATCTCTATAGATCTTTATTCCCAGAATATAGGATGTCTTTCCTAAATCATTTATTGAAAAATATTTCAATAGCCAACCTTTAACAGACTGCAAGGTAGGGATATTATTTCCAATAAATAGTATGTCATCTACATGCAAGGCCAAATATATTACTGAGCTCCCACTAATTTTCTTGTAAACACAAGATTTATCGTTTCTCCCACTTGTTCTTTTAGAGATAAAGTCTCTTTTATAGGAATACACCAATTCGAGCAACAAACTATTTGTTCTCAACTAGATTGTATAGATGGTATCCTTTTGTTTCCATAGGATACCCCACAAAATAACATTTATCTTATTTAGTGCCGAGCTTATCAGGTTGTAAACATTTTACATAAATTTCACAATCCTAAATTTCCATTAAAGGCATACTGAGACACTTCCCAGTCTACATCTTACATGGTGTCTTTTGAATAGGGAAACACAAATAACGATAAAATTAGTTGTGAATAGTACTTATCCCCAAAAAGAGTGTGAAAGAGCAGCATGACTCATCATAGATAAAACCATGTCTAACAAAGTTTGATTCTTCCTTTCACACACACCATTCCATGTGGTCTAACAAAGTTTGATTCATCCCTTCGATCAAATCAAAGTGCTTTTAAACCTTTTAGTATTAATGTTTATAGATAGGTGTATCAAGATCAAGGAAATAAAGTCAATTAGGCAATTTAACATAAAACATTTCATTTTAATAAATAGAACAACTATTGTTCTTAATAATAAATGAAAAACCTTTCTTGTCCAAATAAGAAACTGAAATAATATTTCTGCTAATAACACGAACATATCAGCAATTGCCTAATTCTATTATAACCCCAAAGGGCAAGGTCAAAAATAAGTTCCTACATCTAATGCAACAACTTTTCCTTCATTTCCAACGTGTAGGTCCACCTTGCCCTCTGTCATTCTTCTACTTTTCTTTAATTCCCACACATTAGTACAAATGTGAATGAGAACCACATCAAGTATCCAATACTCATGATGAAAAAGTAGACAGATTAAATTCTATAACAAAAATACTTAAAGTGGAAGCCTCGCTTCCCTTCTTGATTTTTAGCTATTCCAGGTATTTTGGGCAATTCCTCTTCCAATGTTCAGTCTTACCATAGTGGAAGCAGGTTCCCTCTTTAGCTACACCCCCTTTTGGGCTTTAAGGCCTTATCTTTAGGTTTTGGTTTAACATACTCATTAGCCCGATGCTTAGAGGTTTGCTTTTAAATATTGAGTAAATCTGGTAGTGATTTATCAATTTCATTAATATTGTAGTTTATAATGAATTGATTGTAACTATCCGACAACGATTGCATGATCAGATCAGTGGCCAACTCTTGACCTGAAGGAAAGCCAAGTCTTTCAAGGTTCTCAATATATCCAATCATCTTGAGCTCGTGAGTTCCCACAGACGCTCCCTCTGTCAGCTTGCTTTGGAACAAAGCCTTCGAGACATCGAGTCGTTCTTGCCTAGCTTGCTCTTGGCAGAGCTTCTTTAAATGTACGATCATATCGTACGCCTCCATGTTCTCATGTTGCTTCTGAAGCTCAGAGTTCATGGTAGCTAGCATGAGACATCCAATATCCAAAGCATCATCATCATGCTTTTTATAAGTAGTATGCTTCGCATGAGGGGCACTAGTAGCAGTGTAGTAGGTACGGGCATCTTGATCGATGTATTTTATACGTTGATTTAATATGCTTCTATGACTTAAATTGAGCTATTTCACGAGGCTTTTGGCTACTGATATGTGTTTTTCAGTGATTTTGTGAGTTTCAGGATTTTAGGTGAAAGTATGCAAATTATAAGGATTTTAGGTGGAAATTTCGAGGAGGGGTCAAAGTGTAAAAGTGAAGAAGAAACGAAGATGACCAGGCTGGACACCTTGCGGTCGCAAGGTGTTATCTACCTTGCCTCCGCAAGGTAGACAGAAACACTAGAACTCAACCCCGGAGAAATCAAGGCCCTTGCGGACGCAAGGTGCCTCATACCTTGCGACCGCAAGGTAGTCAGAATGCCTAGATTTGCATTTTCACAAGAGATCTAATTGCACTACAACTCCATGGTATAAATAAAGGTCGGTAGCCAGAGCATAGGACGACTGGAGACGGCTAGAAAGTAGTTTTATATAACTTTAGAATAGATTTTAGGTTGTATAACATAATTAGTTGTTGTAATTACAAGTATTGAAGATCGATGCATGAACTCATTCATCTCCATGTGTTGTTCATCTTCAAGGATGAGCTAAATCTTCATTAATCTAGGAGGTGGGAGGTAACTTGTATCGAATCTATGCTTTAATTTATATTTATGTTCATCCAATTCTTGTTGATTGTGGTGTTTATCAATCCCTATATTATTTCACTTTGAACAAATGAATGTAATCGTGAATAATAAAGGCCTAGAGGTGCGGATAACTGCATGATCAATGTGCATATGTTGTACACTGGCTCACCATCACAATAAATTGGACCTATCGATGCACGAAAGTGATAAGTTAGGGCCAGGTTCCATATATGACCTAAGTGACAGTTAGATCATATGTTCTTGTGCCTAGGATATAGAATGGATGGATTATTTGAAGATGGAGACTGAACGGTAATTCAACAGGCTATATCTATATTTTGTGAACGAACCCAAGAGATTGAATGATACTTTATTAAAATTAAGCATATAGGAGATACAAGTGAAACCCTAATCCTAGATTGTCATCCACCATAAGATCTTCATAACTTGTAATTGTTGCTAATTAGTTAAACACCTGAATAATAATAATTAGTTTAGAATAGAATAAATATGAAAACCCCCTTAGATTAATAATTTGCTATCAATAAATTATACTATCTGTGATCTTCTTGTCTCTGCGGTTCGACCCTTGCTTCCTGTAAGGGTAAAATAGGCATGACCTATTTTATCTTGTTTTCACCTTTCTTGGTCAAAGAAGGATTTTAAATTAGTCAATGTTTATTTAGGTGTTAAATTTTGTTTAGAATACTTTTGGTAGATTAGTTTGTTTTTTTTGATAGGAAAATCTTTCAAATCTTTCAAAAGATTTGATCTTTCAAATCTTTCAAAAGATTTGATCAATATATTTTTGGTAACTAAATCTCTGCAAATAATTTAGTTATTCCATGTATCATAGTTTTGTTAGGAAAGATATCTTGCAATATATTTTTGGTAACTAAATCTCTGCAAATAATTTAGTTATTCCATGTATCATAGTTTTGTTAGGAAAGATATCTTGTAGTTTCAATAGCTAATCTCTTTCCTAGTAGGAAGGTTTCTCTCTTGCCGTGGCTTTGTAGGTTTGTGTATATATATTGAAGGCTGGATTTCGAGGAGGGGTAGAGCTTTAGAAAACACCTTAAGAGAGAAGATAAATGCGCTGAAATAGAGAGCTGACAAGAGAGAATCAAGGCACTGAGCTTAAGCGAGAAAAAACAGAAGGGATAAACTGAGAGCCTGAAAGAGAGAAGATTAGACGCCACAAACTGAGAGCAATCTGGGTAGAGTTTGTGCAGCAGTTCATCATTTTGAAGAGAATCTGTTTGAAGCTTCAGAGAACACAACATTAACAGCTTCATCGAACCATTGAAGAACTGTTCTGTTGCTGCTTCTTTTTTCTGTCTTTAGGAAGTAGATCTTCCTTCTTTCTTCCCACGTTTGGTTTAGTGTTTTTATGTGTGATTTTTGGTTCTCCAAGATACTATATCTTGTGAGAATCTTTGTTAGTTATTAAGTGCAAAACAGTGTTGATTTTAATATAAATTGTGTGGCCTTGAGACTTGTTCTACAAGTATCAAACTTGTAGATTGTTTTGATTAAAACTTGTCTCCAAGTTCTGTTTGAAACTGTTTTTGTCTACAAATTTCCGCTGCTATTGTTTTTGCTATTATTTTCTGTTTTCATTGTCATTGCCATTGTTGCAACAATCACTGCAACATTGGCAATCACATTGACTCATATCGAGAATTCGTGGTATCACGTTCTTTTACTTCCCCAAACTATTCTCCAATAGTCTTGTCCACTTGCAAGGAAAATAATTAAAATAAGACATCAATCACATCTCAAGCACATACAACTTCTTTTCCTGTTTGAGAACAATTCTCAAATTTTTGTACCAGTCAAGGAAGTTATTCCCAGATAACTTGTCATTCTTAAGGATCGATCGCAACGATAAAGTTTGAATTTGAGTATTGGTAGCCATGGATATCTATCACAAAATATGCAGAGATAAGTATCTTAAATACAAACTATATTTAAGGACTTTATAAATATAGCTCCCACTATTTTATATTAAATTAATGACCCTCACCATTAATTTGAAAAATTATCAAATATTTTTCTAATGGGCCAAGATCTATATTTCATCTCATCTCAAGTTAGCTTTAGCTGATCACCCAAGATTTGATTATTTAGGTAGAAAACAATTTTCAATTACATCACCATGTAACTCTTGGTTCAATTGGACAAATAACTTTGTATTCTAATCTATCTTATAGATTATATCCTAATTACATGTCTCTAAGCTTACAACCGAATTGTTTTAGCTTAGTTAGGTTTGACTCAATTATATGACAATCGAATATTACTAACTTATTTCATAGCGTTTCATCTAACATAAATCAAGATACTCATGCTTTGGTAGACCTACCATTGAATGATCTTGACCATGACGAGTATCACATATTTGGAAGACACAAACTTAATATTTTAAAGAGGAATTTTAAAGTTATTTGATCTCATCAAATAATACTACACAATTATATCATGCATCACATATATACATCATATAACAATTATGTGACATGGATATGGCCCCTAGTCTAATGATTTTCTCAAGCAAGTGAGAAGTTTGAACAAAAGCATTAAAGCGAGAAAAACGAAGAGCTTCTCCAAGTGCTTCTGTTGTCTCCAAGTTCTCATTTACTTTTTATGGTCTCTGTCTTCTCAAAATAAATTACAAAATTCAAAAACCTCGTTTTAACATACGAGACGATTTAGATGAGAAGAAAATTTTCATTCATAATGTATAGGTAGAGGCACGACAAACATATCGTATTTTGAATAAATAAAATAAATCAATCATCAACCATCGCATAAAGATAACTTTGGTCATATCCACGTACCAATCAATTATATCCATCATATAATTAAAAGTGCAATCAAATGCAATTTACTAAAACGAGTAAATATAAATATATAAAATAAAACTCAATTAGGAAATTTAAAGCATATACATTGTAACACCCCGATAATTTAAATAATATATATATATATCAATTCATGTTAATTAAAATTATAATTTTTTTGGACCTATTTAATTGGTACTATACTTGTTTTGGGTTAATCTGATTGTTTTGAACTTATTTAGTAATTTATTAAACTGGGTCGGGTTAGGCCCATTTAGGACTAAAACTTTAATAATAATTATCTATTAAGGTTACTTAATTTAGTTCAGTCAAATCACGTTAGGTTTTGGTTAGGGTTAGAAAACCTAGCAGGGTGTAATATAAATAATTGGTGAGAGGATACCGGAACAGTTATAAAAAAATACTGCAGCGACAGCCGTAAGAGAGAAGGAAAAATCGAGGAGGTGGCAATAGTTGTGAGTTGGGGTAAGCAAAATCAACCTCCTCTTTTCACTTTGATTTACCTTTATACACATACACATATACAGTAATTTGGTTAGTAGTAATTATAACCGGTTTTCCATAGGAGATTGTATTAGTGTGTGTGTGTGTCATAAGGTGTGTAAATGTGTGTGCAGAGATAATAAAACTTACCTAGCAAAAATTATTACCTAACACCTACATATATAGGCCTATTGATTTGGCAAAAAAAAAAAAAAAAAACCGGCTCGGAGAGAGGAAGAGCCGGCAGAGGAAGAGTGTGTGTAAGTTTTTTGTCAAAGCTTATGATATGCCTTTATATATTAATATATGTGTATTGTGTGTGTGTTGATTTATATATATAGGCCTATTAATTAATATATGTATGTATAACAGTCATTGTACATATAATATATATAATATATGTATGTATTAGATTAAATAGTGGGTGTCATGCGTTGCGGTGCACATATGTATGCGTGAATAGTGTGTGTGCGTGAACAATAATTAAAATAAGTTAATTAATAAGCATTACAATTATCATTATTACTATTAGAAATCAGTAGGTGTTAATCGATACAATTATATTTTAATAATTATTGTATAATTTGATTATAGAATTGGACAAGCAAGGTTAGGACGAACGTACGTGTTGCGGATATTACTTTCGCTAAGCATTCCGAGGTAAGAGATTATACCTCTTTTAGGTCTCCAATTTTTATGTACTATTTGTTAGGTTCTCATTACTTCCTTGATATCGATATTTTTAAAACGTACGCTGACTTTAAATCGGCATTTGAATTCGAACTCCGTCGCTTACACTTCTTTCGAACTCACAATTTGATTATCTGTTTATTCTCACATAATTATTGAATTTCATTTGAGATACCTTTGATATGAAAAGTACGATTTTTTGCGATGTCTGATTTTGTAAATTATTTGATTATTTGAAATTCTACCATGATCACTAAGTTGAATTTATGACACTATGAATTATGAAACTATGATTTATGATGCTTATGAACGCCACTTGGCCCGTGGCGTGGTTATCCGGATATACTAATGATCTATGAATTACGATCTGTGAACTATGATCTATGAACTATGAAATATGATTTATGAATTTGCTTATGTGATCATGAGATTCTGTGAGTAGTCAATTGTCGCTAATTGGTATGGGACGATTAGTGACCGTTGATTACTCGAGTCACATTTGAACGTTTATTTTTATTGGATTCTTACTCTCTTGAATCGAAATATGATAATTGCTTCCGCTTATCGATTTCTAATTAATGAATTTTGACTATTTAAAAAAAATATTTTCATCTCTGATTTATTTCTGGTCAACTCCTCCTTAGTAACCGGAGGGGTTGTATATGAACTTACTGAGCATCGTCCGCTCACCCCTTCATACTCTTCTTTTCAGGTAACGAATAAGAATTAATAGAAGATTTCAGTTCGGGTAGACCGAGATGTCGGCTTTCGAGGATTTTTGGATTTAGTCCTTTCTCATTGAATTACTCAGTAGTATTTTAAACGAATTATGAACTCATGTTAAGTATTAGATAGATTTTGTATTTAATTATTTTGGGTTTATTTGACTTTAGTCAAGGATGTTTAAGATTTAATTATTATGAGATCAGAACATTTATGAGTTAAGTTATAATTGTTGGTGACGTGGCCAAATTGTGGGACCGTGGTGTCAGTGCCGAATTTGGGACGTTACAAGTTGGTATCAGAGCCTAGGCCTTAGATCCGGATGGTCTTAAGATTTAAGAACAGTTAAGAATAAGAAGTGACACTACGATAGGATTATGATACTAGCATTAAGTTGTGATTATAGCTAAGTTATGATCTCACTGATGATTAAGAAATTATTATTTTCGTTAAACTAATATACTCGTGTTACTTGTAGGAAATGGCGCGTAACAATACAAGTAGGGCAAGGGTCACTCCACCCGTGACAGCTGCTAGAACGAGATTTAATACGATGCACACTAGGGTAGTCGAACTCGAGGAAATTAACCTTGTCTTGGAGCATGAGAACTGATCGATGTATTTTATACGTCGATTTTATATACTTCTATGACTTAAATTATGCTATTTCATGAGGCTTTTGGTTATTAATATATATGTTTTCGGTGAGTTTTGTAAGTTTCAGGTTAATTGTGAAAATACGCGAAACTCCAGGGTTTTAAGTGCAAATTTCAAGAAGGGCCAAAAAGGAAAATTGAAGAAACAATGAAAGCTGCACAATCTGGACACCTTGCGGACGCAAGGTGCCTCGCACTGCGACCGCAAGGCACGTCTGGGTAAAAAGGGCTCAAGTCAAGATTTCCAAGGCCGGACACACTGGAGACCTTGCGGACGCAAGGTACCCAGCACCTTGCGACCGCAAGGTGGTCAGAATGCGTCAAAGTCGGATTTTCACACAGTCATTCAATCCGATTACAACTCCCGAGTATATATAGAAGCCAGATGCCGAGCCAAAGCATAGGGAGGACGGCTGGAAGCTCTCTTTTCATAGTTTTTAGGTAGTTTTTAGATTGTATAACATAGTTAGATCCTGTAATTTCAAGTATCGAAGATCAAATCATGTATCCGATCATCTCCATGTGCTGTTCATTGTCTATAATGAACTAAATCATCCATAATCTAGGAGGTGGGAGGTAACTTGTATCGAATTTATGTTTTGATTCTTATATATATGTCTATTCAATGCTTGTTGATTGTGTTGTTTATCAACCCCTATATTATTTTGCTTTGAACAAATGAATGTAATCGCAAATAATAAAGGCTTAGAGGTGCGGATAACTGCATGACCAAGTGCATATGTCGTACACTGGCTCACCAACACAATAAATTGGACCTATCGATGCACGAGAGTGATAAGTTAGGACCAGGTTCTTACATGATCTAGGTGACAGATAGATCATAAATCTAGGTGACAGCTAGATTGACAGTTCATGTGCTTAGGATATAGAATGGATGAATTTTTGCGGGGATGGAGGCTGAACCAATTGTTCAACAGACTATATCTATTTTTAGTGAACGAACCCAAGACATTGAATGACATTATTATGAATTGAACATAAAAGAGATATAAGTGAAACCCAGAATCCTAGATTGCCACCCACCATAAGATCTTCATATATGTTATTACTGTCTAATTAGTTAAACATCTATAAATAGTAGTTTAGAGTAGAATTAAACATAAAAACCCCCCTTAGGTTAATAATTTGCTGTCAATAATTGCACTGTTCGTGATCACTTGTCTCTGTGGGTTCGACCCTTGCTTCCAATACTATTCTATAATAGTCTTGTTCACTTGCAAGGAAAAAGATTAAATAAAACATCGATCAAGAACCAATTGCTAAGGGACAAAAACCAATTGCTAAGAAATGGTAATCAGTTGCTAGTGAATGAAAACGGAGCCATACTAGAACAAGTCAAGAAGATGATGAAGGCATTAGAGCTGGCACAAAATGCCTTGTTTAGACACTTTGACGAAATAGAAGATGTTAGGAGAGCCAATGCGGAAGTCGAAGCGAGGCTGAGCAACATTAACTTCTTGGCTAAGAATATATGTTTGGGACGCGGTCCAAATGGTCATAGATAATGGACCAGTGGTGGAAGAGAATCTAGAAGACTTAGAGGAAGATGAAGAGGAGACCGAAAATTAGATAGAACATTACGCTAGTCATTTCGTTTTATAGTTACCCTAGTCGTTGAGTTTGTTTAGAGAGTTGTTTTAATTATAAGACATGGGATACTTTAAATGTACCCAAATTTTTGAGATGTTGGAATTTTTATTTTTATTTTTTTAAATTTAATGAAATTTTGAAGATTTATTTGAACGTTTAACAATATTCCTTACAACTATATCTGTATTGATGCATGTTTTGAGTGCATAAGATCATAAGATAAGTTTTGAATGAAAAGATGCTATGTAACAATTATGTAAGTTGTTCCCATTTACATCATACTGAATAGCGAAAACCAATTTCAGTGTGATAGAATTTTAGACACTATTTGGCACCATGTCATTTATATCTCAGTACCAAATGGCACGTGGAGGACGCGCTGGAACTCGTGGACGTGGAAGGGGTACTAGAACTGGTAGAGTCATGGAAGACTCCACTGCTGGAAGTGTAAGGGAAAATGGTGTGCCCCCACCAAATGTGAACGACAATGACAATGCACCCGAAGTGGTCCACCTGAACGCGAATGTTAATGGACCTGTACCTGCAGTGCCAGTAGACCCTACCATATATACCTTGCTTCAGACTATAGCGCAAGCCCTTGTGGGAAATAGGGACCAGGGAAACGCAACACCGGCTCAACCTGTAGCCCCAGCTCAACCTACAGTCAAGGACCCGTTAGAAAGTTTTCAGAAACACAACCCAAAAACGTTTACAGGGGCACCTGGCACAGAGAAACCTAATGAATGGTTGAATCACATGAGGAAGATCCTTGAGACAATGACTTGCTCCAGCGAATAACAGGTGAAACTAGCAACCTTTATGTTGCAGGGAGAAGATAGTCAGTGGTGGGATTCCGAGAAGAGTACACTAGAGTCTCGGGGTGTTGAAGTGTGTAAGGGTAAAATAGGCATGACCTATTTTGGTTTTGTTTCACCTTTCTTGGTCATAAAGTTTTGGTGGATTTTTGGAAACAAAATCTTTAGAGGCTATTTTGGAAACAAAATTTTCCTAAAGATTTTTTGGTTTCTTGGTCCTAAAGTGTAATATCCCTAATTTTGATAATATTATAGTTTTTATTTTTTTAGTGTAATTGGGCCTATATTAGTTTAGTTATCTTAGGCCGATATTTGTGGTTTGACCAAATTTGAAAGAAATTAATATTTGAGCCTATTAGTGAATCAACAATGAGCCCATTTAATTTTAGTACACAATTGAGTTATTTATTTGAGATTGAGCTTGAGCCAAATTGATGGTCCATTTGATAAACATAATAATAATAATAATAATAACAATAATAATAATAATAATAACAATAATAATAATAACAATAATAATAACAACAATAACAATAACAACAATAACAAGAACAACAATAACAAGAACAACAATAACAAGAACAACAATAACAAGAACAATAAAAACAAGAACAATAATAATAAGAACAATAATAATAAGAACAATAACAAGAACAATAACAATAACAATAACAAAGAAAGATGTTGGAGTAAGAAGGGAGCACCTATGGAGTGCTATTACTGTGGAGTTACGGGACACATGAAGAAGGATTGTCCAAAACTGAAGAATAATCAGTCAGGAGGATCTAGTCAGACTACAGTTGGGACAAAGAGAGACAGCGATGGTAAGGCTAAGGTGCAGGGTCGCGTGTTTGCTCTTGATCAGAGAGGAGTGCCGGAGTCTACGGCAGTGATTGGAGGTACCGTTTCTATCTTCGGTAATGAGGCTCGTGTACTTATAGACCCAGGATCATCGCATTCATATGTTGCATCGCATTTCGTTGACAAGCTATGTGTTATGCCTCAGTCTTTACCTTATGTGCTTGAAGTATCTACCCCTCTTGGGGAATGTTTATTGGCTTCAGATATTTATAGAGCATGCGATGTACTTGTGGATAAACATGTGTTGCATGCGGATTTGGTAGTGTTACCACTTCACGATTTTGATGTGATACTTGGCATGGATTGGTTGAGCACATATCATGCATTGGTGGATTGTCTTAGTAAAAGGGTTACTTTTGCTTTGCCTGGCGTTCCTAACTTTGTATTTTTGGGAGATAATGCACCTAGTGGTTTACGCGTCATTTCTGCGCTTAAGGCTAGGAAATTATTGTCGCGTGGGTGCACGGGGTATCTTGCTTGTGTAGTGGATAAACGGGGTTCTTCTTCTAATCTTGAAGATGTGCCAGCCGTGTGTGAGTTTCCGGATGTTTTCTCTAAAGATTTTGGGATGCCTCCAGATAGAGAGATTGAATTTTGCATTGAGTTGTTGCCAGGGACTACAGATTTCAAGGCGCCGTATAGAATGACACCTATGGAGTTAAAGGAGTTGAAGATTCAGTTACAAGAGCTCCTTGACATTGGCTTTATCAAGCCAAGTGTATCGCCTTGGGGTGCACCGGTATTATTTGTGAGGAAGAAAGATGGGAGCCTTAGATTGTGCATTGATTATCGGGAGTTGAACAAGGCAACGATCAAGAATAAGTATCCATTGCCACATATAGATGACTTGTTTGATCAATTGCAAGGATCGGTGGTCTATTCCAAGCTTGACTTGAGATTCGGGTATCATCAGTTGAAGGTTAGAGCCGAGGATGTTCGAGCGGCTTTTCGCATGAGTATGCGGGCATTATGAGTTTATGGTGATGCCATTCGGGTTAACTAATGCGCCGGCGGTGTTCATGGATTTGATGAACCGGGTATTCCACAACTTTCTTGATTGCTTCGTGGTGGTTTTCATAGACGACATCCTTGTGTATTCTAAGTCTCGGGAGGAGCATGCACAACATTTGCGGATGGTTTTGTCTATTCTTCGGGAGAGGCAACTCTACACCAAGTTTAGCAAGTGTGCTTTTGGCTTGAGGAGGTTTCATTCTTGGGGCACGTTGTTTCTAGTGCTTAGGGATAGCGGTGGATCCTTCCAAGGTTGAAGCGATAATGAATTGGAGGAGGCCGACCACGATTCTGGAGGTTAGGAGTTTCTTGGGGCTAGCCTGGTTATTATCGGAGGTTTATAGAGGATTTTCGAAGATTGCTACGCCCATGACAAATTTGACTCAAAGACCGCATTTGTATGGAGTGATAAGTGTGAAGAAAGCTTCCAAGAATTGAAGAGGAGGTTAACTACGGCAGGTGTTAGCATTGCCTAGCGGAGGTGATAACTTTGTGGTTTATAGTGGCATCGAAAGAAGGATTGGGTTGTGTGCTTATGCGAGCAGGGAAGGTGATTGCTTATGCTTCAAGGAAGTTGTCTCAAGTATGAGGTGAATTATCCTACGCATGATCTTGAGCTAGCGGCGATTATATTTGCTTTGCACAAGTGGAAGCATTATTTGTATGGTTCGAAGTTTGAGATTTTCACGGACCACAAGAGTTTGAAATATCTCTTCTCACAAAAGGAGTTGAACATGAGACAGCGGAGATGGATGGAGAAGTTGAAGGATCACGATTGCACGATACTTTATCATCCGGGGAAGGCGAACGTTGTCGCAGATGCTTTGAGTAGAAACGTACACTTGTCATGTCTGATGATGCGTGAATGGAAAATGTTGGAGGATGTCCGTGATTGGAATCCTAGCGAGGTTAATCATGGAGTATTATTTGCTAGTGTGCGGGCTATTCCAGCTTTATTGGAGAGAATTAAGGAGACTCAGAAGAAAGATCCGGAGTTGGTGAAAATTATTGATGGTTTGAGTGAGGATAAGGAGAATGAGTTCGCGATGAACCAGGATGGGATTTTGACTTTCAAAGGTAGAGTTTGTGTTCCTTCAGTTGAGGATGTGAAGCGGCTTGTGTTGGATGAGGCTCACAAAGCAAAGTATACTATCCATCCGGGGAGTACGAAAATGTATAGAGATTTGAAGAAACAATTTTGGTGGAGTGGCATGAAGTGACAAATAGCAGATTATGTGTCGAGGTGTCTCACTTGTCAGCAGGTGAAGGCGGAACACCAAAGACCTGCGGGGTTGTTACAGCCATTGGATATTCCGGAGTGGAAATGGGAACATGTTACGATGGACTTTGTTTCGGGATTTCCACGTACTCGTAGAGGTTTTGATGCCGTTTGGGTTGTTGTTGATCGGCTCACGAAGTCGGCTCATTTTATTCCGATTGCTATGACTTATTTATTGAGTCGATTAAGCGGCATTTATGTGCAGGAGATTGTTAGATTGCACGGGGTTCGATTAGTATTGTTTCGGACCGGGATCGAGGTTTACATCGAGGTTTTGGCAGGCTTTGCAAGAAGCTATGGGGACCAAGTTGAACTTTATACGACTTTTCACCCTCGATCAGACAGACGGTCAGAGAACAATTGAATACTTGAAGATATGTTACGGGCTTGTACGATTGATTTTAAAGGGAGTTGGGATACACACCTTCCTTTGGCGGAGTTTGCGTACAACAATAGTTACCAATCGAGCATCGAGATGGCACCGTATGAGGCTCTTTATGGGAGGAAGTGTAGATCTCCAGTTTGTTGGGACGAGGTTGGAGAAACAAAATTATGGGGTCTAGAGATTGTTCAGCAGTCAGTTGAGAGTGTGAAAGTAATTCGGGAGAGATTGCTCACCGCTCAAAGTCGACAGAAAAGCTATGCGGATAATGGAAGGAGAGACTTGGAATTTCAGGTTGGAGACTTTGTATTTCTTAAGGTATCGCCTAGAAGGGGTACCAAGAGATTTGGGAAGAAAGGGAAATTGTCACCGAGGTTCGTTGGACCTTTTGAGATTTTGGAGCGAGTTGGGAGTTTGGCTTACAGGGTGGCTTTACCGCCGTCCTTGTCGGAGATTCATAATGTGTTTCATGTGTCTATGCTTCGGAAATATCTTAAGGATGATTCCCATGTTCTTGAGTATGAGGAGATTACTTTTCAGCCGGACTTGTCTTATGTGGAGCAGCCGGTGAAGATACTTGACACCAAAGAGCAAGTTTTGAGGAGCAAGAGAATTCCATTGGTGAAAGTCCTTTGGAAGAATCATGAGATCGAGGAAGCAACTTGGGAGACCGAGTTGGAGATGCGAGAGAAGTATCCTCATTTGTTTGATGACCACGGTAAGAATTTAGGGGCTAAATTCCTTAAAGTAGGGGAGAATGTAAAACCCTGATTTATGGCTTGCTTGTGTTATGCATGGATTCATACATTTATAATCATCATAAATATGTTCATTTAACTCCCGTATATGTTTGGAGTCAATAGCATGTTCGTTACGTCGTTTGAGATGCTTGTATGCATTTTTCTTTCATAAGATTCTTTGAATCTCGGGTTTGTGTTTTATGTGGTTATCACATGGATTATTGTTAGAGGGCATTTATAACATCATTAATATGCCTTGGATGTTGGTTAGATGCTTGTTGCATTGTCGGTTTGGTTGCTAGTTTGATTCTAGCGTTAACCTTTCTTCATTTGACTTTTTCGGTTGTCGTTCGGGAGAGTTCTGCCTGAGTTCTTGGCCTTGTTTTGTTGAGGTTTGAGACTTGATTGTTTTGGTTATGGATTAGAGGTTATTAAGGTTGAGTTGTAGACCAATTTTGGCTTGGAAGGACTCGAGAATACATGCGGGAGAGTCCGGGACCGAGCAAGGAAACAAGAAAAAGTGGGAAGCTGGAGTACAGCATGATGCGCTCGCATCATGCATAAGGGAAGCGACCGCAAGGGGTCCTGGGCAGAATTACGGGATTTTGCAACTTATTTACGCACTGTCCAATTTTTGACCCAATTAAACCCATTTTAATCCTAACTTAAACCCTCCTACTTAGCCTAAACATGTCCTAAACACCTATTAGAGAGATTAGGGGTTGATTAGTGAGTGATTAAGGAGAATTAATCCCCCATATAAAATCAAAACAACCGCATTCTTTCTCATTGTTCGGCCAAGACAGTTTACGACTTCCCCTTTGCGTCTTCTGCGAACAGTCAAGGTGACTTGAGAGGGAGCTTGAGAAGGAGATTCTTGGATTCTTGAAGGGCTTGAGCTTTGAAGCCACAGCCTTGGGTCGTTCTTTCCCCCTTCCTACCCGTGAACTTGAAGAAAGAGTGAGGAGAACGACTTCTTCTCTAGGTTCGGGTTTGACAGTTTGTGAGGCTGATTTTGGGTAAGTTTCTACCTCTCTTCCTTTTCTTTTGGGCTCCATTGACCCTAGGGAAACAACCATTTGTGCTATGTGAGGTCAATGGAAGCCATTGTTAGGGTTTGTAGAAGATGCCATGAACCCTAGGTTTTCAAATTGATGTTAGAGTTGGTTGAACCTATGTGAGACTTGATTTGTATGAAATTCATATGCCAAATAGTCTATTAAACTTTGCTATATGAATTGATTATGTGTATTGAGCTTG
>CM028384.1:14330863-14393363 GCA_013146195.2 Codonopsis lanceolata | reverse complement strand
ATATCAATCCGTTGGAAAAATGAATTGTATATTTTTGGACATTTGACTTTATTTGGAACTCCTCCGTGATCACTAAGTAAAATAAGTTGTTACTTGAAATACGTAACATTTGTGAACTTTGAATTATTTGACACCACTGGACATGTGGTGAGGTTATCCGGATACGCCTTTAGGCCCGTTGCGGGTTTAGGCCCATTGGGTTAGGCCCTTTAGGGCAGTTAGTCAGGTCGAATTGACCACTTAAATGATCATGGAATCTGCGGGTGTTCTTTGTTTCCAACTGGAATGGGATGGTTGACGAAAATTGAATATCTCGTATTTGTTTTGAGCTTTATCTTTTATTTGGAACTCCTAATTAGCACTGTATTCAATTTTATTGTTTCTTTATTCGATAAATGCAGTTTTTGGTCTTGTTAAAATTATTTGACCCTGGCGAAATTTATTTTTGTGGTCAACTCCTCCTTAGAAACCGGAGGGGTTGTAAATGAACTTGTTGGACATTGTTCGCTCACCCTTTTTCTATTTTTCTTCAGGTCATAAGTAAAATTTGAAATCCTTTTGGGATCAGGTGGATCATTTGAAGAGTGGCTCTGACAAGATTAATTTTCTTAGATTTGACAGTTTTTTTTAAAGAATTAAACATTTGTTTGGGATTTATGGTGGTTATTATATTTTGGAATTTGTATTAGACCGTTATGTATTTTGGATGGGAAATTTGAATGTTTTATTTTGGATATTTTGTGAGTTAGTATTTAGAATTGTTGACGTGGCCAAATTGTGGGACTGCGGTGCCGGTACCGAGTTTGGGGCATTACATAAAGTTTAGGAGTCATTTTTGGAAACAAAATATTCCTATAGATTTGTTGATTTCTTGGACCTAAATCTTAGTGTTGTTTTTGGAAACAAATTCTATGTCAAATCCTACAACAAAACCGTGCCTTAGAATCCTATTTTGTATGGTAAGAAAATCTGGAATTTAAGGAAGTTGCTTTTAATTCCTAACTCTAATCCTTTTCCATATTGGAGTGTGTTTCCTTGTTTATGTGTAGGTCTCCTTCACATATATATAGAGGACTTGGGGCAGAGGCAAAATACACGCTTTGAGAGAGAATTCAGATTGCAGAGAACAGAAAAATCAGATCCTGAAGCTGTTCCAGTTTCAGATGTGCAGCAGTTTTTGAATGTGACTTCGAATGTTATAACATTGGAAGCGACATTGAAGTGCTGGAACTGTTTTGACTTCCTAGCTAATTTTAGGAAGCTATTTGTTTCTTCCCACATTTTCTATACCTGTTTTTATGTGGGTGTTTTGCTCTCCAAGACTTGTTGTCTTGTGACAGTGTTTTGTTTGGTGATTTCACATAGTTTTTGTAAAACAATTCATATTTTTAAGTGAAATCTTTTTGGTCATGAGGCTAGATCTACAAGCATATTGTTTGGTAAACTTGTAGATTGTTTGTAAACCTTTTGTTTAATTTGTGCTTTATTATTAACGTGTCTTCCGTTTATTGTTTTTTGTGACCAATTTAGTTTAACATGGCTACATTGGTTTCAAAATTACCAGTTTGGATTCGAATCCTGAGGCGTTCAACAAGAAGTTTTTCCACCAAGCATGAGAGGGAAGCTAGTGGAATTTCAACAAGAAGTTTTTTAACCTCGAGCAGAAGCTAGGGAAATTTCTTATGACCGAGTCGAGCAAGGGAAAACAACGAGTACAACGCAAGATTTATCGAGTTGTCGAAATTTGCTCCTGCTCTTTTTGTCGACGAAAGTCAGAAAGCTAGGAAGTTTGAGAGAGGTCTAAACAACAGGATTAACTATAGGTTGACTCCTCTTCAATTGCCAACCTATGCTGACGTGCTGGACAGAGCTCGTGTGATGGAGCTGGAGTCTGCCGAGTACCAAAGGAAGAAAGATGAGAGAAAGAGGGGTCCTGAAGATAGTTCCGACCGGAATCATGGTAAGCATCAGGAGGGGAATGGCTATAAAAGAAGGAATACAGAGAACAATGATAACAGAGGGACCAACCAGCCAAGTCGGAATTATAATCATGGCCATCAGCAGAATCAGTGGCGGAATCAGAACCAAGGTCATCAGCAGAACCAGTGGCGTAATCAAAACCAGGGACGGTATCAGAATCAATGGCATAATCAGGACAAGGGTGCATATCCGAATACCAATTAGACCTGCGGTAGGTATGGGAAGAACCACAAGACTGAAACATGTTTTTGGGCAAAGGGAGCTTGTTTCAATTGCAACAAGGTGGGACATAAGGCCAGGGAATGCCCAGAACCACCGAAGGGTGGTGCTAATCAAGGAACAGAGAGGAAGATAAGAACAAACCGAGAGGACAGGGAAGGATATTTGCAATGACAACTAGAGATGCAAGGGCTACAAATGACGTGGTGGCAGGTACCGTCCAGCTTTACTCTCGTGACGCATATGCATTGATTGATCCTGGTGCCACAGATTCAATTATACGTACCACACTCGCACATCATATGAAATTATGCTCTCAAAGTCTGGAAGTTGACCTAGTTATAGACACGCCTACTAAAGAATCCATTCCTGTAACCACATTGTATAAGTCATGCCCTTTGAAACTGGAGGATAGAGAAATGCCTATTGATTTGCTATCTTTAGATATCCAAGACTTTGATCTAATATTAGGCATGGATTGGCTAGCGGCGTTTCACGCTAAGGTAGACTGTTTTAAGAAGGAAGTCGTATTTTGCATACCGAGTGGGACATAATTTCGCTTTAAGGGGTCTAAACCAGTAGTTCCAACTTGTATTATTTCTTCCTTGAAGGCGAGAAGGTTGTTAAGGAAGGGTTGCCGAGGCTATTTAGCCTCCATTATCGATAGTCGAAAGGAAGGGGTTAAGTTGGAGTCCCTATCCGTGGTTAAGGAGTTTAAGGATATGTTTCCGGAGGATTTGCCTGGTCTTCCACTTGAACGGGAAGTAGAGTTTGGAATCGATCTAGCACCGGGGACGGCGCCTATTTCTAAAGCACCATATAGAATGGCACCAACAGAACTTAAGGAGTTAAAAGAACAATTACAGGAATTATTGGAGAAAGATTTGATTAGACCAAGTGTTTTACCTTGGGGCGCTCCGGTATTATTCGTGAAAAAGAAGGATGGGAGTATGAGGATGTGCATTGATTATCGTGAGCTCAATCAGGTCACAATAAGGAATAAGTACCCATTGCCTAGGATTGACGACCTGTTTGATCAATTACAAGGGGCGTGTTACTTTTCAAAAATTGATCTTCGCTCGAGTACCACCAGTTGAGGGTTAAGAAGGAGGACATTTTGAAGACCGCTTTCCGAACTCGCTACGGGCATTATGAGTTTTTGGTGATGCCGTTTGGACTTACAAATGCTCCAGTTGCCTTCATGGATCTCATGAATAGGGTTTTCCAGAAGTTCCTCGACCGGTGTGTGGTCGTATTTATTGACGATATCTTGATCTATTCAAAGACCCGGGAAGAACACGAGCAACACTTGAGGTCAGTGCTGCAAATATTAAGAGAGGAGAAGTTGTATGCCAAGTTTAAGAAATGTGAATTTTGGATGGAGAAAGTAGCCTTCTTGGGACATGTTGTGTCCAAGGATGAAATTTCAGTTGATCCAGCCAAGATTGAAGCTATTGTGAGTTGGGAAAGGCCGACGACTGCGACAGAGGTGTGAAGCTTTTTGGGTTTAGCAGGATATTATCGTCGCTTTGTTGAAGGATTTTCAAAGATCGCGACACCTTTGACCAAGCTGACTCAGAAGAACATGAAATTTGTGTGGACAGAGGACTGTGAGTCCAGCTTTCAAGAATTGAAGAAAAAGATTGGTCTTAGCGCCAATCCTTACTTTGCCGTCGAGCACGGATGGGTTTGTGATCTATAGCGACACTTCTTTGAAGGGTCTGGGATGCGTTCTGATGCAAGATGGGAAGGTGATTGCCTATGCATCACAACAGTTGAAGAACTTTGAGAAGAATTACCCGACCCACGATTTAGAGTTGGCCGCAGTGGTGTTTGCGTTGAAGATTTGGAGACACTACTTATATGGGGTGACATGTGAGATTTACACAGATCACAAGAGCCTGAAGTACATTTTTACCCAGAAGGAATTGAACATGAGACAGAGAAGGTGGTTAGAGTTGTTAAAGGATTATGACTGCACCATTTTATACCACCCAAGCAAGGCCAATGTAGTGGCTGATGCCTTGAGTCGTAAAAGTAGGGGAACATTAGCAATGATGCTGACAAAGGAAAAGAGACTTCTCGAAGAGATCAAAATTTTGGGTCTAGAAGTGCGGGTAAGAGGAGGAAAAGGTTATTTGGCTCGTTTGAGTCTTCAACCGTCGTTATTAGAAAAGATAAAAATGGCTCAGAGAGTTGATCCAGGGTTAATGAAGATTTGGGAAGGTGTAGAGATGTGAGCTCAGATAAATTTTCGACTTAGAGGGGATGGTATTCTACGTTTTGGAAGAAGAATTTGTGTACCATCGGATCCGGAGTTAAAAAGAGAAGTGTTAGAAGAGGCTCACAATTCAAGGTTTGCGGTACATCCTGGGAGTACAAAAATGTACCAAGACATGAAGGAGACGTTCTGGTGGGAAAATATGAAACGAGAAATTGCAGAATTTGTCTCCAAGTGCTTAGTGTGCCAACAAGTTAAGAGTGAAACGACCTGGTGGAATGTTACAGTCACTACCGATTCCCGAATGGAAGTGAGAACATATTACTATGGACTTCGTGGTAGGATTACCCAGAACGCTAAAGGGGCACAATTCTATTTGGGTTATCGTAGATCGATTGATCAAGTCAGATCATTTTCTTGCTTTCAAGATTAATGACTCTTTGGAGAAGCTAGCAAAGTTGTACGTTGACGAGATCGTCAGACTACATGGAGTTCCAGTTTCAATAGTTTCAGACCGGGATGCCCGATTCACTTCGAAGTTTTGGGGTAGCTTACAGAAGGCCTTGGGCACAAATTTGAGCATGAGTACGACCTTCCATCCACAGACAGATGGCCAATCGGAACGAACCATACAAACATTGGAGGATATGCTTAGGGCTTGTACTTTGGATTTACAAGGGAATTGGGATGACCATCTGCCGTTGGTCGAGTTTACGTATAACAATAGCTTTCATGCGAGTATTGGTATGGCACCATACGAAGCATTGTATGGAAGGAGATGTAGATCATATACGTGTTGGGATGAAGTGGGCGAGAGACAACTGTTGGGGCCAGAACTTGTGCAGATTACATCGGATAAGGTACAGTTGATCAAGAAGAGACTTCTTACGACCCAGAGTAGACAGAAATCGTATGCCGATAAACGTCGTCGCGAACTTGGGTTTGAAGTGGGAGATCATGTGTTTCTCAAAGTTTCACCGACAAGGGGAGTTATGAGGTTTGGCATTAAGGGGAAGCTCAGTCCGAGATTTGTAGGCCCTTTTGATATATTGGATAGTGTGGGGGAAGTCATTTATAGGCTTGCATTACCACCTACGCTTTCAGGAGTCCACAATGTATTTCATGTGTCGATGTTGAGAAAATACGTCACAGATCCAAGTCACGTAATTACTTTCGAACCCTTATAATTGCGGGAAGATTTGTGCTACGATGAACAACCAGTTCGTATAGTGGACCGGAAGGATCAAGTATTGAGACGACGTACCATTCCGTATGTGAAGGTACATTGGACTTATCACACCGAGAGAGAGGCTACTTGGGAATTAGAAGAAGATATGCGAGAACGACATCCAAGCCTCTTCGACTGATTAGGTACGTTAAGTTTAGGGACTAAACTTCTTTTAAGGGGGGGTGAGAGTGTAATACTCCGATAATTTAAAATAAAATAAAATAATATATATATATATATATTAATTCGTGTTAATTAAAATTATAATTGTTTTGAACCTATTTAATTAGTACTATAATTGTTTTGGGTTAATCTGATTGTTTTGAACTTATTTAGTAATTAATTAAACTGGGTTGAGCTAGGCCCATTTAGGACTAAGACTTTGATAATAATTCTCTATTAAGGTTACTTAATTTAGTTCAGTTAAATCACGTAAGGTTTTGGTTAGGGTTATAAAACCTAGCAGGGTGTAATATAAATAATTGGTGAGAGGATACTAGAACAGTTATAAAAGTCCTGGAAATTACTGACCATGACACCAGTTGGCAAATGTTCTTTGATGGAGCCGCCAACAAAAGAGGTTTTGTCATATGAATCTTGCTAATTGACCCAGCCGACTCCCATACTCCATTGGCTATAAGGTTGGAGTTCGAATGCTCGAATAATACAGCTGAATATGAAGCCTGTATTGCCGGCCTAGAAGCAGCTCTCCAAAAGGGAGCCAAAGACCTGGAAGTCTATGGAGACTCTGCCTAATCATAAACCAAGTTGAAGGGAAATGGAAGACCTAAGATCCCCGGCTGCAACTCTATCATGCCAAGCTGACAGCACTTGCCGCTAAATTTGATTATATCTCGTTCCACTATTTGCCGCGAGATAGAAATCAGTTTGCCGATGCATTGGCCACTCTAGCATCATTGGTCCAAATTCCCACGGAAACCCAAGTCCAACCTTTTGTAGTTGGGAAAAAGGTCACTCTGGCATATTGCTTCAAAATTAATGCAGCCCTTGAAGCAAATCACGAGTCGTGGTATTTTGATATCCTAAATCTGCTTTAGAAAGGGATCTATCCTCCCGGCCTCAACAAAAGAGGGAAAGTCTCCTTATGGAGATGGGCATCACAATTTGTATTCAGCGGCGGCAATCTATATAAAAGGCATTATCAAGGCCTTAATTTACTATGCATCGATCAAGCAAAGGCCGAACAAATTATGGACCAGCTTCATGGTGGTACCTACGGGCCCCACATGAATGACCATATGCTATCCAAGAAAGTTATCCGGCAGGGGTACTATTGGAGTACGCTTAAAACCGACTGTATCAGGTGGGTGCGTCATTGTGACAAGTGCCAGCGTTTTGCAAATTTGCAGCACGTGCCCCCGCACATTTTATATAACTCCACAGCCCCCTGGCCCTTTTCAACTTGGGGAATCGACGTTATAGGCCAAATTCACCCAAAGGGATCAAATGGCCACAAATATGTCTTGGTAGCCATCGATTATTTCACAAAGTGGGTAGAAGCCTCTTCCTACAAAATCTTGAATGCTTGAAAGGTGTCTGAATTTATCCGGACCAATATCATATATCGATACAGAGTGCCTTTCAAAATAATCTCCGATAACAGCACGCATTTTGAAGGGGACGTGAATCGTCTGCTTGACGAGTTCAAGATCCAAAGGCATAAATCCTCCCCCTATCGGCCGCAAGCCAACGCTGCTGTTGAAGTAGCCAAAAAAACACTAGAAAACAATATCAGAAAAATGGCTGATACAGGAAGGGACTGGCCAGAAAAATTGCCGTTAGCCCTTTGGGGTTATCGCACTTCAATCCGCACACCCACTGGGGCTACCCCTTACTCTTTGGCATATGGCATGGAGGCAGTGTTGCCTATTGAAATTGAAATTCCATCATTAAGAGTGATGATGGAATCCGGCATATCAAAAATCGATTGGGTCAAAGGGCGGTACGAAGAGTTAGCCCTAATTGATGAACGACGCTTGCTAGCCCTAGAGCATAGCCCGAGCCTTCAACAAAAAAGTCAAAGGCCGCGACATCCAAGTCGGGGATCTCGTGCTTCGAGAAAACCCCCCTAATTATGTCGATACTAGGGGAAAATGGAAATCCCCTTGGATGGGACCATATGTCGTCAAAGAAATCCGATCAGGAGGTGTAGTCCTCCTCACGAACCAAGAAGGAGAAGACCTTGTTCAGCCCTTCAACCTTGACAAGCTTAAAAGGTATTATGCTTGAGCTGATCCATCTGACTGCTGCTTCCCTCTCCAGCTCGTTAGGTTGAAAACCTGAAAGGGCGGCCTAGGCAAAAATTAGAGCAATAAAAAATAAATAAAAAATAATAATACAAAAAGAAGGAATAAGGGCTCACTAGGTTGAAAACCCG
Source organism: Codonopsis lanceolata (assembly GCA_013146195.2). Classification (NCBI taxonomy): domain Eukaryota; kingdom Viridiplantae; phylum Streptophyta; class Magnoliopsida; order Asterales; family Campanulaceae; genus Codonopsis; species Codonopsis lanceolata. Next base: position 14,385,317 of record CM028384.1, on the reverse strand, counting down.
AAAGGGCGGCCTAGGCAAAAATTAGAGCATAAAAAAATGAAAAGTCAGGAGAAAAAGGGGAGGGAAGGCACTTTCCGAATCCTTAGCATCCAACCTCCGGTCTTCAGCATGCAAGGGCTCGACTGGCAAAGAAAAGAGAAAAACCACGACAAAAAGCTCGCTTTAAAACACACTAAAATATAATATTACAGGTCCTTAGGTGCAACTTAGGAATAATTGTTAAAGATATTTACGATATGCATTATTTGCCTGTACATATTATTCTGCTACTTCTACCCCCCTTGTTCCCCCCAACTATCCTTCTTTTGCAGCTCTAGCCCCGAAGTAGTCCATCAGTGCCTGCGGCGTCTGCCCATTCGGGACCATATACTCCTTCTGCAAGGCGCAGAAGAAGCTCTAGTCTTACCTACACGAGAGCTCTCGGAAGTGCCCTTTTCCTCATTGTCAGCATGGGAAGCACCATAAGTGTCCTTGTCCTATTCATCATCCGCATTGCCCTTGTCCTGAACAGCCGGACGACTTTGGCTCCGACCACTGCTTGTTGCCTTGTCTGATCGTGAAGAAAAAAGGGGCTATGAGAATAGCCTTATGCCAATTATAAAACTTGCAGCAATTATATGTTCGAGAACAAGAGGAGGCGGCTGCCTCTTCCTCCCCGCATATCATCATAAAAGCCCGCTCGAGCCCGAAGGTGTATTCTTTTAAAATCAATTTCTGAGATACAGCGTGCCATTACCCTTAGATATCGATATAGCTTTATTTTATGCATGCATGTTGAGTCTGCATTTTTAAAAATTTATTTGCATCATATAAAATTGTATCGCATTGCATAATAAATATTTGTACAGATTTTGGTACAAAAATAGAAAAAAGAAAAAAAGAGAAGCTAATAAGTGCAGGTATCTAAGAGCTAATGAGCAAGAGAAGATTGGCTCTTGTCCAGACCACCTCCCATGACCCAAGGGCCCGCTCTGCCGCTAGCCCTATATGCTCGTCCTCTACCCCGAGCGCGATTCGACCCGACATCCACATCATCGTCGTCATCATCATCCCGGCACCTAGTCTGTTGTACCGCATCGTTCCCCTTGCAGGAAAGCTCGTCCACAAGCTTTTGATAAAGCTTGTTACTGCTAAAAAAGCCTCGCAGCAGCCTTTTGTAGGTAGACACATTCACCTGTAAAAAAAATGCCCATATTAGCATGCATCCCATGAATTTTTCTACATTACATTTATATCAAATAAAATGATATATGCTTGCATTAGTTATTTATCATTTGCATTTATTATCCAAATAACTGCATTATTGCATTAGCAAAAAGAAAATAAAATGTTGCATGTCATGAAAAGAAAATATTCCCGTGGTATTTATTATGTCTCTGTAGCATAGGCATGCATAAAAAAGTGAATTTTAGTGCATAAAATATCTCTGTTTTATCTTGCATACATCCGAAAATGCGTCCGAATATATACCCGAAAAAAATTGCATTATATTCCGAAAAGTTCGTTTCATAGGCATGTAGCATATAAAAATATTCTTTAGCCTAAAGCGTGCATCATATAGCCCAAATTGCATTAATATAAACCATGCATTGCAGGGTCAAATAGTGTCCACCAGTTAAATTATGCATCGCAAAAATAAATTGCATAAATTTCATGCATCATCACCAAATTGCATCATTTTAGCATAAATATTGCATGCATAAGCATTATAAGCAGGGTTAGGAATGCTCCAAAAGCCCAAAGCAGTGCAAAAATCTAGCAGATCTGAGAAATTTTCCAAATGGGTAAGAAAGAAAAACTTATAGAAGGATTTAGAAGATTTGATACGTGGGTATTCCAATCGCGGTGGATATTGCCCCAATCATCATTGGAGTAGCGATATCTGATATAATTTCGGGTCAAAGGAGGGGGTTCTCTCCTCCTCTCGTCCGATTCTGGATGCATTGGAGCCTTCCCCTTCCTAGATCGCGATGAAGAAGCCATCTGCTAGGAAAACAAGTAAATTGGCGGAAAAAAATTGAGAAAATGAGCAAAAATGGAAAAGAAATAAAGAAGCAACAACAATGGTCGCGTCGCAGGAAGCAGAGAAAGAAAGAATGAAAAATGAAGAAGAAGCAGTAAGCTTCGTTTCCTCCTTGCCCGTCCACTTAAAGGGAGAAAAATGAATTTTTCCTTTTCCCCCTCCAAAGTTTGAAAGTTCTGCACTTAAGTCCTCGAATTCCCAAAGCTGCAAAATGACCCCTGAAGCTTAACGGAAAGTTAACAAAGTTAGCTTTGATAACCAAAAATTGGTGGTCATCTATCCAAAAGCAAGGAAAAGCCCGCATACCCAGTAGATCTACCGCAAAATAAGCAGAAAAGCCATGAAAATCGGCAGCAAAGGTAAGAATTTTGTAAAAATAAAGCTTGCATTAAAAAAAAGGGAAGCAAAATGGAAAAATGGCAAGCATGTAAAATAAAAAAAACATGGCAAGCATGCGAAAAAAAATGCAAAGTGCAAGCAAAAGAAAAAAAAAGAAGGAAAAAAAAGCAAATGCAAAAGAAAAAGAAAAAAAGAAAAGAAGAAAAAGCAAGAAAAAGAAAGAATGCAAAAATAAAAAAGAAAATATGTATACACGCATGCAACAAAAAGAAAAAAATGCAGCAACAAAAAGAAAAATACAGCAGCAAAGAGAAGAATTTTCCAGCTAAGGCCGGAAAATGTAGCAACAAAAAGAAAAATGCAGCAGCAAAGAGAAGAATTTTCCAACTAAGGCCAGAAAGGGCATGCAACAAAAAGAAAAATGCAGCATCAAAAAAAGAAATTTTCGGCTGAAGCCAGAAAAAGCGGCAAAAGAAGAATTTTCCAGCTAAGATCGGGAAATGCAACAGCAAAAGGAAAAAAGAAAATTCCAGCTAAAGCCGGAGTTGCAGCAACAAGTAAGAAAATTTCTAGCCAAAGCCGAAAATGCAACAGCAAAAGATGGAAAATTTCCAAAGAAAAGCCGGAATGCAAAGAAAAAAAAATCCTCAAAGAAGTGCAAAGAAAAGCAGAGTCGCAAAAGCAAAGAAGGCAGAGGTCGCAAAAGCAAAGCAAAGGTAAGTATTTTCCCCCTTTTATGTGCATTTGTGTTGGTGTTTGGAAACTTTCCCTGAAGGGGGTGCAACCCCAGATCAGAGGGAAATGCTTTGTTCTCCGATGAAGGCTGAGTTCCTGAGGAGGCAGTGCATTCCATGTATTTGTGTTTGTTTGGAAACTTTCCCTTAAGGGGCTGTAACCCTGGATCAGAGGGAAAGACTTTGTTCTCTGACGAAGGCTGAGTTCCTGAAGAGGCGATGCATTCCAGGCATTTGTGTTTGTTGGTTTGAAAACTTTCCCTTAAGGGGCTGCAACCCTGGATCAGAGGGAAAGACTTTGTTCTCCGACGAAGGCTGAGTTCCTGAGGAGACATTGCATTCTTCCCAGCATTGTTTGTTTATTTGTTTGTTCACCGTAGTGTGAACTACGATTGGTATGATTCCTTGGCTAAGGATACGTAGGCAGCCTATTTCGGTAGGCACGACCATCACATCATTTGTTTGTTAGCATCACATCATTTGTTTGTTAGCATTGCAGCACTTGCATCGCATCATTTGTTTGTTAGCATCGCAGCACTTGTTTGTTAGCATCGCAACACTTGATCCCCAACAGAGGTGAACTACGTTTGGTCTGATTCCTTGGATAAGGATACGTAGGCAGCCTATTTTGGTAGGCACGACCGTCGCAGCATGCTTGTTTCGGTTTTGGCCGCGAACTACGTTTTGGTGTGATTTCTTAAGGGATACGTAGGCAGCCTACATTAGTAGGTCCGACCATTAGAGCATTTTATTGCATATCTGCTTAAAAACTACGATAACCTATTATAACCGACTAAATATGTATAGGATATGGAGGTTTGGTTAGCATTATAAACGGTTGCATTATAACTGCTACCTGTTGCATCTCTCCCCCGTTTTAATTGCGCGAAATTGGAGAGTCTATTTCTTATCAACGATGTTCGTCTACTTAGTAAGCCTTGGGTTACCCGTAGACTCCATCGTTGAGGGGCTCTATAGACACCCCAATTTCGTACCCCTGGTATGTAACTCTGGCATGTGATATCAAGACCTGTTAAAATTTAACAAATGTCAAGTTACAGGAGTTAAAAATGCAAAAGGCAAAGCAGGATGCGCAAAACAGTAAAATGCAAGGGCTAAAAGTGCAAAATTGAAGGCTGGAATAGTGCCTTGACGCTGCCATAAAGGTCCTTTGGCGCGACGCCCAAGGAGCCTTATGGCCGCGCCCAAGGTGCTACAGTGGCTCCCAGACTTAACGCATTGTGCAATTTCTGAAGCGCGGTGTACAAGGAAATGAAGCACAAAGAAGGAAATTGTAATCCCGGAAGAGTCCCTCCTTCAGTCTATAAATAGAGCCTTCGGGGGTCACTTTCAGACACACCGTAAGTGACCAATCAGTGACCACAAACTCTCTGTGTCGTTGTTACGCTGAGAGATTAGTGAGAGAAGTGAGATAAGGAGCGATTCTCCTATAAAGCCTTAAAGCCCTGCCAAAACTCCGCCAAAAGTAAATCCAACCGGTCAAAGTGATCCCTAGCCCTCTAGTTAGGTATCCACCCTATTTTCCCGGTCCAAAAGCCTCGGAAAGAGCAATTGCTCTGTTCGAGTAAAAAGGCCAAAACCACCAAAAACAAGTTGTTACTCTGCCCAAACCGCAGCAGCAGCAGCATAAAAAAGACTCCCTCTCTCGAGAAGGACAGAGCGAACACACCATGCTCTAAAAGGTAAAACCTTTAAGGGCGTTTATTTATAAAAAGTTATTTTCAAATCCAGCCCAATGTAAAAATATAAGCCGTTGTGCTGCCCGGATTTAGTTAGAAAATACTATGTAAAAGAGCCGTTATTATGGCCAAATATTTTTAAATGTATTTGTCATTATTGTAAGGAGACGGCTGCAAGTCCGTAAATAATGTAGCCATGGATGTATTTGCTTTTATTTCCTGTCTTTTAATGCTTTATTTATTTGCTAGATAAATATAACAAAAAACATACTTTAGCCAAAAACCGTTTTTGAGACCGAAAGAGCGAGTTGGGTGCCTAGAACCTTCCCAACTCGTAACTTAGCCTCCGAACCCGTTTTTGCAATCTCTGGTTTTTCAATTTTTGGTTTTTCTTTATTTCTTCCTTAAAATAAAGATGACGACTCTATAAAACATTTTGGATCCAGCGGGGCATCACAACACTCCTTTCTTGCACTTTTTCGTTTTCCCCTAAAAAAGGGAGAATGGGAATGCAAGGGTGATGTATTCCTATATCCTGGTATCTCCTAAAAAATGATAACTTGATATAGAAAACCCAAAGCATTCATAGTGATCCGAAATAGGCCATAAGACAATTTTCATAAAATCCATAGTGGGGCCTCGCAACACTCCTTTCTTGCACTTTTCCGTTTTCCCATAAAAAATGGAGAATGAGAATGAAAGGGTGATGTATTCCTGCATCCTGATATCCCCCCCAAAAAAGATAACTTGATACAGAAAACCCAAAGCTCCCATATTGGACCAAAAATCCACTGAAGTCACCGAGGCGTATTCAATGCGCTATTTTAGACACCACCCTTTCCTCATTTTTAATTTCGTCTTCCCCTAAACAAGAGAGGGTGGAATGGAAAGCGTGGTGTCCCGCTTCCGCACGTACGCGCACCACTATCCAAGGGCGCGCGAGGCGCGGGCGCACTCCGGGAGACCCACACTTGTAGAAATTTGCTTGCGTCGTTAAGTTGTTTCATATTCGCAAATACCGACAACAAAAGTCATGTAAGGTTTAAGCAGAAGCAATGTTCATGGAAGTAATAAACAACAAAGAAAAGTGTAAAGCAGCCAGTTTGTGCGCAGTCAGGGCACTAATTGGGAAATTTTCCCCCATGACAATTTCCCCAGTAAGGGTGGGGTTTTTCAGCCTCGTTGGTGACCCTAGGTTCCACTCCTTCCACAGGCCAACTCATGATACCGGCCATATGAAGAAGGGAGAGGTCGGATGTAAGGGTTGACCAGTCAAGCACCCAGTCCTGCCCGACTTTACCTTCTTTTACTCCGAGTAGAGCTCTGAACGCAAGAGCTATTCGGGGCTCTCCAGCTCAGAAGGCGTTCTTGTCATATTTTGGGAGTTCTAAGTTATGCAAGTATGGGGCGAAGGGCTATCCTACTCGCGATTCCACGAGCAAGGCTTTCCCATCCCAAGCCTCGACTTTGTTAGGGTTGTCACTGAGCAGCTTGAAATAGTTGGGGTTGGAGTGGCCGGTGATGCGTCCATTCTTCTTGTCCAGCGAAAACATGAAAAATTTTCTAAACAAAGTAATTTCGGGTTCAAACCCATGCAGCCTGTAGGCTACGGTGTATGCGACCAGAAACCTTACTATAGTAAGGGTCAGGTCGCAGGGGAAGTCGGAAGCCGACCAAGAAAAAGTCAAAGTAAAAGACCATTCGGTCTCCTTGATAATTGTGACCTTTTTCTTCAATGTCCAGATCGAAGGCTCGCACCCGGTAGTTTTTGGGGTCCATGCACAGGGAGTAAAACCAGGTGGACACATCTTCCTCGCATGACAGATCTTCCCATTTTGTCTGGGCCAGGGCATCGGCTACATGTTTTTTCCCCTTACGACGAGTAACTATTTTCCTTTTTTCCGGAGGAGCGATCGTGGTTGGGGATGCAGACCCTGAGCATCTATCCTCTTAGACGGAAGCCTCCTCGTCCTCGACATTGAAGTCTTGAACATCTTCTTGCTCGTGTTCCTCGTTGATGTCCTGATCACTAGGCACTCCATGAACCATTAAGGCTCGTCAAGCTCGGTTCCTTCAAAGCTGTCAGATTCAATCTCATAGCTTTCTTCCTGCTCGCTTGAAGCTCCATGGTCATAGCTGCATCCTTCTACTTCTGAGCTACTCTCCTCGCGGGAAGACATCCTACATGAATCGAGGAAAGACATTAACTTCTGCTCGGAGGACATGCAAGAACGGTTAAGTAAAACCCTTGGTTGGAGTTTATGTTTCAAACCAGTGAGCAGGGCACCAATGGGCTTTTTCCTCGATTCCTACCTAATTGTGTGTGGGTCGGTGCAAAAACAAGAAAGGACGGGCAAGATGGATTCGGAAGTTTCAGAAATTTTTCTCGTGTGTGAAATTAGTGAGATGGACGGACCCGTAAAATTTCGAGAAGAATAAGGGAAAGAAACTATAACATTCCTCATTGGGGTCAGACGCCCGAGTTTTCGTCAGGTTGGTTTTCAGATCATAACCAATTTGTCATCATGTACCTAATCAGCATCATCGAATCCTAAAATTAGGGTTCTAGGCGAGAATGGAAAGGGGTAAGGATTACAGTACTGGAATAAGAATTTAAGTTGGGAAAATACCTGGTGATTTTGAGGATTAAGTTGAGCAAGATCTGGGAAATGTCGTTGCTTTCACGTTCGGAATCCTTTGTTTCGGTTGAACGCAGAGAGAAATCAAGAAACCGCTTTAGAGTTTCTTCAGTTGTGGGAAAAGGTTAGATGTGAAGAATTTCTCATTTTTATAGCCGGGTGGAATCGTCGCGATGCAGGAAACGAGGCGTTGCTTTAAATGACACCTTGGGATACGGTGCGCGTGAAGATAAGAGGTGGCAGATGACGGCCCGTCCCTTTAGTGCCTACTACATCCCATGCTGGCATCCACTATTATAGCACTTGACTTCGGGGCAACCATTTGCAAATGATTGAAATGAGCCAAGTCTTGCAACGACCAAACTTCTAGAGAGTTCCGAGCTATTGTGCTCCTCGCTTCAAGCATATATGCTTTCCTGATAAGGAGCAGGGGGCCACTGAGCTGCCTGGCCCAATAGGCCCAAGCATCGATCACGTGCTCAGCACGCCTGCCTCACAATCACGAGTGAAACACGTGCAATCCTCATGATTCAAGTCTAAGTCATAAGCGAGCAGAGACCAATCTCTCACCGCCTTAGCTTAACAGACGAGCACCCATCCCTATGAAGCCTGGGGGCCAAGTATACTGTGAGCATGCCGAATGGTCTAAGTGAGCATGCTCACCGTGCTTGGTTATTTAGTAATGGTCATTTGGGATGTGAGCAGTTACCTCCGGGAAACCCACCCCCACGTTCAAGACGTGGCCATTAATGTGCCTGCTCTTCACGCCCTGACATTCAATGGGCAGTTTCCCAGCTCTCCAAGTTGGCTATATAAACCCCTCCAAATGAAGGAGAGAGGTACATTATCTTATACACAGGCTAAACTCTGTCAAATTGCTTACTCACTTGAGTGTTACTGATTCACAAGCCGGAGCGCATTTGCAGGGTAAGCCCCTGCCTAGCTCACAGTTCATGTTTGCTTTGTTGACAAGTTTGGGCCTTGAAGTTGTGGATAGAATTGAAAGCCAGATATCCAGATTGTTAAGCCCAGTGTATCCGACTATTTTGGATACATCAGAAATACTTTTCGATTAATACATAAAACTATTTTATAGTATCAACAATTGATACAAATCAATTTATATAATCGCAAATAGCTCTGATACCACTATTGGGTTTTAATCGAAATTAACAGGGGGGAAAAACAAAACTTTAATTTCAAAACCATCACACGATCCATGCAAATTATATAAATTAGATTTAGAACACTTACCCGAATATTGGAATGAATAATCATTTTTAGAATCATGTTTTAATCACGATCACCGCAACAAACGATTTGCACAGCTTCTCTATGATATCCATATGAATGGATTTGACAGGATTAATTCAACAATTCTGTGCTAGGCAATTGTCGAACCCAAGTAGGAAACCCTTCGTCTAACGAAGAACTAATCTCTAAATTTTCGCTCTATCGCCAAACCCTAAATTTTTTTTGAGCAAGCTTTTTTTTTTGACAATCAAAAGACCCTTATATATACAAAGAAAGGAAGGGGTCGGCCATACATAGTCCTAGTCAAACTAGGTTAGGTTTTGATCCCTTTATATTATCCAACTTAAACTCATTAATCTAATGACCCAAATAAATTCCAGTCCAACTCATTCTATGAGTGTGACCCAATAGGTTCCTAAATTACATTGAAATTTATTAATTACTATATCAAATATATAATTAATTATAAACAATGAACGACATCTAGTAATACATCATTGTTACCCAAGTAATAGGAATTATCAGTGATTACAAATAACTGATTGTGACCAAAATAGTTCTTATCCCTTTGTCATGATATTTAATTAAACACAAGGCATGAAACGTGCCATCTTTGTTATAGTTTAATCTTAGTTTCTTGATCTCCGAGTAGACTTATATAATAAACAAATAAACTCAATATTTCATATTGATTTATTTGAGCACGGCCATGCATTACTTAAGTCTCACTCATCAAGGGGTCCATAAATATTATACCCCTGTTATGTAGCAGGGACAAATTCTATCTACATCGTTCATATCCCTCAGCACGATCTGTGACATATCCAATATCCGACTTTATAATCACTTTGTTACATAATGATGTTTATCAGTATCAAAATATAAAACTCCTCATCTAGGATATATAACGACTTCAAGTCAAAGGACAACGAACACATTTGTCACTATGAGAATCACTTATGACACTCACGTAACTATCCACGTAACATTCTCATGCGGGTCAATCAAGTACGTCGTTACACTTAACACGCACCCTTGTGTAGACTGATATCAACTATATGAGTCTCAACACATACTAGTCTCCGTATATTATTATTGCCTTTACAAATAATAATATTCAACCAGGGATATTTAAGAATAACATATTTATTCTAAGGGTTTTATGATGCATTACTATAAATAAACAAACAATACATAATAAATAAATGACTCAATAAATAATGATATATGGAGAAATAGATTTGCCTCTAGGGTATAAATCAACAGGAAGGAAATGAGAAACACTTACGCTTCAAGAGGTAGGTTCTTTCCCCATAGTTATTTATACAAGTTTATAAAAAAATAATATATATATATATATATATATATATATTGTGGATCTGTAAACATTATTGTCATGTAAATATTATTAATAGTTGGCTTTCCTTCCTTTTTTATATTTGTAACATAAAATAGGTTTTTCCTGTTTAGTTAGTTTCTCTTATATAATGTAAATAGTTGTTATTTATTTTCCCTTTAAAAGTGTATTATTTTTGTTTGTAAGGTAGTATAAATAATGTACAGAAGTAGTTTATATTATTATTGTTGTTGTATAGTTGAATAAATGGAATCGTCTTTTATTTTCTCTTATATATTTTTTCTAGTCTAAGTATATAAAAAAAATCAAGCATGTTTGCAAACCCATTGTGAGACCGAAAGGGCGAGTTAGGTGTCTAACCCCTTCTCAACTTGTAACTTAGCTCCCGAACGCATAATTTTTTGTATTTTTAGGTTTTTCTCTGTTTAACCTTGAAATAGAGGTGACGATTCTGTACATATATTTTTAGAATCCATAACGAGGCCGAGCGCATTCCACGCGCTTTAATATGTTGAAAGCACTTATTTTCATGTAATGAGGGAGGGTCGAAACGGGGTTCTCACACATATAAGTCTATAACATTCTTACATGTGTATCATAGTTGTTTCAATGAAATGAAACAACTAACAACTATGATTAATACGGTTTAATACAATAACTATTTTTACAATAATATATCATAAATAGGAGTGAATCTAACATAAATAACATCATCAAAACAAATAATCTAAACAAGGGTCCTAACAAAATAAATCAAACAAAAGAAACACATGATTTACATAGTTTAATTCACTTGAAGGCAAGTTGAAAATCATCTATACGTGATTAGGAATTACAATTGAAATTTTTTAATGTACTCACTCATCCTAGGAAAAGGGTTCAAAATATTGATGCTATCTGACTGAGTACCACACCTTTCACAAAGCAAAATAGGCACATCTAACTTTGGTAAGATCTCGAGACTCTTGACCATCAAACATGTCTGTCATCCGTGTCTTCTTTAGCTGTCACACTCGACTTTTTTTTCTTCTTCTAATTGACGTGTCATCGTCTCTTTATATAGGACTTAAGAAAAGCCTAATATAATTGAGCTTAAAACTCTTAGGTTCGATTGGTATATGAAAATGAAATCAATTCTATTGAATTGATTACTGTAATGAGATTCCACAGAAATAGATGAGACGATGATTTCTAAAAAGTGTTTAGTTACATAAGGAATGCAATTACCAATATAGTACTCCCTCCGTTCCTAAATTATCGTCCTCCTTTCCTTTTTCGTCCGTCCCAAAATAATTGTCCACTTTGAAACTTACCTTTTTAGAACATCACTTTTACCACTTTACCCTTACTTTTTCACCTTACTTTAATTATGAGCCACATACACATGAGCTTTAAAGGAAACTACATATTAAACCAATATAAATAATCAAGCCAATTGTTTTTTCTTAATTTGTGCGCCGGGTCAAGCAAGACAATAAATTAGGGACGGAGGGAATATAAATTTCGATTATATTATTTGGTAAGAAAGAAAACTTGGAATGCAAAGAAAAAATTAAGACAATCGACAACATTACCCCGCAAAGTGTACACGTATTTGTTAATGACTTTTATGATAAAAAAAAAACTAGATATATATTAACCTTATTATTGCTCCACAAAATAACAAGTTGTTCATTTTTTTCAGCTTCGATGAAAATTTTAAATTATCTAACATTAATAAATAAAGAAAAAAAAATCATAAATTAAAATTTAAAAAATTAAACTAATGTTATATATATGAAACTAGTTCAAATAAAAATACTTTAAATATTTGAAACAATTCAAAAAAAATATGTGTTACTACTTAGCTAAAATAATTACTATTTTATTCTTCCATGTAAAGTGGATACTTGAACTACTAGAGGGATATAATTGTCCTTTTAAAAGAATTCCAACTATTAGAAATCTAAATCTCACCTCTTAGATCATCTTCAACAGTTTAAAGCAAAAATCACACTAAATCTTTAAACTGGTGTAATTTCTGCACCAAATTTCTTCCGTCATCTCCAACAGTACTACTTCAAAGTTTATTCTAAAAGGAATATTCCAAGCATATTCTGAATTTGAAGAAGAGAAAAGAGGAGAGGGAAGATGAAGAAGATAAATTGGTACTCTGAATTTGAAGTGTTTAGATGTCTATTTCCAAATGAAGCAACTTTTAAGGTGTCTGTTGGAGAAGAAAATAGTGCCAAAATATTTCATTTTGAAGATATAAAGTCATTGTTAGAAATTATCTTATAGATTCTTTAAATTTTACTAATTATTTCCATGATTGCAGTAATTTATTTCAATTTCAAATATCATTCTGTCGATACCAAACGTTATCAATTAATTCTATAAAATCAATTTTAAGAGATTTATTCCATTCCCGTGTACCAATCGATGCTTTAATCTATGCCAATAAAGGAATCAGCACCGGCAAGGTATATGACCTACGTGACTTTCCTTTTACAACTAAGATCTCATAATTTGATTGAGACATTCTTTTCCTATTAAATTTTGAGACATTTTTTTTCAACAATATTTAATTTTTATTATATATTATAGTAATTATATTTTCTGCTTAATAAAACTTTACTTCACTTCTTGCAGACAACACAATTTTGCTCTTCTTTTTTTTAGCACAAATAATTTAAAAACTGATTTTTCGAGCATGTAGGAAAAAAATAAAAACAATATTCATTAAAATTAAAAGACTTTGTCAAAACTTGATAAACATAAATATATAATTGAAAAGTCTTAATGAAAATATTGTAGCTGCGTACAAGCATATTTAATTATTTACTAGATCTTAATGTTCGTGCTTATGACGATATCAGTATATTTGATTTCGTCAATTGAAATGACAGTGCCTAAATAGAAGGTGCGATTTAAAAAAAAATGTTACAATTAAGGAGTATATTGTTTCAAGTGATAGTTGAGGGATTGATATTTTATAAGAAGGGATTGTTCGGAAGATTAATCGAAGGGTGTGATTTTATAATGTGAAGATAAAACATATGATGAAGAAAAAAATGTGACTGCTCATAATATTAATTGTAAGGGGTGACTTGTAATAAGGAAAGAAAAAATAGGGAGTTAAAAATTGATAACTACTCACAAACGTGAATCTGATGATGAATCTCAACCGTCAAATTAAATGTTTTAAGATAATTTAATCTCAACCTTTAAATAGCCCTAATTAATTACCTAACTGTTTTATAACATAGATCGAATCGAAAAGAAAAAAGTTATTCACAAAAAATGAAGGGAAAAAATTAAATTTACTTTTACGAACATTAAAGAAATATTAATTGTCTGTAGGTAAAAGAAAAGTGAAGTGAAAATAGTAATTATTGTAGTAAAAATAGTATCTCCAATTGATGCATTATTTAAAAAAAAATATGCAAATGAAAATAGGTAAGATCGAATCACAAACAAAATTGAGTAGGTTTTATGTAAGACCGTCTTGTTAGACGGAGTCTCACTCTCTCACAGTTTAATCCATCAACATACGATGAATCGAATAAAAATGATTCATCTTACAAAAAATATCCGTAAAATTGTGTTATTTAAGCTTTTACCTACAAATTATTAGAGGAAGCACTAAATGATTGAATGAGAAAACTTCACTAGCCAAACATGGGATTCTCATTAAAGAAACAGTTTATGTGAATTCTTTTTTGATATGCAAAAACAGTTTATGTAAATTAATACTCTATTGTGTAAATATTATTGACCTCTACTGTAAGACCGTCTTATAGATTCTTAATTCGTAAAACTGAGCACTAAGCATCACTCTCTCACAGCTCCCACCAACACACGGTGAGTCAAATAAAGATAATTCAATTTAAAAAATATCCGTAAAACCATTTTACCCAAGTATTTACCAAACACGAAATATTGCAGAATGTAAAACAAAATCTTTAACTAAAAACCCAAAAAATTTCAACTAACAAAATTATAGAACTCCCTATGCTGAAAACACTACTACTATACTAATTACTAAATACCAAAAATTGCAGCAATGCTTTTATTCTTATCCCATAAATCCCAAAATCGTAGCCAAAATCACCAAAACCCCAATAATCAAGAAGTTCACCTCGGCAAAACTACTGGCTGAACAAAAAGGTATCACATCTATGGTAACATTGGCATTTGAATCGGAGGGAGAGTCGTAAATCATGCCGCCGGGAGCTGCAGGCGGAGTTGTGATGGTAGGTGTGGTGGTTCTCTCAAAAACCATGATACTTATTTTCATACCTGCAACACATTGACCTGGTGCCGGGCAAATAAAGTACATTGGACCGCCTTCAGTCAACGTGAAAATGGTGGTGCCGCCGGTGTAGACGTTGATAAGAGTATCCGTCCGGCAGTAGTTATAGCATTCTAGAGGTACTTGACTGACACTGAGACTGTCAGCATAGTTGAATCCTGCCAATTAACATAAATCAGGGTGGTTAGGTGTTAATAAATCAAGATTATGTTACATCAATAAAATTTATGTACATTGCTTGTAATACAAGGAAGGTGTAACCCATCCGAACCGACTTGATAATTACTCATTTCAACCCTTTTTTCCCTATGCAAATAAATACTCCCTCCGTTCCTAAATACCGACGCACAATTTAAGAAAAAGTAATTGACTTGATTATTTATATTGGTTTAATGTGTAGTTTCCTTTAATATCCATGTATATGTGGCCCATAATTAAAGTAGAGTGAAAAAGTAAGAGTAAAGTGGTAAAAGTGATGTTCTAAAAAGGTAAGTTTCAAAGTGGACAATTATTTTGGGACGAACGAAAAAGAAAAGGAGTACAATAATTTAGGGACGGAGAGAGTATATGTTTTTTGATGGAAAACTGAGTCGAAACGGGTCGAACCGTCATGACGATTACCTATTTCGACCCGTTTAATTTTGGGTTATAACGGGTCACGACTCATTTCGAACCAATTTTTTTTTTCCTCCTAAGGGGGGCATGGAAAGGGATCGAACCTGAGACATGTCTACCACTGGGCCACCCATTTAGGGACCATTTCGATCCAACTCATACTCAACCCAACCCACTTAATCGTCAGTCTAAAAAGGTGCATGGATAGAGAGAATCTAATCATGAGAAGTGCTCTTTCCGTCCCAAAATAAGAGCCTTTTTCATCTTTTATTTATGATAGGCAAGCAAGTGCTCTTAATGATTTTACATGTACAAGTTTAAGAAAGTTGTTGCCCCTTTGTGATTTTCTTTTAACTAAATACACTTCAAATATTCCAATTCACTTGAAAATATCTAAAAATAAAAAAAAAACATTAATTTTAACGTCGTAAATAGAGTAGAAATACTTATTTTGGGACGGAGAGAGTACTAAACAAATGATTTGGAGCTAATAGATGATATATTTTATAAGAGCAATGTTAGAGCAACTCAATGAGCACTCAAATTTGTGCACCAAATAATGTGGTTTCTAATGTGTCATCTTATTTAGCATCTTATGGGCTCTACTATAAGTTAAAAAGTTATGTTAACAATATGACGCATAAGATGCCACATCATTTGGTACCTAAAATTGAGTGTTATTAGAGTGGCCCTAGTATTACCCATTTTATAATTAATTAAAAAAAAACCAATTGTTGATATATAGGAGATAGAAAAAACTCAACATAAAACAAAATGGGTAGGTTTTTAAAACCTTCTTACGGATCTGTTACAACTCAACCTTCTAACACACGGTGAATCGTGTCAAGTGAACCCGTTTTATATAAAAGACACGTAAAACCATATTTCCTATGTTTTTGACAAACCAAATAGAGTATAGGTTACCTGATAAATAAAATTAAATCTATCACAAACGAAAAGGAATACTCAATAAGAAAAGTCTTTTTAAAGACAACTTACGGAGAGTGTCGCCAGTGAAGAATGTTTCTCCGGCAGCCCATTTAGCATAATCTATTGCCGGTGCCCAACCTGCACTGCCGCCAACAATGTGCTCCACCGCGTATGTTGCCGGTGCGACTACTGCAAGAAGCAAGATAAGGAGAAATTCCGCTGCCATGGCCGAATTTAGTGCCTTTTTTCTTCTTGTTCTTTTTATTCTGAAAAATATTTAGAGGGATAGGGAGTTTGTTAACTAAATATGAATTTAATTGCTAGTCATCAATTTATATGTATGTATCATTAAATATATATATATATATATATATAATCATATGGGTTTCTTGTTCCAAAAAGGGAGAGTTTCCCACACCCCAGTCCCATGAGAATGTGAAAGGGAAAATCACGGTGACTCAACGACTACGATTAAGTAGCTAAGGACCCGTGCCTAGTACATACAAAGAGGTATCCCACAAGAGAATGAAACCCCCACACACTGCGATTGTTAGGACTCAATACTTGGTCCTGTTCCAAATCTACTAACTCGATCATATGGGTTTCTTGTTGTTACCATAGCATGACAATCATAAAAAATTATAAAAAATAACAGAAAATCAAATCAATACTCATACAAATAAGAAACAAACAGTCACCCACATACCCATATACACACATTCTTGATTGGTTAGTTTGAAAGTTAGAGATATATTTTTAGGGTACATCAATCGTAAGTGTAGTATTATACAAAGAACAATGGAAAATCAATTTAATACTCAACAAACACACACACAAACACACCGAAACTTGATTGATTTGTCTGTAACAACTATTTTTTAGGGTAAAAACTTAGGTAAGACAGTCTTACGGATATTTTTTGTAAGACGGATTCTCTTTACCTGATCCACCGTATATTGATAGGTTGAGCTGTGGGAGAGTGGGAGAGTGGAGCTCCGTCTTACGAATTAAGATCCGTAAGATCGTCTTACAGGAGACTTACTCCTTTTTTGTGTACTTCAATTGTATGTATACTGTTGCTCACGTATGAAACATAAAGAATAAAATCAAGAAAACACACTTAACATAATCAATATTCAGCTAATTCATAAACAAAACCATAAAACGAAAAATAAAAAATAAAATAAAAGCTTGAAAGAGGGATGAGAGCTCTACCTTGTTGACAAAGACAAACCCTTCAACCCCTTAAATTTATAGGACGAACAACTGACCTAGGGTTTCATTGAAAACAAATTAGAAAACTTTGCTAATTATGGTAAGTTTCCTTTTTTGTGTATTCGATGCTGTTCTTCAACTAAGGAAATTTCCATACTGTCATAAATTCAGAGAGCTTCCGCTTGGTGAAGTTTATATAAGTGGGCCTTTATACCCGAGTGTTACGAGCCCAGATTACACATGGATTGGGCTTAGTTTCGCAACTTTAGCGTTGACTGGGACCAAATTAACTACAGATAAAAATCTGTAAAAATTGCGGTAGGGTCCCTAGAGTAAATTTTCAACGTGTTTGTATCTTATATTTTTTTAATTGTTAAAAGACACTTTTATAAAATTATTCATATAATGCCCGCCTATAAAACATGTTTCTATGTTAATGTTTCCCGTATATTTTGTTGTACCTTCCAACGTGATTTCTTCGTTAAACATTCTTGTTTTGTTATTGTATATAAATTATTCAAAAATCACAATTGTTAGGACAACAAAACAAGGATCAAGTTGAGCGTCCCATCATGGGGGTCCATGGATAATGCCCTCGAAAGGTTATTGATTTTTCTGATTCATTAGGTATGATACTGGAATTGATTTCTTATTAGAACAATTAGCAATAGAAGTTAAAATCCATTTTAGGAGCATATGCATGAAGAATCCATAGTCCTTTTTCATATTATTGCGGTTGGGTTGGAGAATTATGCATTGCTTGGATTTTATACATCATCCTTGAATTGGCGAAGAGTGTTAGCATTTATGGTGTTAGACGTAGCAACATCAACCACATCCTCGGATAGAGATGCTTGTGAGGGGACCAAGTCCGGTGTAGATGGCATCCAACCGATTCAAGATATCTTCATTTAACAGATTGGGGATGGTAGGAATACTTATTAGATCCACAGGGATGGGATCTGGAGCAGGTGCAGCCGAGGCAGCAGCAGTAGGGATGGTTTGGGAAGGCTACTCAGAGGGGGGGAGGTTGAGGATGAGGTGGAAGAAGATAATTAGGTAGAGGTAGAAGAAGAGGATAAGTTTGAGGTAGAAGGCTGAGGGGTGGGTGAAGGAGATTTGGATGGAGAGGGGGATAGAGGAGTGGGAGGGATTTCAATATCAATATCTGAATGATCACTGATATCGATAGGGGAGATAGGAGCTGCAGTGGTAGAGGTCCAGAAATTGGGGAGAGGGAAGTCAATGACAAGAAGTATAAGAGGGATGGTGGAGGAGGGGGTGCACATAGTTCTTCAGCAGAGATGAGCTCAAAAAGAAATTTGGCAGTCTCTGTTGAAATGAATGGGGGGTCTTGTTGGCAGTCGGGGAATGTGTTATGGTGTAGAGTGGATAATAGGGTCTGTTGGAGGTGAGGAAGGGGGAGTGCTTGGTCTGTAGGGATGCGATAGCAGAAGAAATCACGCTTACGCAATCTCCTATACCGCATAGGAGACTCCTCTATAGATGGAGATAGCTCTTGAGCAGTATGCTCATCCTGAAGGGTTGGAGGGTTGGCTCCTTCTGAGGAATAGGTTCCTCTTGAGGGATAGACTCCTCCGGAGGTGCAGAAGTCGTCTGAGTAGGAGACTCAGACGGGGTTGGGTCAAAAGGGATAAAAGAAGTTGTGGGTTTGGATGAAGCCTTCCTTTTGTGCCTTAGAGGCTGGACAGGGGATCTAGCTACGTAATCGGAAACAAGGATAATGGTTGATGCTTCTCCGGATTTGGAGAAGTATGAGATGGAGGAGGCTTGGTGGGGCACTATTTCTTGCGCTTGGGAAAGGAAGGTGGGGGCAGGTTCAGGGATATAGGAGGTTGTAGTAGTAGCTTTCTGCTTTGAAGATGGTTTGGGAGTTTAGGGAGGCTGTGAGGATGAAGTGGGAGCAGCAGTAGGCTTAGGCTTAGGCTTGGGATTGGGATTGGGATTGGGTTTGGGCTTGGGTTTGGGTTTGGTCTTGGGCTTGGACTGGGGCTTGGGTGCTTAAATTGAAGAGGAAGGGGCAGCAGTTTGTGGCTGAGGCTGAGGTTCAGCACTAGCAGAGGTTGAGACACTAATAGCCTTGTATTTTCGTTGGGCAGCACGTACATTCTTGTTGTCCTATCCTGTAATAGTTTTATGCCGAAGATCAATAAGAATAAGCAAGTTTTATACGAATTGTGTTTCCCTTTAGTTCAATCTCGCACTTATAAAACTCTTTAATAATTAACTCGTACCCTTACTTGCGTGGCGAGCAAGCAGGGCCCTGTCCGTCCAGTAATTATCCTTTCCTGATGTGAGTGCCCCATTTTTTAACCGGATCCCCCGCTACTGAGAATCGGGTGGTTTCAAAACCTTTCAAGCGCATGGAATACGCCTGGCGTCAATTGTGGACTCAAAATATGAATAACAGAGTCGCCATCTTTATTTTAAGGAGAAACAAAGAAAAACAAAAAATAACCAGATATGAAAAATGGTTCGGAGGCTAGGTTACGAGTTGGGAAGGGGTTAGGCACCCAACTTGCCCTTTCGGACTCAAAATAGGTTTTTGGGCTAAATATGCTCTTTTATAAAATTAACAATTTAAATAAAACATTTATATATATATATATATATGCATATATAATGAAATAAATACAAACTTATAGTAGCCTCATTTTAGAGTTGCAAATATACTTTATAAAAATTTCGCCATAATAACGGCTTATTTTAGTGCTATTTGTTATATAATTTGGGTAGTATAATTGCTTATTTCGTGATATATTATTATTTTAAATAGCATTTTTTAAGGTAAAAAGTAAATAAACTTTAAAATGCCTACCTCTTGAAGCGTGGGGGTTTATCCTGTACTAAACCTCCTTTTGGTAGGCTTTAGGGTGCGCTCGCTCTGTCCTTCAGGGAGAGGGAGTCTTTTTGCTGTTACGGAGTTTCGGGCAGCGTAATTGCTCCTTTTTGTTGTTTTTCGCCTCGGAATCCGAGCGGCACAACTACTTGTTTTTGCTTGCTTGCTTGCTGAGTATGAAATCGGGCGGGGCAACTGTTTACTTCGGCTGGTTATGACGTCTGGATTCGGGCAGGGAAACTGCTCTTTTTGGTTCTTTTGAACCGGTGAAATAGGGCGGAAACCTAGTTTGGTAACTAGGGTTCACTTTGGCCAGAAGGTTTTAGTGTTTAGGGGAAGATTTGGCAGCCTGGCGGAACTTCGGGGTTGGATTGTAACTCTCTGGGGAATAACCTTGGCGTTCGGGAGAGTTTCCACAAACTATGAAGTGTAACTGTGTTTTTTTCATTGCCGAAGGCCTTTATTTATAGGCTGAGATCGGGATTCCTTCGCGGTTAAGCATCATTAAACGAGGCTTTAACAACGTGTACTACGCGCTTAAGGAGTTGCACCGAAGGCTAACTACTACAGTGATTTGAGGCTTGTGGGCGTAGCCGTAGGCGGATTTGGGAACCGCCTATGGGTCACGCACTCGTCCTTTTTTCTTTTGATTTTGGCATTTTGGCCCACTGCAATTCACTGTTTATGATTCTTTTCTTTTTGCATTTTAAACCCTGTAACTTGACATCCGTTAGTCTTTTTAACAAGTTTTGATATTTTATGGTATGTCATATAACATGGGTACAAAATTGGGGTGTCTACAGAGCCCCTCAACGATGGAGTTTACGGGTAAACCGAAACTTATCGAGTAAATGAACATCATTGATAAGAAATAGACTCCCTAATTTTGTGGAAATTATAATGGGGGGAATGCAGTATGCAACAGTTTATAATGCAACAGTTTAGGATGCAGCAGTTTATCTCATACCTTAAACACTTTTATGGACTGATGGGATAGTGCAGATATGATGTAAATGAAGTGCTCGAATGGTCGTGCCTACTGAGTAGGCTGCCTACGTTTCCTTTTTCAGGAATCAGACCAAACGTAGTTCGGCTTAAGCCGATAGCAAACAATAAGCACTGGCTGGGATAGATGGGATCTGATTCTTTCCACATCCCGGGGTATGTACCCCTTGAGGAAAGAATCCAACACAGATTTAGGTGGGATTGCAAGAAACCGATCATTTCCACGTCCCGGGGTATGTACCCTTGAGGAAAGGATCCAACAACAACAGATAGAATGCATGAGACCAATCATTTCCACTTCTTGGGGTATGTACCCCTCGAGGAAATAATCCAACGACAACTGGTGGAATGCATGAGACCAATCATTTCCACGTCTCAAGGTATGTACCCATCGAGGAAATAATCCAACACAGATGCAATAACATGACATAAAATGAATGCGACAGGGAAAGTAAAATGCAGATACTTTACCATTTTCTTCTTTTTTTTTTTTACTTTTTTTTTACTTGCAGGCATCCTGTTGGGGATATATATTTTTTCCTTTGGACGCTAGATGGATGTCCGTTAACTTTGTTGACGACGGTTACCTTCGTTAAGTCTCTGTTAGGACTTCAAGGTCATTTAGCAGTTTGGGTAGACCTAAGGTTTCAAGTGCTGAAGTGACTTTTGGAGGGGAGGAAAGGGAAAATTCCCTCCCCTTTTATCTCTTACGGGGGAGACGAGCAGAAGCAACATCAAACCCATTTCATTCATTTATGCAATTGTTGCTGCCAACAATTTTTCTTTATTTCTTCATCATTTCTCAAATTTCTTCTGCCAAATTAATTGGTTTACTCACCAGATGGCTTCCTCTTCAAGATCTAGGAAGGGAAAGGCTCCAATGAACTCGGAATCGGGCGAAGGACGTTGTGAATTACCTCATTTGAACTGAAATGTTGTTAGATATTGGTATTCTAACAACGATTGGAGCAACATACACTGAGATCGGCAAACCCATGTTGCTCATCTTCCAGATCCGGCTGTAAGTCTTCATTTTCTCAAACCCATTTGGTTGAATTTATTGAGTTCCTTGGGTTTCTTGATATTTTGGCACTTTTGAAGTATACCTTTTGCAATTTTGATGCTCATGCATGCATGATTTATGCTAGGATGATGCATCTAGCAATGAAAGTATATGCAAAAATATGAAATTGATGCTATTTAATTTTGCGATGCAGGCTCATGTAATTGACACTATTTGATTCTGCGATGCATATTTATGTAACTAATTTATTTTTTCTGTGATGCGTGCTCATGCAATTGATATTTTTCTGATGCATGCATGCTTATGCAACTGATTTTTTTTTTATGCATGCTGCACATGTTTCAGATATTTTTTCGAATAATGCACGTGGTGCAGATATATTTTTTCAGATAATGTTCGTGCTGCTTTAGACAAGATAAAACATGTCATTCAGATAGATGCACAGAAAAGATGACTTCTATTTTTCTTTTTTCTTTTTTTTGACAGGAAGATAATTTTAAATCCTGAAAATGTAATATGTATATATTTTGGGATAAATGCACATACTAGATGATAAAAGAAAAATATGCATGCATATATACATTCTCGAAAATGCATAATGAGTATGGACATGGCATAATTAATGTAATGAAATGAAATATGGCATGCATGATGAGATGAAAGAAAATGAGAATGATAGTTTACCTTTCCTTCTTTTCTCTCTCTTATATTTTTTGTTCTCTCGTCTTCCTTTTTTTCTTTGACGAGCCTTTTTTTCTTTTTTTTTTCTTTTGCAGGCACGCATCACCATTAACCGAGTGCTGGCCAGTTCAGAGAAATTGGCCGTCATTTATAAGTCTCTGCCTCCACAGGCAGTGATTCTGGTTGAGCAGACAGAGTTGGGCACGTTCTTGCGGGCATTCAGCCACCTCCGCAGCTACCTATCCATTTTCGAGGTCTTAAGAGAGTATTGGTGGGACACCACCCATACCTGTCATTTCAGTTGGGGAGAAGCCACTATGACTCCCTGTAACTTTGCTGCTATCACGGGCATCCCTACCAGCATGGGTAGGAATTTAGAGCCAGATTTTACCCGCCGCCATCAGCATGATGTGGTCGAGGATCTATAAGCTTCGCACCTGATTATAAGAGTGTGGATGAGGTTCGTATCCCCAGTGTGAAGAGGTGGCTGGAACAGAATGTTAGACTGTCGCCCATGTGGCCAGGGCATTCCTGTTCTTTTTTCTGGGGACGACGATTTTTGCTAATTCGTCCACCACTCAGCGGGTGTCTATCTTGGGATTAGAGCTGTCAAAACGGGCCTGCGGGGCGGGCTTGCCCGCGGGCTTGAAAAGCCCACTGTGAAACGGGGCGGGGCGGGAAAGCCCGCGAACATGATGGTCCTAGAATCCCTTGGCCCAACCCGCCCCGCGTAGGGCTGCGGGCAAAACGGGCAAAACCCGCAAAAAATGATTTTTTTAAAATATTTTTGATTTATTATCAATTAGTTGAATTTACATATACTACCAATAAACCAATAATATTATACCAATATACATATACTAACAATATACCAATATACACCAATATTAAATATACCATAGTAAGCACAGTTCAAACAAAACAGAAATGGAAAGAATAGCAGGATCCAGAATTCCAGAATAAAGTTTGAGATAACATTTGAAATAGTAAGCACATTTCAAACAAAACAATACTATTATATCTCACGTTGTATGTAATCCTCGGAATAAAGTTTGCAGGATCCATAATTCCAAATAGAAATTTGGCCTTCACTATCACAAAGAAAATTCGAGATAACATTTGAAAGAAGCAACGGAGAGAATAGCAGTAAGTCTATGAGTCTATGAGTCTATGAGTCTATGAGTCTGTGACTCTATGAGGGGCACTGAGGTCTGAGGCTGTGGCCATGACGTCGGTGGGTGACGACTGGCGAAGCTGCCGGGATCTGGAAGCAACAGGACTGGAGCAGACGTCGGAATTTGGAAGCAGCAGGTGTGATGACCCGACCCAGATCCCAATACGAGACCCAAAGGTCGTGCCGCCAAAACACACAAAACAACAAGCAAATAACAAATAATGGGTAAGGCCATAACGGCAATACGACAACAACTTAAACACATGCGGAAGCGAAATGTATTAACACAGTGGCGCCCGAGCTAACAAGCTCGAACTAAATGCAACCAAAGAGATAATTAATCTCTCGGTCCAAAAATTCGACGCACGTGCCGCAACATTGGGCACGTAGAACAAAACTCCCTTTCATGCAATACAATTATATAGCACAAATAAACCAAGTCATTGGCGACGTTACAGCCGGAACCCAACATTACACTAAGTCTAAGACTCTAGTCTAACATACTCAACGACTATAAACATGCCGGAGAACAAACATGATTTATTAATCATCAATATACATAACTTAAAACATAATCACCAACCTTCACCAAGCGCGACTAACACAAGTCGGCTACCAAAAGAATAATCATTAACCAACATAAGTAAAATATTACATCCACAAATAGGTTTGCTACCCATCATGAAGTTTACATAACTTCACTTTTCCCAACGTACTTACCAAACAAAAACTAAGGCTACAAAAATACATTAAAGTAGCAACCTTCACAAAAATTACACTTCTATCGAAGGCTCGGTGGTTTCCTTTGAATTACTAGCTCGGCTCGAATCTAAGGAAAACAAAGCAAACGAGTAAGTCATAATGACGTAGTAAGCTACTAAAGATGCAATGTCATGGCATGACATAATGCTCAAATAAAACATGTACATCTCGAGTCATACTTATAATGCAACATTTCATGGTACAATTCTCATCATAAACCCAATCTCATCCATAAACACATAGAACATAGTTCTACTTAAGTTATCATAAAGTCATCCATATCATATAGAATATGCATATAAACTCCAATAACATGTAGCATGTTATTTCTACATTTCAACTTATCACCAACCCACATAAACCAATTACACCATGAGTGTCATAATTCTTCCTTTATCATCACTCATATAATAATTCATGGATGGAAGACTATTGTTTCCATTTTAATCATAAATATCATGTTATATTTTTAGTATAACATAAATCATAAAAATCATCATTTCATTAGCATGTTATATTTTTAGTATAACATTTTATCAAGAAATCATCATCTCATGAAAATCATACCATTAACCATGTAGCACAACAATTCATACGTGCTCATAAAATAAACCATGTAAGTGAGAGAAGATGATTTTCCTTTCCGTTTCCAGCGTGTAACTCCTGCGGAAACAAACGTGTCCTCGATAACCCTTTCGTGGCATCGACGTCCCCGAAACAGTCCCCGTTCGGGTTCCATAGCTATCAAAGTCATGTGTATTACTCTAACTAAGATGAGCTACTTCCCCACCGTGGCCATCGGTGGAGGGGTGTGTGCAAACCCGACGCGGTGACCCATTGCGATCACGAATCTCATAATTCGTGAAGACAATGCATCTTCCTGCCAAAGACTCAAACCAAAAACCGCCAGCTGGACTCAAACTCAAGCACATGTAATATATACTCGCATGCTCAAACAAAGGGAAAAGTACAACACACCGTACTAATCCATTCAAGTAGATATTTACTTATAAATCACATAGTTATGCATTTCTATGCTAACTAACACGTAAACATCTTAGAGCGATAATATCAAGTCTCTAATACCCAAGTGTTCTTCATACACTTGAAAACGCTCGGAGGCTTGACCTCCATCAAAACTACCCCAAATTTCGTAGGATCTTAATATGTGATTCACTATATTCATAGTAGTCCAATAATCGACTCCGTTGAGTCATTTCTACTCTTTTCAAATTTGAAGGCATAGAAGCTATTTGCATCATAGCCCTCCTATTATTCATGAGCTATTATTCATGGCTAAGTTTTTAAGGTTAGCAACATTGTGCAACCCAACATTCCATACTTTCCCAATAAAAACCCCAAGACATGGTTCATAGGTCAACACTTAACATTTAAAGTCAACCATTACAATTCAAGCATGCATCTCAATATATCATTTAATCAAGCATGCTTTTATCCAAAATAACCATTACTCTAAACAAGATGTGATTTCATCTAGCATGTTCATCGCCAAGATATAAATTAATCTAGCATGCTCATAACCTTCAATTCATAAATCATAGTTGACCAACATACTCTTATTGCATAAAAGTCAACTCAACCCAATGAAGTCAAACCTTACATTTTATTCATGTGAACCATAATGATAATTCATTCTACATGCTCACAACCAAAAATTCATGAATTAGATATCAACATACTTTTATTTTCATGAAAGTCAACTCTTATTCTCAAAGGTCAAACGAAACATTCACATGTAGTCCATTGTAAAAAATTCATCCTTTATGTTCACAACTAAAATTTGAAATTCAACAAGTATTCTTCCAAACTCCCAAACATATATCCATATGATTCTAACAATTCATATTATCCATTAAAATCCTCCAAAATCATTCATGTAATTAAGAACCCATTTACTTCATATTCACCATACCAAACCCTAGGTTTCTAGGGGATTACATACTCATCAATCTCAAGTCCAAAAATCACAAATGAAGCTTAACAACATACTTCATGAAACATAGAAAGCATCCTATTTATGCTTCTAACAAGTTCACCCAACAAAAGTTCAAAAATCAAATTAAAACCACACACAACATGCTTGTGTACTCATTGACCTCAAATAGCAATCCTCTTTGTTTTCCTTAGAGTCAATGAGCACAAAATCAAGAGAATAAAGAATCTAGTAGCTTACTTGACTTAGATGAAAACTCAAAAGAATCACGATCCAATCGATGAAGTTGTTCCATTTGACGAGGGCTTCACGAATCCGAAGTTTGGAGGTCATCCGATGGTTGGATCTCCTTGGATTTGAGGAGGAAAAAGCTAGGGTTTGAACTTCCATGGACTCCCCAACTCTTTCTATCATACGTTCAAGAAGGAGAGGAAGAAATGAGAGGGTTTTGGCTGAATTTACAAGGGATTGGGCTTTATATACTTCCCACAGAAATGAGGGCACAATAAGAACTTCCAAGGTACAATTAGTGAGGTTTAGGTGTAATAAATCCTTAATCAAACCTTAATTAACTCCCCAAACATTTTAGGACATCGTTAGGACTTAGTATGGGTGTTAGGGAGGGTTTAGAAGAGGTTTAGAATGGGTAGGATAGGAATTTCACTTCATAAAACAAAACAGGGTGCAATCTGCCTCGAAGCCAATGCGGTTGCATGGCCCTAAACAAAGCGACCGCTTTGGTCCTTTTTACACTTGTTGACAATTTCTTGCAACCTTGCTCGTGTCCGGTCGTTCCCGCATGCAACCGCAACCCTTAACGCTTCGAAACGACCTATAATTGAACCCTTAAAGTCTTCAAAAACTTGGCTAAACCACACAAGTCTCAAATCACTTTAAAAGTAGGTCTAAACTCCCATAAACAACACCCGAAACAACTTGGAGCGAAACCGGTGCAAGTTACAACAATGCGCTAACGAAACGACGAACGAAACCGCAAACCGACGGGAAACAACCCAAGGTTATAAACACTTAAAAAGGCTATTAAATAGGCCTGAATGCTCCTCATATGATTAACAACAGATAGGAGAAATGAGCTCCCGAAAGACGAGACGATCACCCGGCTCAATCTCAAACTACGCGATAAGGAGAATTGCTATCCTCGGAGCGTCGAAACTTCACAAGACTTAAGGAATACATCCAAATAGAAGTATAACATATCTAAACATGTTAATCAACCATCATGTAAAAATCTAGGACCAAATCGAGGTCAGGAACACAAAACCCGAGTAAACTCTCAATCGCGTCGCATTTCGACTATCGTCGAGTTACGACTTGTGACTTTAGCAAGTCAACAATTAAATGGCATCTATTAATAGTATTTTGATCTTAATGTAATCTCTCATACACATCTAGACTCTCTCACGAACCAAACAAGCGAGAAGAAATGCGAGCATTGCACGCAATTCAAGCTAACCGGGAATCGGGGTCTTACAGCAGGACTGGAGTAGACGTCGAAATCTGGAAGCAAGGACGGAGATTCGGCGAAGATGAAGATGGCGATTCGGCAAATACGAAGACTACGTAGACGTAGACGGCAAAGACGCTGTTGCTGGAGAGTGGAGACTTGTGGTCCTGGATCCTGGCTAGAGCTGTCAAAAGGAAGATGTCGTGAATTGAGTTGAGAGATGGCAGATTCGTGGTCGGATTCGTGAAGGAGATGACTGGAGCAGTGGAGCTCGCCGGAGCGAGAGAGAGTCAGGTAGAGAGAGAAATTTTGGGTTCACAAATCACAATTTGGGGGTTTTTGATGAAAGCAATGTTTTATATCAGGGATTCATGTCACAATTTGACGGAGGGAAAATGGAAAGGGAATGGGAATGGGCCGCTTCAGCTTGGGTTCTGTTGGGCAGTTGGGCTGTACTGTGCAATATAATTTGTAAATGGATTTCAAGCTTTTAAAAAATATAAGAAAGTGCGGGTTGCCCGCCCCCCGCCCCGCAAAGCCCGCAGTCTGCATGGGTAAAGCCCGAAAAGCTCGTTTTCCAAACGGGTATCTAATACATTAGCCCAACCCGCCCCTAATGGGTGGCGGGGCGGGCATGCCCGCGGGCTTTTGCCCTAATTGACAGCCCTACTTGGGATGCCTCTGGGATTTATACCAGGTTTCTGACTTTGATTGGGGGCAAGCAGGCTTAGCTGAGCTCTATTCTCCATGGACCATGCCAGTCGTAATGATTCCCAAGCCTTAATGGTTTTGCTCCAGCCTGGGAGGTAACCTTTTTTTTTGTTTATTTCCGCTCGTTAGAATTTATGCATCATTTATTGACTGATTTTTTTATTTTTTTTATTTTTTTTCTTTTGATGCAGGTCTGGGCCTACTCAGTTTTTAGCTTTGCTCCTGGCCCACTAAAGAAGCATATCCACGAGTCGCCTTTTCTTGCTGAGTATGTAAATGCCAATAGGGTGGAGGAAGACCAGAATGACTCCAAGCTGCCCATAGCGATGGTATGAGAGAGAATTGCGAGCTTTCGTATAGATATGGTGGATCTCACTACCTGGAGGGGTCTGGCTGAGTTATATCTGACTTCCCTGGAGATGAGTAGGGGTCGCATTCTAATGGTGTCGATTATGGTTGATTCTTTATATATGGGCGAGCGGGTCAATCGACAACATTTTCTTTTTCCAATGGGCCCAGTGATACCACCAACGCCACCATGCTGGGTGATCTTCCCGGATTTCTTACCGAACCTATACCAGTGCTTGGCAAGATACACTATCCCTCGTGACGTTTATCCTGTTTGGTTACTAGTGCTTAGGCTGATTATTTTGTGCCTGCTGAAGATTTCTCCACTTTCCAATACTCTCGCTGGGGAAGACTTGTGGAGGAGGCCTTGCCTGATGCTGGCATTTCGGAGCGGTATCAATTCCTGAGAGGGCCCACGTGGTATACACTTTCTCTTTTTTTTATTTCTTTCTTCAAACTTGCCATATATTTTTTTTGGACTGATATCTTTTTTTTTCAGGTGGACGTCTCATCATACTGTAAAGTGGTGAAAGGCTTCTTTGGCCTTGCCAAGCTATATCAACGGATGATAGATGAGTTCTCTTGCTGGGTAACTGATGCCGTGAGCTGAGCTAGGCGCCGGGATGATGATGCTGGAGGATCGGGTCATACTCGGGCAAGAGGACGAGAGTATAGGGTCAGCTGGACCGGCCCTCGGGTCATGGGCGGAGGCTTGGAGTGGAGCAGATCATCACGAGCCCAGTAGCCTTTCATATCTGTATTTTCTTTTGATTTTTTCTTGTACCATAACTATTTTTTATATTTTCAATGCAATGCAATGTATTTTATTCTACGATGCATAATTATTGACTCTGATTATTCTAGCGATGCCTAAAATAAAATAAAATGTACCATTACCTAATGTGAAGACACACTGCACTCAGGGGTGATGGTTTTGGATTTGGGGGGTACACTTTCAGATTTTATCGAGGTTGCCAATGCTCTGCGGGGAAGGAGATAGCAGTTGCCTCCTTTTGTGCTTGATTTTTCTCTGAGGCAAGTGAAGGTTACACATAGCCTTGCTCTATGCATCTCGTGGATGGACAGGGACTACAATTCACGAACATAGGGAGCAACCAGGGCAAAACCAGGATACCAAGCAGTTTGGGGATAAAAAATTGCACAGCCTAAGGCAGAAGAGGGCGCTACCTTAGGGCCTTCTGGGCGCGGCGCCCAGAACCATGGTAGGGGCGCCTAGGGTCTTTCTCCTATGCTCTTCTGTTTGGTCCTGTTCATGCACTATTTCTGTTTCGATCGTTTCTTTGATTTTTGCACTATAAAAAGAGTGGTCGGGGCAGCGTTTATTTCTCACACCAATCTTCTCTTCTCTCATTTCTTCTCTAAACAGATAGATCCTGTCTGAGTTGCCTTTTCTTTCTGCCTTCTTATCGACCCACATATAAATTCTGCCCTCCCCGAATGGTTGAGTGAATTAACACATCTCTGGATATTGAATTATATGAGGCTTCCCTTAATTACTGGGTCCTTTCCTTGCGAGAGGAAGAGAGAGAGTGGTTTGACAAGGAGTACGGCTTTCACCGTGTTCTTTAATGACGAGGGCTCCACATAAACTGGGAGATGCTGAGGGTAGCATCTAAGTTCTGATCGGTTCCTTGCCATCTGTTCAACTTTTCTTTGAATGAGATGTGCCCCACCTTTGAAGAATTTTGCGCCATGGTGGGTATGCCGACTATTGGACCAATTGTTATTCCGTCTTTGCGGAGGCGTCCCTTTATGGCAATAAGGGAACTATTCGGCTCAAGCCGTGATGGAACTCCAGAGTATTATAACGGAGTTAGCTTTGATTTGACTGCTCTCCCCACAATTTATTCTGACTATAGAGACGAGCCAATATATTATCGGCGTAGGTTGGCTGCCCTTTTCTGTGCATGCTGGGGAGATACTTTCTGGTGGGTCAACCCAGAGTTATTGATGCTTGGGTTGTTGACTTGGTGTTGCAAGCTCGGGAACACCGGGTAAATATTATTCCCATCATCTTGGCTGAGACTTTACTTGGCCTAGATACTTATGCGACCGACGAGGAGACTTTTCC
The DNA here is from genome assembly GCA_013146195.2 of Codonopsis lanceolata. Taxonomy (NCBI): domain Eukaryota; kingdom Viridiplantae; phylum Streptophyta; class Magnoliopsida; order Asterales; family Campanulaceae; genus Codonopsis; species Codonopsis lanceolata. Next base: position 14,354,141 of record CM028384.1, on the reverse strand, counting down.
TTCTGGCAGCCCTATTCTGATTCATATGTGCTTGGAACAACATTTCAATCAGGTTATGTTCCCTGAGCTTGTAGGAGGGATGTATGCGCCAATGGGTTATGGGTCCCGCGGTCATTATCACAATAACCTCATAACTGAGCGCCACTGGATAGAATATTTCTTACATATCGGCTCTCTTGGCATAGTCTGGGTCATAAGCCACTGGAGGATCCAGAACTTTTTCTTGTTTACCGGGGCTTATGCTCAAGTTGTCCTGGCTGGTCTCTGTCAGACCACTTTCTATCTGCCTTACTGGATTCTCCATCAATTCAGTAGAGAACATGCCATTCCAGATGAGAACCGTCCTCTGATGGACATGCTGCTGATTGAGGGAAACGTGGGTCCTCTCATCCGGGAGATGTGGGGAATTGATTACCTCCTGCGAGCCTCATCTAATACTTTTTCTGAGAACATGCTTCTGTCCCATGAATATCTGTCATGGATACTTTTGGCTGCTGAGGAGCATTCTCGTATAATCAGGCATGTGCTGAGGAGGATCATGTCTATGCGAGTGACCAGTGGCATAGATGCCCGACTAATGGAGATTGGTGATGACCTGGAGAGTTCTGGTCTGGTGGTTCCTCAAGCTTTACAGGAGGAATTCCGACGAGTGCACGGTCTTGGAGCCCAGATGGCACGTGCTCCTGATGAGGTAGGGCCAAGCAATGCACCTCCCAGATTGAGTAATGCAGGTCGGCGGAGTAATGCCCGGCAGATTGATGAAGTAGGTGTGGGTCGCCCAAGAATATGCTCGCGCCCCGCGCGCCCTTGGATAGAGGGTGCGCGTACGCGCAGATGCGGGACACCACTGCTCTCATTCCATACTCCCTTGTTTAGGGGAAGACGAAATTAAAAGTGCGAGAGGAGTGCTGTTTAAAATAGCGCATTGGAATACGCCTCGGTTGACTTTAGTGGATTTTTGGTCCAATATGGGAGCTTTGTGTTTTCTATGTCAAGTTATCCCTTTTTTAGGGGATACTAGGATATAGGTTTACATCACCCTTAAATTCTCATTCTCCCTTTTTTAGGGGAAAACGAAAAAGTGCAAGAAAGGATGTTGCGAGGCCCCACTATGGATTTTATAAAAATAGCCTTATGGCCTATTATGGATCACTATGGGTGCTTTGGGTTTCCTGCATCAAGTTATCCCTTGTTTAGGGGATACCAGGATATAGGAATGCATCACCCTTTCATTCCCATTTTCCCTTTTTCAGGGAAAAACGGAAAAGTGCAAGAAAGGAGTGCTGCGACGCCCCACTGGATCCAAAATGTTTTATAGAGTCGTCATCTTTATTTTAAGGAAGAAATAAAGCAAAACCAAAAAAAAGAAGAAAAACCAGAGATTGTAAAAACGGGTTCGGAGGCTAAGTTACGAGTTGGGAAGGTGCTAGGCACCCAACTCGCCCTTTCAGTCTCAAAAGCGGTTTTTGGTTAAAGTATGTTTTTTGTTATATTTATCTAGAAAATAAATAAAGCATTAACTACCTACAAATACATACATATTTACATTATTTACGGACTCGCAGCCGTCTCCTTCCAATACTTACAAATATATTTAAAAATATTTGACCATAATAACGGCTCTTTTACATAGTATTTTTTTAAACTAAATCCGGACAGCACAACGGCTTATATTTTCTACATTGGGCCGGATTTGAAAAGAACTTTTACAAAAATAAATGCCCTTAAAGGCTTTACCTTTTAGAGCGTGGTGTGCACGCTCTGTCCTTCAGGGAGAGGGAGACTTTTATGCTGCTTTGTTGTTGCTGCGGTTACTGCGATTTGGGCAGAGTAACGACTTGTGAGAGTTGCTTTTGGGACCCATAAAATGGACGGAGCAACTGCTTGCTTTTTGACACTTGCTTGCTTGCTGCTCGTGGAATTTGGGCAGAACAAGAGCTTATTTCTGGCTATTTTGGCCTTTTTACTCGGGCAGAGCAATGACTCTTTCTGAGGTTTTTGGACCGTAGAAATAGGGTGGATACCTAACTGGGGGGGCTAGGGATCACTTTGATCGGCTGGTTTTGTGTTTGGAGGAGGTTTGACAGAGTTTTGAGGCTTTATAAAAGGGGGAAATAACTCTCGCTCACTGATCGCTCGCTGTGTAAAAATTACGCAGAGTTTCTTCGGGCTTCAAGCCTTGGTAAAAATGTGTCCCAAAAGTGTAGCCGGGCACTGCTATTTATAGTTGAATTTGCGCTTCATCGGCTTGTACCGTGCGCTTGATAATTTGCACAATGCGTTAAGCAGAATGCACTGTTCAGGACATTGGGCGCGGCCAAACAACTTTCTGGGCGCGGCACCAGGCATGGTTGGCGCGGCGCCAACTGTTCCTTTTTCTCCAATTTTTGACATTTTACCCCCCTGCAGTTCAATATTCATGCATCCTACTTTTCCTTTTGCATTTTCAACCCTGTAACTTGACATTTTGTTAAGTTTAAACAGTTCTTGATATCACATGCCCGAGTTACATATCAGGGGTACGAAATTGGGGTGTCTACAGAGCCCCTCAACGATGGAGTCTACGGGTAACCCGCAGCTTATTGCGTAGACGAACATCGTTGATAAACAATAGACTCTCCAATTTCGTGCAATTATAAATGGGGAGAAATGCAACACGTAGTAGTTATAATGCAACAGTTTATAATGTAAACCAAACCTCACATATCCTAGACATATTTAGTCGGTTATAGCAGGTTATCGTAGTTTTTAAGCAGATATGCAAATTAAATGCTCTAATGGTCGGACCTACTAAAGTAGGTTGCCTACGTATCCCTTAATAAAGGAAATCAGACCAGATGTAGTTCGGGCCTAGCCAGAACAAGCATGCTGCAATGCTAACAAACAAGTGTTGCGATGGTCGTGCCTACAGAAATAGGCTGCCTACGTATCCTTATCCAAGGAATCAGACCAAACGTAGTTTACCATTGCTGGGGATCAAGTGTTGCGGTGCTAACAAATAAGTGCTACACGAAAAGATAGTTGTAATATCCATTACAACCTAGTGAAAATAACGCACATCAAACTACAATACCCATTGCATCGCAACACTAAACGCAATATCCATTGTGTTGACACAAACTTAATACAAAATCCATTGCATTAACGCGGAAAACAGATGCAATATCCATTGCATCGCAACACCAAACGCAATATCCATTGCGTTGACACAAAACTTAATGCAATATCCATTGCATTAACACGGAAAACAGATGCAATATCCATTGCATCGCAACACTAAACGCAATATCCATTGCGTTGACACAAAACTTAATGCAATATCCATTGCATTAATGTGGAAAACAGATGCAATATCCATTGCATCGCAACACTAAACGCAATGTCCATTGCGTTGACACAAACATAATGCGACCATTTAGTAGTTGAACATACTTGATCGATGTTAGGGGGTCCATGATCGCTAAGGCCTTTATCTTCTCTGGGTTGGCTTCAATTCCCCTTTCGTTGACCTTGTACCCAAGGAACTTCCATGCGACCACTCCAAATGCACATTTAGCTGGGTTGAGTTTCATCTTGTTTTTCCTTAGGTATGCAAAGGTTTCCCTTAGATCCTCGACATGGTTAGAGTTCTTGGTTTTGATGACCATGTCATCGATATAAGCCTCCACATTCCTACCCATCTGATCGCCAAACACCTTGTTTATCATTCTCTAGTATGTAGCCCCTGCGTTCTTGAGGCCGAAAGACATCATGGTGTAACAGTATAATCCTCCCACAGCTCGGAACGTTGTCTTTATATGGTCGTCCAACCACATCTTAATTTGGTGATACCCCGAATATGCGTCGACAAAGATGAGAATCTTGTGCCCGGAAATAGAGTCAACTAGCTGGCCGATCCTGGGAAGAGGGTATCAATCTTTTGGACAATCTTTGTTGAGGTCGGTGAAGTCCACACATTCCCCACTTCCCACTTGTCTTTTTCACCATGACCACGTTGGCGATCCAAGTCGCGTACAGAATCTCCTTTATGATTTTGGCCTTTAACAGCTTAGATACATCTTCGTTGATCGTGGCTTGCTTTTTCAAGGAGAAAATGCAGGCTCTCTGTTGTATAGGGATGGAGTCGAGGTCGATCCTCAGCCTGTGTACAACGACGTTCTCGCTTATGCCTTCCATGTCCTCGACTCTTCTAGCGAACACATCCAAGCTTTCTTTTAATACCTTGATGATCGATGCTCGCTCCTCCTCGTTTATTTCTCGTTCCACCTTGATTTTCTGCTCGGGAAAATCAAGGTTAATCACAATTTCATCCAAGTCCTCGTGTGGTTTGATGACTGCGTGGTCCCTGGTATCCAAGCTTTCAATTGTGATTATTTCTGTGGCGGCCTTGTTTTTCTTGGGAATGTGGTCGGCCCTCATAGGCGTGTCGAGCATCCTGTCATCGGCATCTCCTTTGTCAGGCGAGCTGGCGTTCCTAGCGCGAGTTGACTGCTATGCTTGAGTCGGCTCGGGGAGCGCGGGAATTATTTCTTCCTCTGATTCTCGAACCCGCTTGGTCGATCTGCTTACTTCAACCACTTTCCCCTCAGGTAAAGTGATCGTCACTTTCTCCTTACATTTCCTTTCCTTGTAGATGTACTCCAAAGTGCTTGCGGGATCATTCAACACTATTTGAGTCCCCTGGTCTGTTGGGAACTTCACTCTTTGATGAGCCATTAAGAGGGTATTCCTATTATTGCATTGTAGGGAGAGACGAGGTCATTGACGAGGAAGTCCACATCCTCCATTCGGGGGGTTGCACTTCCCTCTCCCAAGACGACCTTTAGTGTGATTGTTCCTTTAAATGTGATTTTATGCCCGGTGAATCCTTCTAGTTATATTCTGCTTAGTTTGAGTTGGTCGTCCCCCAACTTTAACCCGCGAAAACAAGCATAGTATATGATGTCTTTTCCAGCTACTGTGTCTATCAGGACTCGTTTGACATCGCTGTTGTGGATTCCAACTCGTAGTGTCAGTGGTTGTCTTCGGGCGGTCTCACTTATTGCAAGCTCGCTAGGTATGAAGGAGATCCTTCCCTCCTCATTCTCTGTTGGGAAGGTGTTGACTAAGTGCTTCAGGTTGTAGATCATATGTTTTAATTAGGTGCCACTTGGTGCTGTTTCTCAGATAGTATCGATCACATTCCTTGGTCCAGCATTGTTTGGCCGCAGATTTTGATTCCTCTCTGATTCTCTTTGTCTTCCTCCTTGATTGTTGTTCGTCTGCTCGAATATTTTGAGCTCCCCTCGGTCTATAAGATAGCTTTTCTTAGGTTGATGCATTCCTCGATTGTGTGACCGATGTCCTTGTGAAAGGCGCAACGTTTGTTGGGATTCCGAGGATACCGAGTGTCTTTTAGTGGCCATGGTCTCTCTATCTTGTCCTGATCGAGAAATACATTCATGATGTGCTCGCTAGTGGTAGTAAGGGGAGTCCAGTCGATGTCATCCCACTTGTTCCTCCCTCAGTTATCTTCCTCTCTTTATGTTGCTCCACGGTCTCCCTTGTTTGAATTGTCGTGAGCTCGATGTGTTCCATCGGGCTCTTTCTTCGCCTCCTCTGTGTTGATGACCGAGAGTGCATGTACATACATTTCCCCCACTGAGCCTTGGTCATGAAGCATCATTTCCTGTCTCATCAGTCCTTGTTGTAGGCCTGAAATAAAACATATTTTGATTGACTCCTCCGAGATGTAGGGTATCTGATCAACCATAGCCATGAACCTATCCATGTATGTTTGGTTTGATTTGTTCACTCGCTGTTGTATACCACATAGGTGTGTTTGCCTTTTTGGCTGGAGTACAACTGGAGAAAACTGTGACGAACACTTGTCTAAATTTGTCCCACGTTACAACTGAGTCCAGTGGGAGGCCAATATACCATTTCAGGGCCTTACCTTTGAAGATTCCAGCGAAGATTTTTCCCAGCCATCCTCGTCGTAAGGAGCCACTGCGTTCATTTTGACCTCAAAGCCGGCTATGTGATCGACTGCCTTGGTAAGAGTCGAAGTTGGGGATTTTCTAATCGGGTAGTGGGGCTTTCCTCATTCTTTCCTTGAACGGTCCATTTTTTACTCGGGGTATCATCATCAATTTTCCTTTCTTCATGGATTCGAGCCTTCCACTAAGGATTTTTACTTCTTGTTCGACTGCCGAGAATGGTGTGTTGGTCGATTTTTGCACCTCGGTGGCCGCGCTCCGACCACTCTTTTGGTGTCCTGCTCCTGAATGCTGGGAATGTGTGCAGTGTTTGCACATATTGCTTTTTACCACCTCAGTCCTTGGCCTTGACTCGCCCTCCTCGCTTCTTTCTCTTGTGCGAGAAGGAGGGTGGTTGGTTTCGCCAGGAAAAGTTAATCGATTATGCATGCTTGGTTTGGGTGAGTGCTCGACTATCCTTTTTCCCAACCTGTACTTCGTGCTAGGATGAGTGGCTTTCTTTTTTTCTTTGTTTTTGAGGTAGCCCTTTTAGGGACTAGGACTTGCTCCCAAGTGGCCACCGTATTGGTTGTGGTTCCTGCTTTCTTACTGAGTTCGGCCTCCTGAATTCCTATGAGGTAAAGTCTCTGGCGTTCCCAGAACTTTATTTCCTCTAGGTATTGCTCATGTTCGTTCGTCTTGTTTTTCCCAGCTCGAGAGTTCACAATCCAAGCTTCCTCTTCCTCCTTTTCATCTTCGACGAAGGAGGCGTCTGTATGGCTGATATCAGCACCTAGGTTGCGAGCTACCTCTATCATGCCCTTCCCTCCTAAAGCTTTCGAGCTGGGGGTGACGAGGTCCACCTCCGTTAGTTTGCTCGCCATTGAAGGGGGTGGCATGGTTGAAGGAGTGGTGTTGTTTGCCCCTATTGGTTTTGTTTCGTGGGAGTGTGTTTTTTCATGGCTTTCAATCACAGTTTAGAGAAGAAACTGGAAAAGATATAAATAAATAAAAAAGATTTCAGATTCCCGGCAACGGAACCACTTGATCACGCCACAATATCGGGTGACTATGCTGGCAGTCCACGTAATGGACCAGAGCTGAGGTGTAGATGATGACTAGGATATCTGAGCTTGGTATCCCTCTGGAATTGCGTTGGAAGTACTTGCTTTGGGAATCTGTCTAGTTCTTCAATCTTTACCGTGACCTTGATGACCTGAAATAGAGAGCACTATTAGGGAGCTGGCAGGTTGTCCCAGCTAAAGCCCTCCGGTGTGAGAGTCAATAACGGGGTACATATGTCGGAGATAGGCGTTCCTTTAGACTTTCGGTGGTAACTCTATATATTGAGAGTGTGTTGTGTGTTTGAAGGTGTGAGTGAGAGCCTAACCTCTTCAAGGTGGTCGACGTTTTCTTTTATAGTCCTCCCGAGTCTTAGGTTGGTTCGGAGGTGAGGGCCTGTAGTTGGTCGACTCGCTGGCGGTCCCTTATTGGTTGGTATGTTACGTGTAGCGATCCGAATTAGGTGGTAAATTACTTGGCAAGTTACCACTGCTTGCAAGGCGTACCCACGTCCCTTGAGCTAGGAGGCGACACATGACCACTATGTAAAGTGCTCATGTCTGGAATGTCGATGCCTTTGGGAGAGCTCGCCTACCGAGCATGGTTGTTCATCAACCAGGAGGTCGATCGTGCTCAGTCCTCGAGGTAGTCTTCGGTATTCTGAGGATCCTTGATCAACTTGTTTGTGGTCGCCAACCTTGGTTGGCCTTCATTTCATATGATGAGTTATCGGGTGGTGGCCCCTTCCCGGTCGAGCTGGAGGCCACGTGTCCTTCAATGTAGGAGAACTCAGGTTGGGTCCCTTCACGTGGATTCTAACTATTTTTGTTTAGGATTTCTTGAATTTGTAAATTTGATCGTATTGCTCAGTTTTGATACAATATGAGATTTGTGGGTTAGATTAAACTTGGAGTAAGCTTCCGTAAATTCAATAATGAGTGAGATAAGAGTGAGAGATAGGGGTGGGGGTGGGGGTGGCCGGTGGATCGGTTACAGTACGAAAAAATGATCTCTCAAAGAAAAGATAGTTTTGCCTTAGGAAGTCCTTGCCCTTATGAAACTGATCGGTCTATAGTCCCCCACATTAGTTGCTCCCACTCTCTTCGGGATTAAGGTAATGAATGTAGCATTAAAACTTTTCTCAAAACATTTATTCACATGAAAATATTTAAAAACCTCCATAGCATCAACTTTCACCACCTCACTGCACTTTTGAAAGAAAGCCATTGTGAACCCGTCTGGACCCGGAGCTTTATCCCCGCTCATGCTTCGCAACGCTGCCACCACCTCCTCTTCGGAGAAAGGAGCCTCCAACATACATTTGCCAGCATCTCCCAGAACATTAAACAAGAGTCCGTCCGATTTCGGCCTCCAAATCCCCTCGTCTGCATAAAGACTTGCATAGAAATCTACTATACCCTCCTTAATGTCCTGCTGATCCTCCAACAGAATGCCATCAATCGAAATATTTTTAATCTGATTCGCTCTCTTATGCATGCTCGACATCTTGTGAAAAAAATTGGTGTTTCTATCCCCTTCTTTAAGCCATTGAACTCTAGATTTATGCCTCCAAGAAATCTCTTCCTTAATCAACAAAGACTCAGCCTCACTTCTCAAAACACTTCGCCTCGCCTCATCCATCTCAGCTAATTCACCCCCCAAACCTACCTTCTCATCCAAAATTCTCACCTCTTCCATCACTTGCTTAATCTTGATATCTAACCTCTCGAACACCTCTTTATTCCAAGTTTTAACTTCAGAGCAAGAATATAGTCAGGATTCCCACTAATCATAAAAAAACACCACTTAGAACGCACCTAATCCAAAAAAACCCTGCTCACGCAGCCACATGTTCTCAAATCTAATCGGAGCTTTACCTTTCTTCAAACTACCACTCTCCAAGAATAAAGGCGAATGATCTAACACGACTCTAGGGAGACAAAACTGGGAAGAACCCCTACAACCAACATCCTAGTCGGCGAAAAGGAGAAACCTATCAATGCGGAAAATTGCCGCCTATCTCTGTCGAACCAAGTGAAGTTTCCTCCGATAGCGTAAGTCCACTAAACCCAAATCGTTAATGAACTCATTAAAATCAGTCATTGCTCGTGTGACCCCACTAGAACCTGACCGCTCGCGAGGATGCTTAACCATATTAAAGTATCCTCCAATACACCAAGGAGCGTCCCATCTGTCTCTAACAGTCCTTAATTCATCCCACAACAACTGCCTCAGATTATCAACACAAGGCCCATAAATCCCCGAAAAGATCCATCTATGATCCGTCTCCGCCGATTGTAGAAAACACGAAACTGAATATGTGCCTTTTACCACATCAAGCTTAGAGACTACCATCCTATCCCACATAACCAAAATGCCACCAGCTACTCTATTAGCCCCAACAAAAGTTCAGTCAAACCATCTTCCACCCCCTACGCTATTCACCACTCTTCTATCAATAAAGGCCATTTTCGTTTCTTGAAGGCAGACTAAATGAGGCTTCCACCTCCTAAGAACTGCCTTAATACTCTGACACTTCCGCAAACTATTAAAACCCCACACATTCCACGAAATAATTCGAAGATCCATGAGAAACAATTAATTAATAGGAACACTTCCTTTTCCGTCCGCTACCCTCACGACTTATACAATTTCGACTAGATCGCAAGCGCTTCAACTCCGCTTACCCACGACTTTCGGTTTGGCACTTAGAGTAGCTCATTTGCCTTTGGAAGATCTCCACTTGTTTTTCGATATCTATAAGAAGATCCATAATTTTATCTTGAACCACGCACAAGATACACCCGGATATGCGCCAAGACCCTTAGCCCTTCTCCTTGCCCAAAGAGACAGATCCTCGTAATTCACGCACTTTTCCGGAACATTCCTTCTACACCAAGACCTTCGGGAAGAATAAGCGAAATAGAGTGCACTTTAAAGGCTCCTCAGGAGGCCGACTCGACTGAACCTGCGAACACAAATCGAGGTTGTTTCCCTACCCATACAACTACCCTACAGCCGAATCCCCCTTATAATGACCCTCATGCCTAGGCGCTACCCTTTTGAACCCTTCTGTACCACTCCTTTCTACCGATTTCTCCGTCGACTCTTTAAAAGCGGAGGGTAGTGATGATTCGACGCCACAACAATCTTTGACCCTCCCCCTCGAGCCGCTCGTCAGGAAAAGAGCCCTCTAACGTCTCTTGAGATACATCGGACAACTTGTTATCTGTCGATATCCTCCTATCTTCTTGGATTCGATCTTGACTCCGTTCGAAGTCAACTTATACTTCGGACCCCTCCACAAACTTCAGAAGAATAGGCCCTCGATTAACCCCCACCGAAACCTCTTCAATGTCAGGACCCACTATCACCACCAACCTTCGGCCCAAAGTCTCGGTATTAAACATACGGACTAACACTCCAGCAAAATCTTCATCTTCTAGAGGCCAATAAGATGGCCCATAACAAACCCCACTGCTACCACTACTGGACTGATTTTGCTTTGGTTTTGCTCTCCGAAAAACGGCGTCGTCACCCTCTTTGCATTTGAATTTTAAATTCGATTGAACCCACGTGCCCTTGACAGAACGACCATTTTTGCGTACAATGGAAGTCTCCCCTGCATGACCCTCCCGACCTCTCACCTGCTTTGACTGCACGTGAAAACCACCCCTTCCTTTCGTCATTCTTTGACTTCACTAATCGCTCTCCACCACTTCTGCTTGTGTTAATTTTGCCCCAAGGTAAGCAAAAAGTAGAAATCTCAGCCACAACGGTACCACAAACTTAAAACCCCCCATCTCCAACGATCAAAGAGCCCGGTAAATTAGAGGTGAAGCGAACAAGAATTCTAGCCCAACGCAGATTCTTCCTTTCCGTCGTGTCTTCGTCAACGCAGAGGAAACCTCCACAAGCATCTCGAATAAAACTGAAAAACTTGACTTCTCCAAAGCTGTAACGGTAAACATCTCCAACAGTTTGATTTATGTCCTCCTCCATTATTTAAAGAATTTCTTGAATTTTGTCTAAAACACAAAACTCCAAGGAAGCAAATCTTGTGCTATTCAGCCATTCCACTATTCCAACATTTTAATCTTGTGCAGTTCTGGCTTGAAGCAGCTCCAGTCGAAGTTCCTAGTATACTCTGTTTAACAGAAGATATACAGCTCAAAGACAAACAAGTCCCAAGATCGCCACTCATGAATCCAATCAAAGATATTAGAGATGAAGGTGTTAAAGACCTTGACGAACTTTTCAACTTTCTCAACGACAACTCTACACCTAAGCTGCATAATGAGAAAGATCAGATGTTCACCATTAGAGTTGCTATAGCTCCAAGAAAAGAGAGCATCCGTTCAAGATTACATAAAGAAGAATCTTGCTTCGACCAAAAGACAAGAAGAAGTGGTAAAACCACAAAATACAGTAGACCCGTATGAAGAACCAGAACCGTCAATTATTCAACCAACGCTACCAAACAAAGAAGTAGTGGAAGAAAAAGTAGGGTAAAGACTCACTCAGTGGGAATCTCTTTAGAATAGCACTATAAACTTAGTGCGCGTCTTTTGTGTCTCTCTACGTTTGTCAGTATGTCCAGTAGGACCCAAAGGCAACCAAACATGTGATGTATACCACTTGTGTGAGTAAAAGATAAGATTCTCTCTTATCTCTTTACGCGTCGAAGAAATCCTATAAATAGGAAGGTCATGTGTCTAATTAAAGCAGAGCATTTTAGACGAAAAAATTATCTCAAATAAAAGATAGTTTTGCCTTAACAAGCTTTTATTTTTACAGTGTCTGTAACCGTTAGCTACTCAATGGGCAGCTCGAGTTTGCTTAATATATGAAGAAGCTTGCAATAAAGAAGATGTGTTAGTAGACAATTAAGGTATGCTATAGTATAGGTAACTATGTAGATAAATATGTTTGATATATCTGTTTGCATAAATTGCTTTTATATTCATAAATTTGAATACACATTTTGAAATAGTATTTCATTTTAGCAATGTTAAATACATTATAGATCTATTTTTACATGAAGATAGGATAGAAATTATATCTTGTAATATAACTTCTGATCCACAAGAATCAATAGAGACCTTAATCCCAGGGTCTCGCCAGATAAATCTATGGATGTTATCTGATGAAGAAGATTACGATGAGGTTTGGCCTATAGAGGACCAAAACCCATAAGATTGTAATCCCTACTACAATTATCTCACTTGTGAAGATGATTGGGACGACCTAGAGATAGGGAGAGAGCGAGCGAGCTTTATTCAGAGCTGAATGATCGGTATCAAAATAACCACTAAATGCTCGGGATTTATAGTCGAGCATTCTCATACTGTTACAACAAAATTGACATATGTACTTATTACCTGCAATGCTAGGTACACCTACATAGGTGTTTGACTTAGTTTCATAACACTCCCCCTTGAACATAACATTGTAAGTTGAATAAGTGTGTCTCGTTAAAAACCTTTAAGCCGAAAAACCCGGTAGGGAAAAAATCAGACATAAGAAAAAAAGTACACAACTTAAATCTGAATCATGTGCATATGTTGTCTCGTTAAAAACCTTTACATGGAAAACTCAATGGGACAAAAACCCTGATAAAGGGAAAAAGAGTACAGACATATAATCTCCTCCTTGAACTAAGAAGGGTCAAGAGAAATCACCTTAGTAAATCTCGTAGATTTCACATCCCAATATTGTGAACATGCTTTCTGAATGTTGTAGTAGGAAGTGCCTTCGTGAATAAATCTGCAGCATTATCTTTTGATCGAACATATTGGATGGTGATTTCTTTCTTCTTTTCAAGTTCTTGAGTGTATAAAAAGAGCTTCGGGGGGATATGTTTGGACCTGTCACTTTTGATGCATCCCTCTTTACTTTAGATGACACATGCGACATTGTCTTCAAATAATACTGTCGGGTCTTTGTTGATAGGTAGTCGACTGACATTTTGAATATGCTAAGTCATAGATCGAAGCTATACACACTCTTGATTGGATTCATGAAGTGTGATCATCTCAACATGATTTGACATTTGACGATGTAGCAACTAGTGTTTGCTTTTGAGAGCGTTAGGAAATTGCAGTACCACCCATCGTGAAGACATAGCCAGTCTGTGATCTGACCTTAGGAGAATCAGACAAATAACTCGTATCTTCAAAACCAACTATTTCATCCTTTGAATTTCTGGGATAAAATAATCTCAAATCGATCGTCCCTTGAAGATAACGAAATATGTGTTTGATACCATTCTAGTGTCTCTGTGATGGAGATGAACTATATCTTGCCAATAAATTTGTAACAAATGTTATATCTGGTCTAGTACAATTAGCAAGGTACATAAGAGCTCCAATAGCACTTAAGTATGGTACTTCAGGACCAAGAATCTTTTCATTCTCTTCACAAGGACGGAAAAGATCTTTTTCAACATATAGTCATCTATTAACCATAGGGCTAGTGAGAGGGTTTGCCTTACCCACATAAATCGCTTCAAAACTCTTTTTTGTGTAATTTGATTGGCATACAAATTTTCCACTGTGCAAGTGTTCTATTTGCAAACCAAGACAGTATTTGGTCTGTCCAAGATCTTTCATATCAAATTCTCTCTTTAGGTAATCAACTGCTTCTTGGATTTCCATGGGAGTATGAAAATGTTCCAAAAGAAACACACGATCGTGAAATTGTTTCAAAAGAAACACACGATCATGCAAATCTAGTAAGCCATGCAGGCAACAATAACCATGAGATTTCCATTAATTACATGTGTAATGGAAAAATATGGAACCGAGATGAAATGAAGAATATTGATGATATATTCTCTTATTCGGTATCACAAGAAATTAATGACGGGACTGATGATCCCGAACCAAAATATGTATCTAAATGTCAAAAGAGGCATGACATGATCAAATGGATAGATGTCATGAAGGCTGAATTAAATTCGCTGAATAAACGAAAAGTATTTGGATCTATTGTTGTCGAAAACGAAATGAGAAAAATAAGATTGTGAGGTACAAGGCCCGCCTTGTTGCACAAGGCTTTTCCTAAAGGCCTGAGATTGATTATGAAGAAATGTATTCTCCTGTAATGGATGTTATTATGTTCAGGTACCTAATCAGCTCATCGGTTTCGAAAAATCTAGATATGCATCTCATTGATTTTGTAATGGCTTATTATACGGGTCATTAGATGTCGATATCTATATGAGAATTTCCGATGGAATCAAGGTGTCTGAAGCACTGAGCTCAAAGCCCAAAGAATTATATACAATTAAACTACAGCGATCACTATGGAATAAAGCAATCCAGACGCATGTGGTATAATTGCTTAAGTGAGCATTTGTTGAAAGACAGATATATGAATGATCAATTATGTTCATGTGTCTTTATAAAAAATACGACAATTGGATTTGCAATTATTGTTATCTATGTAGATGATCTTAAATATCATTGGAACTCCTATGGAAATCCAAGAAGCAGTTGATTACCTAAAGGGATAATTTGAAATGAAAGATCTTGGACAGACCAAATAATGTCTTGGTTTGCAAATAAAACACTTGTACAGTGGAAAATTTGTACACCAATCAAATTACACAAAAAGGGGTTTGAAGTGATTTTATATGGATAAGGCAAACCCTCTCACTAGCCCTATGGTTAATAGATCGCTAAATGTTGAAAAAGATTCATTCCGTCTTTGTGAAAAGAATGAAGAGATACTTGGTCCTGAAGTATCATACTTAAGTGCTATTGGAACCCTCATGTACCTTGCTAATTGTACTAGACCGGATATAACATTTGCTACAAATCTATTGGCAAGATATAGTACATCTCCATCACGGAGACACTGGAATGGTATCAATCACATATTTCGTTATCTTCAAGGGACGATCGATTTGAGATTATTTTATCCCAGAAAATCAAATGATGAAATAGTTGATTTTGCAGATGCAGTTTATTTGTCTGATCCCCATAAGACTAGATCACAGACCAACTATGTTTTCACGATGGGTGGTACTGCAATTTCCTGACGTTCTCAAAAGCAAACACTGGTCGCTATATCGTCAAATCATGCTGAGATTATCGCACTTCATGAAGCCAGTCGAGAGTGTGTATGGCTTCGATCTATAACTCAGCATATTCAAAATGCCAGTGAACTACCTGTCAACAAAGACCCAGTCGTATTATTTGAAGACAATGTCGCATGTGTCGCTCAAAGTAAAGAGGGATACATCAAAATGACAGGTCCAAACATATCCCTCTAAAGCTTTTTTTATACACTCAAGAACTTGAAAAGAAGAAAGAGATCACCATCCAATATGTTCGATCAAGTGATAATACTGCAAATTTATTCACGAAGGCACTTCCTACTATAACCTTCAGAAAGCATGTTCACAATATTGTGATGCGAAATCTACGAGATTTACTAAGGTGATTTCTCTTGACCTTTGTCAGTTCAAGGGGAAGCATATATGGTTGTACTCTTTTTCCCTTTATCATGGTTTTTGTCCCACTGGGTTTTCCATGAAAATGTTTTTAACGAGACAGCTCATGCACATGATTCAGAATTAAGTTGTACACTTTTTTTCTTATGTCCGATTTTTTTCCTACTAGGTTTTTCGGCTTAAAGGTTTTTAACGAGACATGCTTATTCAACTTACAATGTTTTGTTCAAGGGGGAGTGTATGAAACAAAGATAAAAACCTATGTAGGTGTATTGCAAGTAATAAGCGCATCTGTCAATATTGTTGTAACAGTATGAGAATGTTCGGCTATAAATACCGAGCATTATGTGATTATTTTGATACCGATCATTCAATTTTGAATAAAGCTCTCTCTCTCTCTCTCTCTCTCTCTCTCTCTCTCTCTCTCTCTCTAATACTTCTTTGTCTTCAATTTGTGGCAAATTGGGCATTATGCTAATAAATGTCCCAATAAAAAAGAAGACTTTAAAAAGAAGGTCAATGAAATTAGTCTTCGGTATTCTGAAGGTCCTTGATTAGCTTGTTTGTGGTCGCCAACCTTGGTCGGCCTTCGTTTCGTAAGATGAGTTATCGGGTGGTGGCCCCTTCCTGGAGGCCACGTGTCCTTCCATGTAGGAGAACTCAGGTTAGGTCCCTTCACATAGATTCTAACTATTTTTGTTTGGGATTTCTTGAATGTGTAAATCTGATTGTATTGCTCAGTTTTGATACAATATGAGATTTGCGGGTATGTGGGCTTGTGGGTTAGATTAAACTTGGAGTGAGCTTCCGTAAATTCAATACTGAGTGAGATAAGAGTGAGAGATAAGGGTTGGGGTGGCCTGTGGATCGGTTGAGGTTGAAGATGAAGTGAAGAAATTTTTGACCCCTTACTCTTTATATAAATGAATATTTTTTTTCTTTATGTAAGACCCCTTTGGATATCTAAAATCACAACAAAGTTTTAGAGGGTCAAAATAGGGATTATAATCAAACTTAACGTCTGAGTCTAATATCTGTCAAAAAATGGGCTCGCTTGCAACGTAACTAATGTACAGTAGCAAGAATAACACTTTTAAACTTTCGATAGCTGCATTGCAAGTATTTTAAAAGTTGGGTGGCCTAAATATGCGTTTTGTCTTTTAAATTTAGACAATTTTCAGCGAGCACTAGAAACCATAAATAGGCGACGTTGACTTATTCACACCATCGACTCCCCTAAAGCCCTCACCATCAAGTACTTTATGTGTGGAGCTATTTATTCTTAAAAAATTGAAAAAAAAATATGAGACAATATGAATGCATCAAAATGTTATGTGTCTTTGTATTATATTTGTTTCTATTGGTGTTATTTAATTATTTTGGTTTACTTTAAAGTTGAAAGTCTATAGGTCTTTTTGAAATCAATCCAAACCGTAAAACCAAACCCCAAAGTCAAATGGTTTCATTTGAAACTTCATATGGTTTAGCTCGATTTGATTTTTTACGTACCGATGACATGTAGTTCGTCTCATATTTTATCTAAAGTCAAACCATTTACACCTCTACTTTCTGATGTCCTCCTAGCTGCTTGCTTCCGTTTAAAAGCTCGCCAACTCAGAAAATGGAAGCTAGAAAATGAGGGCACCCATTCTACCATCTTCGGGTGGTTGCGGTTGTTATGAGCAGCCGAGGTAGAAGCCGCTCAATCACCGGGAGTTGATGCAGCTGTCACCTAAAAACAAGGGAAGAAAAGTCATTGCCAAAACAAGCAAAGAAAAGTTGTTGCCAAAAACCTCGAACTAAGGGGAAGACATGAGTAAAGACACTATGCAGAAGGAAAGGAATAGAATTTGGGAAGTGATTCTGTTTGCAGTTTGTTGGATTCTTTTGGGGGAGAAAGGAATACGAGGGCTTTTGAGAATGAGGAAGTGTTTGGTTTAATTGAAAGACACTCTTTTGCGCACTTTGTTTTCTTGGTGTTCAGATACGATTGAGTCTTCTTCCATCGGTAACAATTCTTCTGCAAATTTTGTCAATAGTTTCTCCATCGATTAGGGATATTTCTTTATGTATACTCCCGGTGTACAAAGGACGCGTTGCTTGATTTGACGCCTTGGTTATATAATATATGTACTTATGGGAAAAAAAAATCATTCTAGCAGCCCTAAGGCCCTAATCAATTAATGAAGAGCTAGCTAGCACAGTTGCTTCATAAAGAATAGGAATGGAATGTAAGATTGATATTTGTAATTTTCATTATCAATTTGAGCTCTCAATGTTTAAGCCCTAATTCATTCTTCCAGATAAGTTCATCTTGAGTGTTATCATATTATCAAATAATTTTCATTTTCCCTTTTTTGCTAGCATTTCATGAAATCCAAAATCCAAACTTTCTTTTTTACAAGTAAAAGTTTTATAAACAAAGTGTTAAAACAGGTGATGTATCCTTTGCACAACTAGATATATACCGCAAAAGAGAGCTGGGCTATAACAAAACTATCCAAAATATGAAAGACTTGGACGACGAAACAATCTTTGCACCAAAAGAATACTTCCTCCGTCCCAAAATATATGACGTTTTTTAAGAGTTTTTTTCTTCCAAAATAGATGACACTTAACAATTTTCAAAGAACTTTTTTTATTTATTTTCTAATTCTATCCATATTTATTCACTCTATAACTCGTGTGTGTTTGGCTTTTGGGGCAAAAATATCAAAACACCTCATTAACATTTGGATAGGGACAATTTAGTCTTTACAATATGTTTCCTTGGTATATGTGAAAACCCACAAAACATTGTATATTTTGGGACAGATGGAGTAACACGTAGAGCAGGGGGCTTCCTTCAATTTAGGCACAGAGGCTCTACGATTTCTTTCCTCCACATAGCCTTGAAACGGCAGCTTGCGCACTATTTTCACAATAGTAAATGCAACAAAAACGAACAAGTAAATAGCCACACTTTTTTGTTCCTCTTCTTATTTACAAATTTACCTTTAATACATTCTCCAATGGTTGAAGAATCAGTGTATAAGTAGTGAATATTAACAGGGCAAAAGAACAATCATGAAGCTCACTCTTAAACTTGATCACTAGCAAGTAGCAACAACCAGACAATATTATTTCTAGGGAAAATTATCCAAATAACCCTCGTGCAACCGATTGAGCAACCACGTTACAATATTTCAAATATGACCAATGTATTCAGTAATTGAGTGCGATCAACATCTCATCCAATTTTGTAACGAACCTGTTGACGTTGATTCGGATTGTCTGTACCAAGGGTATTTTTGTCTTTCAATTGCACCCAAAAAGTTGGAATAGAAGGAAAAATGTTTGGGGAAGAAAGGGGTGCAATTGAAAGATAAAAATACCTTCCGTACAATACGATGAACAAGAGAGCGCAAATGCACTTTTGAGTTCTTTTTTTGTAAGTAAAATGTATTATAGACAAAAAGTAGCAAAACAGGTGCTGCTTCCTTTGTACACCGGAAGTATACACAAGAAATTACAAAATACTAAACCGGTCAGTTGTACTTCAAAGACATTTATCAAAGAAATGTGGAGTCATGCTAATGGATTGCTTAGAAACATCTACTGGAAACAGAAACAAACATTGGTATGCTGCATAAAGCAGTAGGCACGATAACTATTTTGAAAACAGGGTCACATTATTTTTCTGTATGAAAAATGAAGGAAGAAAATTGTTGCAAGCTCAACAACCAACTAAAATAAGAGAATACTTCCTTACCTAATATTCCAGATAGTTTTCAACTCCTCATTTAGGCATGAGCATTGTTGGGCCCAACTGCTCCATCGTCCTCCACCTTTACCTTTGCCCCACAACAACGCCTTCTGTTGTGTGCAACCATCCCATCCTTTTTTCTGCAGCAACCCTGATCTTGCAATCCCTTCCCAAGTTCCAATCTTCTCTCGAGAAACTCCGAGTTCTCTTTCCAGACCTCCCCATTAGAGTAAACCTCCTTCTTCCATATAGGGACCGAGGCTTTGAGCTCATCAATCACAAACTTACAAGCATCCAGTGCATCATCCCGATGAACAGAGGATGTTGCCACAAACACACTCGTTTCTCCCACCGGGACTGAACCCAAACGATGGGCCACCGCAATGGAGTTAATACTCCACGTGGATCTAGCAGATAAACATATGGACTTGATGCAGCGGATAGCCATTGGCACATATGCTTCATACCTTAGCTCCAGCACCGTCTTTCCATCAAAAGTGTCACGTGTTGTGCCGGCGAAAGTTGCTATAGCACCACAGTGTGGAGCTTGGACATAATTGATGTACTTGTTGATGTCAATAGGGTGATTCTCCTCTAAGATTTCAATCATGTTTTTATCCTCATCAGCCATCTTTAAATGTAGGAGCGTGTGCTTCTTTAAGATTACGACAAACTTACTCTTTTCTTTCTACACAGATTGAATGGAGCATGAATTACTTGAAAGCTAGAGATCATCTGTCCACCATATATCAGCCACCATGCAGAAGATCAATGGCATGCACAAAGATCATCTACAAAATGCAAAAGAACCAGCCAAACAGGATCACTTAACCAATCAAAAGGCTGAAATGAAAAGATCCACACAACTTTCAATTAGAAGTAAATGAAACAAGTAACTGGGGACCTACTAAGCATCGACAGAGACACCTACACGCTTTTGTGACAAAAGGCGAGACTTTTTATTAAATTTTTTGACAAGACAATGCCTAGAGAGACACTATGAAATTTGCAAGTTGTTGCTAATTTATACTCTTTACTACACACTCAAAGAGTCCTGCTTTTTATTTTGAGACGTTTGATAAAGAATCTTAATTCAAAGACTAAGTTTATACCACGAACCAAGATATTAAATGTCCGGTACATACACAAATGAAGATGTAAATGAAGCGTATAAATACAAATGTAGATATTAGACAATTGTTGCAAATGCATTTATGAGAAATCCTAAACATACAAAATTTTGTCCACTGGCCAATATTCCCTCCGTCCTAAAATATATGATGTTTTGGGAGAGTTTTTTTGTTCCAAAATAGATGACACTTTACAATTTTCAAAAAACATTTTCCCCTTTTTCCAATTCTACTCATATTTATTGACTCCGTAACTCGTGTTTTGCTCTTTGTGCAAGAATATCAAGACACCTCATTAATATTTGGATAGAGGCAATTTAGTCTTTACAATATGTTTCACGTGAAAAGCCCCAAAACGTCATATATTTTGGGAGAGATGGAGTATAATTTTTTTAAAAAAAAAAAAAACAGATTTATCATTTTTAACCTAAATTTCACATTTAATAATTTTGACCAGTTGACCCCATTTGTGCCAGATTTTGATACTACCATATAAATTTCCACCCCTAAATACTCTGCCCCCTTTTAAGAAAATCTTTGCTTCACCAATCCAATATATGTGAGACTGGGGGAGTAATAAAAATAATCGACTACATTTGGAAGCAATAAAATTCATGCCATAAGACTTGCAAACAGAGAAAAATTAGCTCAAATTTTGAACTATCTGAGCTTCAATTCCAATTTCAGGGCTTGGATTCTATACTACTAAACACAACCCAATAGTATTCGAAGTATTCAAAGTTGTCAAAACTCACAAGAACAAAGTAAATATCTCAATTCTTTTCAATGGCCACCGTAATCCTTACGATTCTAAATCCGATTCATCAAGCTGGAGACTCACAAAATCAAGCGAAAAGCTTGTTCAAAGGTCTTTAAAACAAACAAACAAAAACAGATTAAAGCAAGGAGTTTAGCAAACCACTTACAAAAGGGGGAGGGCGTAAACAAGAAAGCTCCGTCAGTGTATACTCCGGTCGGAGGAGGAAGCTCCGACGATGGTAAGCCTAGGGGATGACTTCGTACGACGAAAGACCGTTCTCTCTCTCTCGGCGCTTACAAGCCTGGAAAGGCTGTAATGAAGGGAATACAGATACAGAAAGGAGATTCCCTTACATAAGTTGGGAGTAGGATGTCAACATTGAGTCCGACCCAGGACCAGGCCCAGTCCACCCAAATTGTATGGGCTTGGGCTTCAATTTATGTGGCCCGAAAAAGCATGTGGCACGGCCCCGATAGGCCCGCGAGTTTACTCTTTATCAGACAGAAGACGCAGTCACACAGCTCCAAGCCTCCAATGGGCGATCCCGTTCCAGACTTCTTCGATCTCTCTCTCGCCTGCACCGCCGCTGCCGTCTCTGCTTTAGATCTTCGTTGAGTTCGTGATTCAATTGAGTTAGTATTGCATTACTGTAGTTGATGGTTGAAAAGAGAGAAGTCGGTGTGGGGTGGACTGGTGCCATGCAAAATTGTGTGTATCTATCTATGTAGATTTGAAATCGAATATGGGTTTTGTTTGATTTGGGATGTGCTTGAGAGAAAGATCAGTGGGGTGAGGAAAAGAAACAAAACGAAAATGA
The DNA here is from genome assembly GCA_013146195.2 of Codonopsis lanceolata. Taxonomy (NCBI): domain Eukaryota; kingdom Viridiplantae; phylum Streptophyta; class Magnoliopsida; order Asterales; family Campanulaceae; genus Codonopsis; species Codonopsis lanceolata. The sequence continues at coordinate 14,332,212 of CM028384.1, read as the reverse complement.
AAATGAAGGGTCTGAGATGTGAGTGGTGGGTTTGTCTTTAAAATGAAAAATCTATATATATATATATATATTTAAAGTTGGTGAGGAGCCATGTAGTTATCTTGCCACCTCACCCCACTTTGATAAATCTGATTGTACAAGATCCATATAAGAAACTCTTGGATTTAAAAGACTTTTCATTTTTGATCATTACCTAATAATAATATCAATTAATAATAGAATTGATAAAGAGTATTTATATCATAGTTGTTACAAAATACTTATTGTTATGCTCCTATTATAATTAGTATTAATAATTACACATTAACTTCTCTTAATAACAATACCTATATATAAAAATAGAAGTCTAATTACTAAAGAACTCCCACTAATACACTAAGTAAACAGGTTGAAGGAGTCGAAAGGACTGCTCTTCTGACTCTACCACTTCTTAGCGGCTCCAAGAAATAAAATGTAATTCTCCTCCTCTCGCCTCGACACCTCCTTTCTCACAAGCCTCCCCAAACGCCTCTCTCTCTCTCCTACCATCGATGTTGTCCCTCTCCTTCTTTCTCCGTGCCGACACCCATGCCGTAACTAGAAGCTCCAACGGCCGCAACTCTCACAAGCTGTAAGCTTCTCTCTTCATCTCTATAGTTCAATTTAGTGCAATAGGTTTAGTCTTAATGCCTCTTAATTTATTCTTTCTCGATCTTACTAACACGATTTTGAGTTTTGTTTAATTGTTCATGGTGTATGATTTGGGTATCAAAGAAATTAAAGAGAGAGAGAGAGTATGGATTAGGAAGGTCTTTGTGACAACCGACAACAACATATCCTTCTCCGGCAATGGCGGTCATTCTAGCTCCACCCTCTTCCAATGTACTCCTTCAAAGGTATCCTCCACTTCCCCTTTATTAATATATATGAATTGAAGAAAATTTTAAATTAGTTCTTTACTTCATGTTATTTTGTAATTTGATTTATTTCATACCCAATTGAGTTTGACAATTTTCACTTTCAGAAGGTCATGCCACTTTTATTGATAACAATTATGTGTTTCGTTTTTTGCAAGATTGGTACTTTCAAGTGGAGATTGAGCCTAAATGGTATGCTTCTTATTTGTGATGATCTGTAAAAACACTTTATTTGGAGGAATTCCCTTTTCATGGTGTTTATAAGAATATTTTTGTTTTTATTGTACTTTATTGATTGCTCCAATCCCAAATTGAAGAAAGAAAATCACATCACGAAGACAATTTTGGATCCCTAGAACTCGGTATAAAATTGGTTAATTACTGTATTGTGTACTACTTTGATCCCATTATTTTTTTGAAGTTTTTACTCACTCGAAATGAGTGTCAAGTTAT
>CM028384.1:14210249-14330763 GCA_013146195.2 Codonopsis lanceolata | reverse complement strand
CCATCCAATATGTTCGATCAAGTGATACTTGCAGATTTATTCACGCATGCACTTCCTACTACAACCTTCAGAAAGCATGTTCACAATATTGAGATGCGAAATCTACGAGATTTACTAAGGTGATTTCTCTTGACCCTTGTCGGTTCAAGGGAAACATATATGGTTACGTACTTTTTTTCTTTTTATCATGGTTTTTTGTGGGTTTTCCATGAAAATGTTTTTAACGAGACGACTCATGCACATGATTCATAATTAAGTTGTGTATTTTTTCTTATGTCAGATTTTTTTCCTACTAGGTTTTTTGGCTTAAAGGTTTTTAACGAGACACACTTATTCAACTTACAATGTTTTGTTCAAGGGGGAGTGTTATGAAACAAAGATAAAAACCTATGTAGGTGTATTGCAAGTAATAAGCGCATCTGTCAATATTGTTGTAACGGTATGAGAATGTTCGGCTATAAATACCGGCATTATGTGATTGATCATTGATCACAGATCATTCAATTTTGAATCTCTCTCTCTCTCTCTCTCTCTCTCTCTCTCTCTCTCTCTCTCTCTCTCTCTCTCTCTCTCTCTCTCTCTCTCTTTCTCTAATACTTGTTTGGCAAATTGGGCATTATGCTAATAAATGTCCCAATAAAAAGAAGACTTTAAAAAGAAGGTCAATGAAATTAGTCTTGGTATTAGAAGGTCCTTGATTACTTGTTTGTGGTCGCCAACCTTGGGTTGGCCCGTTCGTAAGATGAGTTATCGGGTGGTGGCCCCTTCTTGAGGCCACGTGTCCTTCCAATGTAGGAGAACTTAGGTTAGGACCCTTCATATAGATTCTAACTATTTTTGTTTGGGATTTCTTGAATGTGTAAATCGATTGTATTGCTCGGTTTTGATACAATATGAGATTTGCGGGTTTGTGGGTTGGTTAGATTAAGGTGACTTAGTAAATTCTTCCGTAATCAATCTTGAGTGAGATAAGAGTGAGATAGGGTTGGGGTGGCCTGTGGATCGGTTGAGGTTGAAGATGAAATGAAGAAAATTTTGACCCCTACTCTTTATATAAATGAATATTTTTTCTTTATGTAAGACCCTTTGGATATCTAAAATCACAACAAAGTTTTAGAGGGTCAAAATAGGGATTATAATCAAACTTAACGTCCGAGTCTAATATCTGTGTGGCAAAAATGGGCTCGCTTGCAACGTAACTAATGTACAAGGGCAAGAATAACACTTTTAAACTTTCGATAGCTACATTGCAAGTATTTTAAAAGTTGGGTGGCCTAAATATGCGTTTTTGTCTTTTAAATTTAGACAATTTTCGGCGAGCACTAGAAACCAAAAAATAGGCGGCGTTGACTTATTCACACCATCGACTCCCCTAAAGCGCTCACCATCAAGTACTTTATGTGTGGAGCTATTTATTCTTAAAAAATTGAAAAAAAAAAAGAGACAATATGAATGCATCAAAATGTTATGTGTCCTTATTATTATATTTGTTTCTATTGGTGTTATTTAATTATTTTGGTTTACTTTAATGTTGAAAGTTTATAGGTCTTTTTGAAATCAATCCAAACCGTAAAACCGAACCACAAAGTCAAATGGTTTCATTTGAAACTTCATATGGTTTAGCTCGATTTGATATTTTACGTACCGATGACATGTAGTTCGTCTCATATTTTATCTCAAGTCAAACCATTTACACCTCTACTTTCTGATGTCCCCCTAGCTGCTTGCTTCCGTTTAAAAGCTCGCCAACTCAAAAATGGAAGCTAGAAAATGAGGGCACCCATTCTACCATCTTCGGTAGCTGCGGTTGTTATGAACAGCCGAAGTAGAAGCAACTCAATCGCCAAGAGTTGAGGCAGCTGTTAGCTAAAAACAAGGGAAGAAAAGCCATTGCCAAAACAAGCGAAGAAAAGTTGTTGCCAAAACCTCGAACTAAAGGGAAGACATGAGTAAAGACACTATGCAAGAGGAAAGGAATAGAATTTGGGAAGTGATTTTGTTTGCAGTTTGTTGGATTCTTTTGGAGGGAAAGGAATACGAGGGCTTTTGAGAATGAGGAAAGTGTTTGGTTTAATTGAAAGACACTCTTTTGTGCACTTTGTTTTTTTGGTGTTCAGATACAATGGAGTCTTCTTCCATCGGTAACAATTCTTTTGTAGATTTTGTCAATAGTTTCTCCATCGATTAGGGATATTTCTTTATGTATACTCCTCGGTATACAAAGGACGATGTCGGTTGATTGACGCCTTGGTTATATAATATATGTACTTATGGAAAAAAAAATCATTCTAGCAGCTCTAAGGCCCTAATCAATTAATGAAGAGCTAGCTAGCACAGTTGCTTCATAAAGAATAGGAATGGAATGTAAGATTGATATTTGTAATTTTCATTATCAATTTGAGCTCTCAATGTTTAAGCCCTAATTCATTCTTCCAGATAAGTTCATCTTGAGTGTTATCATATTATCAAATAATTTTCATTTTCCTTTTTTTGCTAGCATTTCATGAAATCCAAAATCCAAACTTTCTTTTACAAGTAAAATTCATCTTGTTTTATAAACAAAGTGTTAAAACAGGTGATGTATCCTTTGCACAACTAGATATATACCGCAAAAGAGAGCTGGGCTATAACTTTCTTTTTAAAACTATCCAAAATATGAAAGACTTGGATGACGACACAATCTTTGCACCAAAAGAATACTTCCTCCGTCCCAAAATATATGGCGTTTTTGAGAGTTTTTTATTTTTTGTTCCAAAATAGATGACACTTAGCAATTTTCAAATAACTTTTTTCATTTATTTTCTAATTCTATCCATATTTATTCACTCTATAACTTCGTGTGTGTTTGGCTTTTGGGGCAAAAATATCAAAACACCTCATTAACATTTGGATAGGGACAATTTAGTCTTTACAATATGTTTCATTGGTATATGTGAAAACCCACAAAACATCGTATATTTTGGGACAGATGGAGTAACACGTAGAGCAGGGGGCTTCCTTCAATTTAGGCACAGAGGCTCTTCGATTTCTTTCCTCCACATAGCCTTGAAACGGCAGCTTGCGCACTATTTTCACAATAGTAAATGCAACAAAAACAAACAAGTAAATAGCCACACTTTTTTGTTCCTCTTCTTATTTACAAATTTATCTTTAATACATTCTCCAATGGTTGAAGAATCAGTGTATAAGTAGTGAATATTAACAGGGCGAAAGAACAATCATGAAGCTCACTCTTAAACTTGATCACTAGCAACAACCAGACAATATTATTTCTAGGGAAAATTATCCAAATAACCCTCGTGCAACCGATTGAGCAATTACAATATTTCAAATATGAAAGACAAATGTGCGTCAATACCTTCCACAATGCGTACGATGAACAAGAGAGGAAAAATGTTTGGGGAAGAAAGGTGCGAAAGATAAAAACAAATGCACGCAAATTTTGAGTTCTTTTTTATAAGTAAAATGTATTATAGACAAAAAGTAGCAAAACAGGTGCTGCTTCCTTTGTACACCGGAAGTATACACAAGAAATTACGAAATACTAAACCGGTCAGTTGTACTTCAAAGACATTTATCAAAGAAATGTGGAGTCATGCTAATGGATTGCTTAGAAACATCTACTGGAAACAGAAACAAACATGGTATGCTGCATAAAGCAGTAGGCACGATAACTATTTTGAAAACAGGGTCACATTATTTTTCTGTATGAAAATTGAAGAAAACTGTTGCAAGCTCAACAACCAACTAAAATAAGAGAATACTTCCTTACCTAATATTCCAGATAGTTTTCAACTCCTCATTTAGGCATGAGCATTGTTGGGCCCAACTGCTCCTTCGTCCTCCACCTTTACCTTTGCCCCACAGCAACGCCTTCTGTTGTGTGCAACCATCCCATCCTTTTTTCTGCAGCAACCCTGATCTTGCAATCCCTTCCCAAGTTCCAATCTTCTCTCGAGAAACTCCGAGTTCTCTTTCCAGACCTCCCCATTAGAGTAAACCTCCTTCTTCCATATAGGGACTGAGGCTTTGAGCTCATCAATCACAAACTTACAAGCATCCAGAGCATCATCCCGGTGAACAGAGGATGTTGCCACAAACACACTCGTTTCTCCCACCGAGACTGAACCCAAACGATGAGCCACCGCAATGGAGTTAATACTCCACGTGGATCTAGCAGATAAACATATGGACTTGATGCAGCGGATGGCCATTGGCACATATGCTTCGTACCTTAGCTCAAGCACCGTCTTTCCATCAAAGGTGTCACGTGTTGTGCCGGCGAAAGTTGCTATAGCACCGCAGTGTGGAGCTTGGACATAATTGATGTACTTGTTGATGTCAATAGGGTGATTCTCCTCTAAGATTTCAATCATGTTTTTATCTTCATCGGCCATCTTTTAATGTAGGAGCGTGTGCTTCTTAAAGATTATGACAAACTTACTCTTTTCCTTCTACACAGATTGAATGGAGCATGAATTACTTGAAAGCTAGAGATCATCTGTCCACCATATATAGCCACCATGCAGAAGATCAATGGCATGCCCAAAGATCATCTACAAAATGCAAAAGAACCAGCCAAACAGGATCACTTAACCAATCAAAAGGCTGAAACAAAAAGATCCACACAACTTTCAATTAGAAGTAAATGAAACAAGTAACTGGGGACCTACTAAGCATCGACACAGACACCTACATGCTTTTGTGACAAAAGGCAAGACTTTTTTCAAAATTTTCTGACAAGACAATGCCTAGAGAGACACTATGAAATTTGCAAGTTGTAGCTAATTTATACTCATTCCTACACACTCAAAGAGTCCTGCTTTTTATTCTTGTCGCGTGTCAATCGTAAATAAATAAAATCAATTACTAAGTTGATTGTGTTTCCATAGCAATAAGAATTCGTGAAATCTAACTCAATATTTCCTTTTGTGAAGAATTCTAATTGACACGTGGCAAGAATCCGACGATGGAATAGGTGATGAAATACAATTTTGGAATAGAGGATCCAGACTCCTCAAAAATCCAATGCACATTATTAACGAACTTCTCATTATACCACGAACCAAGATATTAAATGTCCGGCACATACACAAATGAAGATGTAAATGAAGATACTAAATGTCCAGCACATACACAAATGAAGATGTAAATGAAGCGTATAAATACAAATGTAGATATTAGACAATTGTTGCAAATGCATTTATGAGAAATCCAAAACATATAAAATTTTGTCTACTGGCCAATATTCCCTTCGTCCCAAAATATATGACGTTTTGGGAGAGTTTTTTTGTTCCAAAATAGATAACACTATACAATTTTCAAGAAACATTTTTCCATTTTTTCCAATTCTACCCATATTGACTCTGTAACTCGTGTTTGACTCTTTGGGCAAGAATATCAAGACACCACATTAATGTTTGGATAGAGGCAATTTAGTCTTTACAATATGTTTCTTTCGTGTATGTCAAAAGCCCCAAAACATCATATATTTTGTGACGGAGGGAATATAATTTTTAATTTAAAAAAAAAAACAGATTTATCCTTTTTAACCCTAAATTTCACATTTAATAATTTTGACCAGTTGACCCCATTTGTGCCAGATTTTGATACTACCATATAAATTTCCACCCCTAAATTAATCTCTGCCCCCTTTTAAGAAAATATTTGCTTCACCAATCCAATATATGTGAGACTGGGGGAGTAATAAAAATAATCTACTACATTTGGAAGCAATAAAATTCATGCCATCAGACTTACAAACAGAAAAATTAGCTCAAATTTTGAACTATCTGAGCTTCAATTCCAATTTCAGGGCTTGGATTCTATACTACTAAACACAACCCAATAGTATTCGAAGTATTCAAAGTTGTCAAAACTCACAAGAACAAAGTAAATATCTCAATTCTTTTCAATGGCCACCGTTATCCTTACGATTCTAAATCCAATTCATCAAGCTGGAGAATCACAAAATCAAGCGTAAAAGCTCGTTCAAAGGTCTTTAAAACAAACAAACAAAAACAGATTAAAGCAAGGAGTTTAGCAAACCACTTACAAAAAGGGGAGGGCCGTAAACAAGATAGCTTCGTCAGTGTATACTCCGGTCGGAGGAGGAAGCTCCGACGATGGTAAGACTAGGGGATGACCTTGGGACGACGAAAGACCGTTCTCTCTCTCTCTCTCTCTCTCTCTCGGCGCTTACAAGCTTGAAAAGGCTGTAATGAAGGGAATACAGATAGAGAAAGGAGATTTCCCTTACATAAGTTGGGAGCAGGGATGTCAAGATTGAGTCCGGCCCAGGACCAGGCCCAGTCCACCCAAATTGTATGGGCTTGGGCTTCAATTTATGTGGCCCGAAAAAGCCTGTGACACGGCCCCGATAGGCCCGCGAGTTAACTCTATCAGACAGAAGACGCAGTCACACAGCTCCAAGCCTCCAACGGGCGATCCCATTCCAGGCTTCTTCGATCTCTCTCTCGCCTGCACCGCCGCTGCCGTCTCTGCTTTAGATCTTCGTTGAGTTCGTGATTCAATTGAGTTAGTATTGCATTACTGTAGTTGATTGTTGAAAAGAGAGAAGTCGGTGTGGGGTGGACTGGTGCCATGCAAAATTGTGTGTGTATATAGCTATGTAGATTTGAAATCGAATATGGGTTTTGTTTGATTTGGGATGTGCTTGAGAGAAAGATAAGTGGGGTGAAGAAAAGAAACAAAACGAAAATGAAAATGAAGGGTCTGAGATGTGAGTGGTGGGTTTGTCTTTAAAATGAAAAATCTATATATATATATATATATTTAAAGTTGGTGAGGAGCCATGTAGTTATGCCACCTCACCCCACTTTTGATAAATCTTGATTGTGAAGCATCCATATAGGCAAACTCTTGGATTTAAAAGACTTTTCATTTTTTGATCATTACCTAATAATAATATCAATTAATAATAGAATTGATAAAGAGTATTTATATCATAGTTGTTACAAAATACTTATTGTTATGCTCCTATTATAATTAGTATTAATAATTACACATTAACTTCTCTTAATAACAATACCTATATATAAAAATAGAAGTCTAATTACTAAAGAACTCCCACTAATACACTAAGGTAAACGGGTTGAAGGAGTCGAAAGGACGCTTCGACTCTACCACTTCTTAGCGGCTCCAAGAAATAAAATGTAATTCTCCTCCTTCTCGCCTCGACACCTCCTTTCTCACAAGCCTCCCCCAAACGCCTCTCTCTCTCTTACCATCGATGTTGTCCCTCCCTTTTTCTCGCCGACACCCATGCCGTAACTAGAAGCTCCAACGGCCGCAACTCTCACAACCGTAAGCTTCTCTTCATCTCTATAGTTCAATTTAGTGCAATAGGTTTAGTCTTAATGCCTCTTAATTTCTTCTTTCTCGATCTTACTAACACCCGATTTTCAGTTTTGTTTAATTATTCATGGTGTATGATTTGGGTATCAAAGAAATTAAAGAGAGAGAGAGAGTATGGATTGGGAAGGTGTTTGTGACAACCGACAACAACATATCCTTCTCCAAAGAATGGCGGTCATTCTAGCTCCACCCTCTTCCAATGTACTCCTTCAAAGGTATCCTCCACTTCCCCTTTATTAATATATATGAATTGAAGAAAATTTTAAATTAGTTCTTTACTTCATGTTATTTTGTAATTTGATTTATTTCATACCCAATTGAGTTTGACAATTTTCACTTTCGGTCAAGGTCATGCCACTTTTATTGATAACAATTATGTGTTTCGCTTTTTGCAAGATTGGTACTTTCAAGTGGAGATTGAGCCTAAATGGTATGCTTCTTATTTGTGATGTGTATCGTAAAAACATTTTATTTGGAGGAATTCCCCTTTCATGGTGTTTATAAGAATATTTTTGTTTTTATTGTACTTTATCGATTGATCCAGTCCAAAATTGAAGAAAGAAAATCACATCACAAAGACTATTTTGGGTCCCTAGAACTCGGTATAAAATTGATTAATTATTGTATTGTGTACTACTTCGATCCCATTATTGTTTTTGAAGTTTTTACTCACCGAAATGAGTGTCAAGTTATGACCGATGATTATTGCAAGTTGTGGAGGTATGAGATGAACTTTGGTGGTGGAATGGTTGCCTTCACTTTTGAGATAAGATTCTTTACCAAGACCATGAAAGAGTTTACTCTTACGGGTTCTTGATGACAATGGTCATGTACTTTCATTCATCAGATTCGATCAGGTACAAGCATTATATATTATTTATCTGATTAATTTTTCTATATTATAGGAATCGATCAGAATTTAGTACAACCATTAATTAGGTAAGTAAAGAAACAATATTGAAAATAATATATAGTGGCATGGTTCTACGAGGCACATAGACAACATAGAATATTATTCTATCTCATCTCGATCCGAGAAGAATCTATCGACCTTGCATCGAGTCGATAACATAGTCTTGCCTTAGGTTTGCTTTTATTAATAATTATGTTTATACAAACTATTCTATATTAATTATTTGAATTCCAAGGCTTTCCGGATGAATACTTTGTTTCATTATCCTAGATAGAGTCCAAAATAATTAGTGAATTATGTGATATGTGTACATATACTTCCTCAATTTAATTTTACTCTAAAATAGCACTTCTCCTGGTTCTTGCCTCAAGTGTACTGCTAAGTTAATTAATTGATTTCGCATGTGGGGTTAATCCATCTACTTCAGGAATTGTAGAATTTGCACCAAAAGTAGAAAATATAGTTAATTATGAAAATTTGTTGCGACCGGTGGATTCATTTGTATAGACATATCGTCACAAGAATCGAAGTTAAAACTGAAGATCGGTTCACTAAACAAATCTGGTTTCTCAACTACCAAGTTTATTGACAAATAAGGATGGAACATACACAAGTTACTATATGTGTTTCATTTGATTGAAAATGTTTCTTGCCCTTTCTCTTTGGAGTGAATGTATAGAGTGGTAAGTTTGATTTGGACAGCTTTTATATATATATATGACATGTATCATGTGAATCGAATCATATGAAACTTTCATTTAGTTACAAGTAAATACTCTCCTCAGGCCAGGAATGATACATTGTCTATTTGGGAAGATGAATGAAGTAAAATAGTGTATGGAAACAACTATTTACTCATATCCATATTTTAAAAAAAATAAAAGTTATTTATTATCAAACGAAAGTACTATATTACACAACCAACAATTTGTATATATTGACAACTCATAACTTTTGTTAGACATGAAGTCAACAAATGCCTACATTCAATAACAATAATCTTTTATAAAAATATTCAATTAGTATTAATAATATATATATATATATATATATATATATATATATATATATATATATATATATATATATATATAGTTGGTGAAGAGTCTTATGATTGTGTCTCCTCACCCCATTTTGATAAATCTTGAATGTGAAACATCCACTTAGGCAAACTCTTGGATTTAAAAGACTTTTCATTTTTCGATCATTAACTAATAACAATATCAATTAATAATAGAATTGATAAAGAGTATTTATATCATAGTTGTTACAAAATACCTATTGTTATGCTCCCATTAAAATTAGTATTAATAATTACACATTAACAATTCTCCTAATAACAATACCTATACATAAAAATAGAAGTCTAATTACTAAAGAACTCCCCCTAATGCACTAAGTAAACAAGTTGAAGGCGGCTCTTCCAACTCTACCATGTGGCGCCATGAAATAAAGTATAATTACTTTATTGAAGGTTAGTTTTATTGAAGCTAAAATAATTTGATTGTAAGCTTAAAGTAAAATTAAGGACTCCAAAAAGACGATGGCTCAAAGTAAACTTTTAACCGTGCAAAGCACGGGCTATCTTACTAGTAAAATGAAGAAGAAGAGGGTTGAGAATGAGAGGTGGGTTTGTCTTTGAAATTAAAATGAAAAAGAAAGAAGCAGAATAGGAAATAGTCAAAAGTGTGGTGTTTGATTTACTAGAACAATTACAGGTCGATTCACTTTTATAAAATTGTAAACACTTCATTATTATTTTTTTCTCAATCGGTAAAGTAGTTTTTTAAAATTTTGTTTCAAAAATATCTCTACCTCCGTCTCGTTCCCATTTCTATAGCCTTTTTCCACGCCTTTTGTTGTAAAGCGACGCCCAAAAAAGTTTACCAATGCATAAATTGAGACAATAGCTTTGTGTGCGCGTCTTTCCTTCATTAAGGGTATTTTCATCGTTTTCCCACAAAAAAAAGTGTATTGTAGCGGTTTAAAAAAATAATTATGAACTTTTGCGGTTATAATTTCACCGCATGGTATCGACCCAGTTATCACCCTTTAATTTGAGGCTCTTCAAACAGCTTTTAATAAAATAAAAATGGCCCATAGGCCCGAAGGCCCAGAAATCCGGTGTTGATGTGGGTTGGGCTTGAGTTTCTTAAGACCTGATATATCTTAGACCCCGCCCAATGTTGAGTTTGGCCCGATTGACATCTCTAGTTGAGACGCGTGACAAATGCAGTTTGGGGTGTAAAGCGAAACCATCGAACCACGGAATCAAACCGAACCAAACTAAATCAGTCAGTTTGGTTCGGTTTTGGTCAAAGACGGTTCGGTTCGGTTTCGGTTTTAAAAAGTAGAAAATCATTCAGTTTGATTTACGGTCTTTGGTATCGAACCAAATCAAACCAAACCAACACATATATTTTTTATTTATTTTTTATATTATATAACATTTGTTAACTATCATGAATATTTAGATCATCTGATATGCATAATCTAAACCCTTAATTTAGTCATATATATATACACATACTAAACCAAACAAAATCTTAATTGTTGGAGAACTATTATTTCTTCTATTGTTTGTGTTTATTTTGGAATTTGTATTATTTTCTTTATGATAATTTATTTTTAGTAGGTTATTTTATAATTTTGATGTTAATTCCATATTAAAATCTTATTTTTATTGTTATTTGTAATGATGGTTAAGTTGATTAAAAACAATTTATATAAACCAAAAAATCGAACAAAACCAAACCGAGTGGTTCGGTTCAGTTCGCTTCCAGTTCTTATTTGGTTCGATTAGTTTTGAAATTTTTGAAACCAATAAGGGCGGTTTGGTTCATGGTTTTGGCCTAAACCAAATCAAACCGAACCACTTCACCCCTACTAATCACATCAAATTTCCTGCAATATACAGTACAAGATACAACTCCTTAATGCAAAATATTGGGTGTGGATAGTGGATTTTGGGTGTGGTTAGCCTCCAACATGCAATTTTATACTCTATTAGTTTCTAAATAATAACATGTTTTTAACTTAGAAACAAGTATTAAGAGAAATAGCTAATTACTCCCACTGTTTCAGACAAAGAGTCAACTATTTCGTTTTGAGATGTTTTACTTAAAAAATCTACTTTCAAAAATTAAGGTGTAAAAATGTCTTTTTTTTTTTTTTAAGTTTAATTTTCAAACGAGGACTATTTGCCCGAAACGTAGGAAGTATATTATACAAATGTATATAATACTCCCTATGTTCCACCCAAGAGTCCCCATCTGAAAAGTTTAATTATTAAGGGATATATTAATATCATTAAAGTCAGTCATAATTACAAAAATAGTTAAACACAAACAATGTACTTACAACATAAGTGGAGGGTAAAAATGAAACGTTATAGAAATTGTAAGCATAATTTTTGAAAGTAGACTTTTAGAGTGAAACATCACAAAATAGTATAATGAACTATTTTTCTGGAACAAAGGGAGTATGTAATTTTTTTCTTTAAAGTATGTGGACTACAATTAAAATATTAAGGAAAAATTAAAGATAAAATAATAAAAGTATTTTTTCTAAAAAGGTAAGTTAAAAAATAGGACAAGTTCTTTTAAACAAATTGAAAAGGAAAGTAAGATAATAATTTATGAAGGGTTAATATAAGTTTTGATACCCTAACTTTGCCCGCTTTTCAAGTTTGATACCCTTTGTACCAAGGCAATCAAATTTAAGTCAAACGTTTTACAAATTGATCAATTATAATCCAAGTCGTTAACTATTCGTTAAATACTAATGGTTGACATGCTATCCTAGGTTGGAAACTGGCAACTGGCTTGGCTAACAGTATGCATGTGTATACGGACCCTTGTTCATTTCTCCAAAATTTCTCTTATCTTCCATTTCCCCCAATTGCTTCTTGTGCCCTAATTTCTTCCACCAATTACTTCTTGTGCCCTAATTTCTTCCGTCCCAATATCCACATTGTGTCTTAAGCTCTCTTTCCTAAATTTGGAACCCTAAATTATTACAATTACAACCCTAATTTATCCTTCCCCAATTTCTACTTTCCCAATTTAGATACTGAAAATCAAGATTCCAGAAGAGGTTGTCGATTTGGAAGCTTCCAGAAGATTCACGAACCCGTCATATCCTCTTCCAACAATGGCTTCTGCTTGCTCTTTCCTACCCACGACTAGTTCAGAGATGGATGTTGTCCTAAACCCGATTCTTTCAACAAACATCATGTCGACGAAGCAGAGCTTTGTAACAGAGCATCAATGGAAGCATTCATTACCAAGCTTTTCACTACCATTTCATTTGTTAAAGCCGTCTACGCTGAAATTGTTGAAACTTTAATCACACCGAACGAATTCGAGCTTGATTGAGGGCTTTTCAAGTATGGCTGGGGCGGGTTCAAACGAAATGGCGGAAAAGTTAACTGAGATGAATGGTCTTTTGGTAGGAAATGTGATGGGTTTGAGGGAATTCGTTTTGCTAGCGACGGAGACGTCGGGTAATCAGAGTGGCGTGGAGAAAAAAAATCGCAGTAGCCATTTCTTGTTGTCTTATCTAGCCACATACTATTACCTTCAATTACGAACCCACCTACGCGATCGAGGAGCGCTTTGCGTCACTTCTTCAGGCCAATATCGTAATACCGGTTGAAATTGTCGAGTCCGATGACGTCGTCACCGTGACGCTTCAGAACGAGCGATGCATGGGTCCCAACGAAACCGGCTGCTCCATTGACCAAGACGGTGTGGCCGAAGAGTGATCGGGTTCTGGCAAGAGCCGGACCTTTTGCTCCCAAATTTGGTTAGGTCAAATGAAGTGGGGTTTTGACTTGGATTGAGATTTTAAAAAAATCATTTTTGTTGGGAATCAAAGATGAAAATGGGGAAGAAATGTGAAGTAATTGGGGGAAGAAATGGCACTGACACTTACATTATATGAATTCTACCCGGTACCAACCTACAAAAACAAGTCAACCGTTAGTATTTAATGGATAGTTAACGACTTGGATTGTAATTGATCAATTCGTGAAACGTTTGGCTCAAATTTGATTGCCTTGGTATAAAGGGTATCAAAATTGAAAAGCAGGTAAAGTTAGGGTATCAAAACTGATCTTAACCCATTTAGGAACAAAGGGAGTATATAAAACTATTCTTTAAAAAAAAGTCTTACTCCCTTCCTTAAGGGCAATATTAATGTAATTGCAATTGATCAAAATTACTAACATATTTGAACACAATTAATATAGTTACAAAACAAGTTAAAAGTAAAGATGAAATGTTATAAAAATTGCAAACATAAAATTTGAAATATGACTCTTTATTGAAGTATCTCAAAATAGTACAATAACTATTTGTTGGAACGAAGAGTACTATTTATGATATTTCAGTAAAGAGTACTTTAAAAAAGTTATGTCTACAATCTTCATAACATTTTAATTTTACCACTCTCATGTTAGTTATATATCTCTTAATCATTATTATTTTGAAACATTATCTTTTTGTGCGAAACGGATGGAGTATTTGACCAGTTAAATTTTGTTAACTCATAATTTTACATGCTTGTACTTACTTCAAATTGCAATAAAATCATTACTATCTTTAAAAACAACATAAAGAGAAAAAGGATGTTTTTTTGTCCCCTACGCCGGAGGGGTGGGGGAGTATTTAAAATTGGGAGAAATTCAGACCGGTCCCATGTGATGAATTATAACCAGAAAAATCTTCTATATTCGTTTTAAATCGCTAAAGTACACTTTTAAGGGGGGGGTGACGAAGATACCCTTAACGAAGGAGGAGCACGGACAAAGCCACTGCCCAAATTTGGCATCAGAATGAAAACATTGGGCATCGTAATACACAATTAAAATCTGTCAAAATTTGGGCATCAAAATTCAAAAAGACACTGCCCACATTTGGGCATCAGAATGAAAACAATGGGCATTGCAAAACATATTTGAAGTCTGTCCAATTTTAGGCATTGCATTCTAAAAATCTTTAACCGAATTCGAGCATCGAATGAATATATTGAACACTGACACCAAATAACAATATAGTTGGGCATCGTAATAGACAAAATTGGTGTCAGAATAAATAATTAAACCACTTTCACCAAATATCAACAAAGTTGGGCATTGAAATGGACATAAATGAACAATGTCACCAAATATCAACATATTTGGGCATCGTAATGGACAAAATTAACGTCATAATGAATAAATTAAACACTGTCACCAAATATCGACAAAGTTGGACATCGTAATGGATAAAATTGGCGTCAGAATGAATAAATTAAACATTGTCACCAAATATCAACAAATTTAGGCATCGAAACTGATAAAATTGGCGTCAGAATGAATAAATTTAATGCTGCCCCTAAATTTGTGTGTAAAAATTGGGCATCAAAAAACTTTTAAAGCTCAAAACAGTGCTTAAACATTGTTTATTGACCTTAAAAAGAAGACGTCACGTGGTAAACCTTACAAGTGTAATAGAACTCATCGAGAGATTCGATTTGATATGCGGTGGGTCATGTGCTTCATCCAGGATCAAAAGTTTTGGAGAAAATGGTCGAAGAAGATGAAAAGAGGTTGGCAATGGAGAAAGAGAGATTGAGACAAAGTTGGATGATGAGTAGATCTGAGAAGAAGAGAGACAGAGTGTGACAGAGTAAAGAGAAAGAAGTAGCAGGAGGAAGAAGACAAAGGAATAAGAAAATGAGAAAACGAAAGAAGAAGAAGAAGAACGAAGTAGCAGGAGGTCGCAGACAGTTTTTGAACAAATTTATGAAAAAACACTTAACCTATTGAATACAAAGAAAGTGGATTTAAGAGGTTATAATTTCTCCAAAAAGTACAATTATTCCTTTAAAATTTAGCCTTAAACTCAAAATTGATGAACATAATCTGAAAAAAGCCCAGCCTTTAAGCACGCTTCCCATGTTCGGATATTAGTCGTCTAGTCCTTCTATTAAAAATTTAAAATCAAGGAAATATTGGTTTTTAAAATTTAGTTAATTAGAGCTAAAAATAATTAAAATATGATCGATAAAAAAAAAAGTAGAATTAGGGCAAATCATAATTAGTTGTTGCTCATATTATTTTGATATGAATAGTGATTGATCAAGTGAGGGAACATTATTTTTGGTTTTTTACGTATTTTTTATTTTTTATTTATTATCATGTGTATGCTTAGGAATAAATATTAAAAATAGGGGTAAATAGGCTTCTTATTAGAAATTTGACCAAAATCTTATTATAAATATTAGGTTAACTGATTCCTAGTAATTTTAGTAAACGTTAACCAAAAAAGATTTGATGTGTA
The DNA here is from genome assembly GCA_013146195.2 of Codonopsis lanceolata. NCBI lineage: Eukaryota > Viridiplantae > Streptophyta > Magnoliopsida > Asterales > Campanulaceae > Codonopsis > Codonopsis lanceolata. Next base: position 14,315,148 of record CM028384.1, on the reverse strand, counting down.
CGACCCAAAGTCCAGTCACAAGCCGGATCACGAGCATTACCACCTCGGGCTAAGGACATCTTCGAGCAGAAAAGTGTGATCATGCCTAAACTTATCCTGGTCGGGTAAGGTCATGCCGATCCAACCGAGGGGCCTTACCCAAGAAACCAGATGTAGAGATGGTAATACATCCCAACCTGAGACCGAGCAAGACTATGTCCACCCAACCAGACACACTAGTCAACTGAGCACAAACAAGAAGTAACTACTGCACCTGAGAATTAAGCTATGACTCCGACAGTTACGCGGTCAATCCACATTTATAGACACAAAGCCCTAAGATCTTGCCATGATCATTAAACTATCTGGACATAAATACCATGATATCATTTTTTAAAGATACGCTCACTTACACACACCGAAACTTTGTTAATTTACTTTCTAAACAAGCTAAATACTTATTTTCACGTCAGAAGGATTTCACAAGGCCCAACATTGCATTCCTTCTAAAGGCTTTCTTTCACAAGATCATACCTCACATATAAACTCATATATCTTATGATCTGTAATAGACGGCCCAATACTAAATTGTGTAGCATCAAGATTAAATCATGAAATGAAACAATGAAAGTCTATAAAGCAAATATAATTGTTTACTTTTTGTTATTTTACTAATTTTTCAAATTTTAATATTGTTGGCAGTTGCAATTAAAATTGACAATGTTAATTATTTATTCCTAAGCTCGGCCATGGATCAAGTTCTGGGCCCTAACCTTCATTGGTCTGGGCTAAGGCTTCATATTCTCGATTCCCTACCTGATCCAACCCTGTTTTGGAAAGTGCTGTTAACCCGACCCAAAACATATCGATCTTGGAGAAAAAGGGCTTTCCTTTTTACATGTTTAGGGAATAAAAGTCTTTATGATAAAAGTAGGAGAAATCTGCGTCCGTCATATTTTCAACCACTAAGGTTTACATATTTTTATTTAATTGATAAAGTATATTTTAGAGGCAAAATAACAAAGATATCCTTAATAAAAGGAACACTAGTAGAGATGTTAATCGGTCCAACCCTAACGGTTTCGGTCCAATATCCTAACGGTTCCAGTCCAGCATAAGCTCGGTTTAGTCGGTTATCGCTACTGTCCGGTCAAAAACCTAACGGTTTCAGTCTAGTCCTGTCGGTTTCAGTTCAAACCTACGGTTTCCGGCCAATGATTAAACTTGTACGTTTTTTTCTCAATTTCGAGGCTTGTACGCTTATTTCAACGTATTATACGCATTCCGTATATTATACTAACTATATTAAAGCTGTTAATCGATCCAGCCCTAATAGTTTTTGATATTATACCTATTCTGTATATTACTTTTTTTCTCCTCCTAAGGAGGCATGGGAATGGATCCCGTATATTACTAACTATATTAAACAATATGAAAGTCGACTTTCGGTTCAACCCTAACGGTTTTCGGTCTAGTTTAACGATTTCGATTCCTAAAACAACCTGGCTTAAACGGTCCATCTTAAAATTTCAACCCTAACGATTTCGATTCGAACCTACGATTTTCGACCCTATTAAAATCTCTAAAAACCAAGCAAATCAGACATACGGTACATTGAAAAATATGATGATGCATTACAATATCCTACGCAACCCTCTATGGTCTTAGCTTTAATTACGCTCATCATTTCCCACCTCCAACCACCACCCAACCCCACTTTCTCCACCCAAATTCTTTTTCATCCGGCCAAAGGAGCCCGCCGTCGAAAAAAGAAAACAACTATCGGCCAAAAAGCCATTACAAAAACCAAAATCAAAACAAGTGTCTACTGTGAGCTCTAAAACTAGACAACTAAAAGGAAAAGAAAAGGCAAACTGCTCATGAGCAATAGCCTACTTGACATTGTTGGGTAGCTGCTCCATCTGAAGATAAGGGATGGGGGAATTGTAAACTCTGATGCATCGCGAAATGGAGTCCTAACTGTCTTCTATCTCAAAGATGTCAGTGAAAGGAGGCAAGGCTTTTACACTTCGCTTGCTATTTGACTCTTCCGGAATCGAAATTGATGTGGCAAAAATATCAGTCATACCGAGGTACTGAAAGTCGTTGAAATCCGTGAGTCGTTCGTTGACCGAATCGATAATGAAATCGTTGATTTGGTGATGAAATCGTCGCTCGGCCTGGATATCCGCTATATGTAGGTATCGCAAAATGAGCACCGTGAGTGGTGGGGATGTCCCCCAAAACCCTCCGGCGTGAGAATCAAGATGCAAGATCAAAATATAGGAGGCGCGTAGCCCCCCGTGGTGTGAGTGATAACCGTAGAGAGAAATAGCGTATGAGAGTCCGCCTCTACTATGAGATAGTAGGGTTTATTTATACCTGAGGGCTAGGGTTTACTTGTCATGCATGGGCCAGGCCCATGGTGTTTAGTAGTCCTGTAATGAATAGTGGTGGGTGCGTTGGAAAGCCCCGCCACGCGAGGCCCAAAAGCCCTTTTAGGCAAATGAAATTTAGGCACTTCAGTAGCCCCCTGGTCCTTATTCCTTGGGATTTATCTCAAGGGTAAGGAGTATAATTTTCTGTTAAGCATGGCATCTACTCAACCGCGAGATACTCGAGCGGGAGGATAAAGTAAAGCTCAGCCGCGAATAAACTCGAGCGGGGAGCGTAAATAAATGCCGACCGCGAGATGCTCAAGCGGGAGGATAATGTAAAGCTCAGCCGCGAGTAGACTCGAGCGGGGAGCGTAAATAAATGTCGACCGCGAGATGCTCAAGCGGGGGGATAATGTAAAGCTCAGCCGCGAGTAGACTCGAGCGGGGAGCGCAAGCGCATGTAGGCGCTGGGTACTACTCAACCGCGAGTAACACTCGAGCGGGAGGATAATATAAAGCTCAACCATGGGATGCCCAAGTAAGCCTTGAGCCGCCAGTGTATTACTACCGCGAGTAACACTCGGCGGGAGGACAATGTAAAGCTCAACCGTGGAAGCCCAAGCGGGGGCGTAAGCGCGCCTGTACTACTCAACCGCGAGTAACAATCGAGCGGGAGGACAATGTAAAGCTCAACCGTGGGAAGCCCAAACGGGGAGCGTAAGCGCAGGTAGGCGCTGTGTACTACTCAACCGCGAGTAACACTCGAGCGGGAGGACAATGTAAAGCTCAACCGTGGGAAGCCCAAGGGGGGCGTAAGCGAGTAGGCGCGTGTACTACTCAACCGCGAGTAACACTCGAAATGGAGGACAATGTAAAGCTCAACCGTCGGGAAGCCCAAATCGGGAGCGTAAGCGCAGTGTAAGCGCTGTATGCTACTCAACCGCGAGTAACACTCGAGCGGGAGGACAATGTAAAGCTCAACCGCGAAGCCCAAACTGGGAGCGAAGCGAGGCGCGGTGTACTACTCAACCGCCGCGGTAACACTCGAGCGGGGGACAATGTAAAGCTCAGTGGAAGCCCAAACGGGAGCGTAAGATAAAGCTCGACCGCGAGATGCTCGGCTGAGGGTAATGTACCTCAACGTGAAGTGGGTCTTCGAGCCAGCCTCACCAGAGCAACCTCACCAAGGTGAGCCGCCCTGAAATCCGTATGCTCAAGCGAAGCTCAACCGCGAGAAGCTCAGCCGTGGGAAGCCCACGGGAAGCCCAAACGGGGAGCGTATACGCGTAAAGGAAATCCAGAAGCCTCACCGCGGTAAGGGTCTTCAACGATCTGAGCAGCCTCACCGTGGTGAGGGTCTTCGGAGTGATAATAAGAAACTCGGGCTCTGGCGCGAGTGTAATCTGAAGCTCGAGTTGGGGCACGAGTGTAATATGAAACTTCGAGGCTGTGGTATTAGCATGTAAGTGCGTGGGCACGGAGATAAAAGGCGTGAAGCTCGGATTCGACATGAGCAAGGCGCACCTGCATGAGAGCACGGAGCAATGATGATCTGAGACTCAGGCTATGGGGTGAGCATCGCGTACACGGGCCCGATAATGATAACATGAGGCTCGGTAAGCCAAGCGAGCATAGATGTCTTAGCAGCACGATAATAATGACATGAGGCTCGGGCTGTGGCTCGAGCATGGCGTGCACGGGCACGAGAATAATGACATGCAGAAAGCTCGGGGCTATAACAGAGGTGTGGCGTGCAGGCACGAGATAATAACATAAAGCTCGGGCGTGCTCGGCGTGCACTCCGCGTCTTGCAGCGCGATAGTAATGATCACAGGCTCGAGTGTAGCAAAAGACGGCGTAGCGTGCTGCGAGCACGATAATGATAACATGAGGCTCGGGTTGTGGCTCGAGCGCGGCATGCACGCACGAGATAACAACATGAAGCTCGGGCCGTGGCTCGAGCGCGATGCGTAACGGGCACGGTGATACTACATAAAAGCTCTGGCCGAAGATTCGAGCGGGCGTGCACGGCACGAGATAACAACATGAAGCTCGGCCGTGGCTCAAGCATGGCACCCGCACGAGATAACAACATAAAGCTCTGGGCCGTGGGCTCGAGCATGGCGCACGTGCACGGCAGTAATGACATGAAGCTCGGGCCGTGCGCGAGCATGGCGCACCCGCACGCAGATAACAAATATGCCTCCGCGGCTCGAGCGCATGCACGGCACGAATAATGACATGAAGCTCTGGCCGCTCGAGCATGGCGTGCACGCACGAAATAACAACATGAAGCTCGGCCGTGGCGCGAGCATGGCGTGCACGGCACGAATACGATAACATGAAGCTCGGGCCAGGCGCAGCATAGCGCACGGGCACGATAATGAACATGAGGCTCGCTATGGCGCCGGAGCATGCGCACCCGCACGAATAATGACATGAAGCTCTGCCGAGGCGCGAGCATACGTGCACGGGCACGATAATGATAACATGAGGCTCGCCGTAAAGCGAGCGTAACGCACGGGCACGAATAATAACTGCTCTCTGGGCCGGGCCGCGAGCATATGCACGCGCACGATAATACGATTCGAGCTCGGCCGGGCCGCGGCATAGCGTGCACGGGCACGATAATGATAACATGAGGCTCGGCCGCGCGCGAGCATATGCACGGCACGATAATGATAACATGAGGCTCGGCCGTGGCGCGAGCATGGCGCACGGCACGGCAATAATGACATGAAGCTCTGGCCGAGGCGCGAAGTACATGCACGGCACGATAATGATAACATGAGGCTCGCCGTGGCGCGAGCATGGCGTGCACGGGCACGATAATAATAACACGGCTCGGGCTGAGGCGCGAGCATAGCGTGCACGGGCACGATAATGATAACTGAGGCTCGGCCGTGGGCGCGAGCATGGCGCACCCGCACGAGAATAACATGAAGCTCCCGAGGCGCGAGCATAGCGCGGCACGCACGATAATGATAATACGAGGCTCGGCCGCGGGCGCGAAAGCATACGCGCACGGCACGATAATGATAACATGAGGCTCTGCCGCAAGGAGCATAGCGCACGGCACGATAATGATAATATGAGCTCGGGCTGTGGCGCGAGCGTGGCGTGCACGGGCACGATAATGATAATCTGAAGCTCGGGCTGGGCCGCGAGCATGGCGTGCACGGGCACGATAATGATAATCTGAAGCTCGGGCTGGGCCGCAAGCGCTGGCGGCACGGGCACGATGATAACAACATGGCTCAGCCGTGGGCCGAGCGTGATGCGGCACGGGCACGATAATAATGATCCGGAGCTCCGGTGTAGCACGCAGCGTAGCGCACGGCACGATAATGATAATACGAGGCTCTGGCCGCGCGCGAGCATATGCACGGGCACGATAATGATACAGTGCTCGGGCCGTGGCGCTAGCGCATGCGGCACCCGCACGATAATGATAATCTAAAGCTCGGTCAGGCGGCATGCACGGACGCACGATAATCAAGCCGGGCCGGGCCGCAGCATGGCGCCGCACGCACGATAACAACATGAAGCTCGGGCTGGGGCACGAGCATGACGTGCACGGGCACGATAGTAATAACATGAGGCTCGGGCCGTGGCGCGGCATATTATGCACGGCACGATATGATAACAAGAGGCTCGGCCGAGGCGCGAAAGCATGATGCCGCACGGGCACGATATGATAACACGAGGCTCTGTCATGGGCGCGAAAGCATAGCGTGCGAACGCGATAATAATGATAACATGAGGCTTCGGTAGCCCAGCACGGCACGTGCGAGCGCACGGCACGATAATAATATCTGAAGCTCGGGTTGGCCGCGAGCATAGCGCGCACACGAACACGATAATAATGATGAGCTTCGGGCCGCGAAAGCATAGCGTGAGCACAAAGTGCCAACAGGCCGGCACGGACTAAGTGCTTGGTTCGGCGAAGGCTTTGAGCGAGCAAGGCCCCTATCGCCTTGGGCTTAAGGCGAGATTGCCTAGCGGGCGAGGGGCCCTGAACGGCGACTAGCAACCGGCATGGCCTTTCTCCGATGTGGGACATCGGATCGGTTGTTAGTATATCAACTAGGTGTAGAGATATACGACTAACAATGCTGTTCTGGCCACTATAGGAACCCGAGGTAGTTAGCCGCTATCTTGTGGGCGGGCCCCTACCGCTGGCGAGCATCCAAGTGCGTGAGCGGGCATGGCCCCCTCCCCCCCACGGGGAGAATTAGTTCACTAATACTCGGGTATAGAGGAAGGTTGACCGGGCAGGGCCCTATCTGCTCGCCTGGCGAGCAGATTTTGTCAAGCAATCCGAAAGCAGTTTGTATAAATGAACATATTAACAATTTGGATGGACAAATATGAAAGAACTTGCCTTTTTGTTAATAAGATGATAGTGGCCCCAACAGGGCTGAGGGTCTTGCCTGCTAGTGCATTAGGCCGTCCGAATAGTTGTAAAGATATCTGGGCTTTTCCGTTTGAGGGCAGGCCCCCTACTTTCCGGCTGTAAGTGTCTACCCTGAGGTCGGGAAGTAGTTATGGTCGTTGCAGTTTTCCTTTTGAGGAAGTCTGGGTTGGCACCAAGAGTGTGCCTAAGGCGCTCAGTGCGAACGGAATCAACTCTAACGAGGAGGGTGTCATGGTTCTCGCAGTTACCAAGGCTTAGTTGACTTGGTTTGAGTACCTGAAAGTTTAGTGCATTATTTGCGAAGCAAACATAATCCCCTTTTTAAATAAAATTGGGGTATGTATTATGCATTTAATCTTATGATGATAAGATGTTGTATATGCTAGTGATTTATGTAAATGACAATACATAAATATTGTTATTAGCGTGATTGAGGAAAATAACATCAATAGTGTGACATGCAATCAAATCATGATCTGTATAGATAATTCACGCGCGAATTTAGGTGTAGCGGTGAATAAAACAGTTTCATTATCATTTGTCATGCTCGGGCAAATAAAATATGGTGCAATTAGCTCCATTGATATGTGAAATTTAATAAGTAAGTGAGTATGCACTTTCTTTTTTCACGCGCGGCCAGTGATTAGTAAAATCGTAAGGCGCGTAAAGGTGGTGTCATACATATGGTCGCAAATGCAAAATATATTTAATTGCATGCATTGATGTAGTATAGTGTGACATGCATCATCATGGTGAACAATTTGATGTGAACATGACATAATTATGAGCAAAAATGTATTATAATTACTCTGATTCATGTCGCATAGTAATTGTCACAGTTGAATTTCATGCATTATTCACCAATTAATAATAATTTTAATCGGTTCATCATGTCAAGTCGGCATGTCATATGTATTAACGCATGTCAATTTATTTGATATTATAGCTATCTCGTATAGCGACGAGTTATTATTGTCATTTATTAATTTATCACAATTAACAATTGCAAAGAAAATTAATTACATGCATATTCATGTGAGTTAAAGTGTCTCATATTAATTTGGAGTAATAAATTAATCATGCGAATTATTTTTAAACTTTAATTTATTCTCCGTTAACTAATTATTCGTATGATAAAAACACACAAAATGAGGTCTCACAAGCAAAAAATTGTAAAAATGGAGGACAAATGTGGAAAGAATGCACCTCAAATATGTAGGAACCGGTCTAAAACGGTTCTGAAACCCTTCCAGGTGGTTTTGAACCGGGCCATGAACCCTGCTGTGAGCTGGGCGGTTCAGTTGAACCATTGAGCATTCTGTTAAGTATTTACTGACTGAGTGTAACGGCAGTTAACTTAAATGGAGGGAGCTGAGTGGAAATATGATGAAACAGCTGGCGACATAGTGGAAAAGCGGGGCAATGACGTCATGGATGACGTCAGCCCTTCTAAACGTGCAGTCAACTTGTCCGTGGTCAGAACCAGTCAGCCGGCGCGTGTGACGGCGATCAGGGGGCTGCCCGCTTCAAGTGGCGCGTACTGGCGCGTTCTTTCTCCGTTGGCCGTGATTTTAATGGCGTTGTGCTCGAATAATCAAGACGCACTAGGGGGTGTGGTTAAATCTTTGATTTGAGATCAGATGCGCGTCATATTCTGGAGATCGGGGCACTGCCGGGAAGTTACAACGATCTAGCGCCTCCAGCTAGTTTGAGCGCCGCGTGGAGGAGCGTTGCAAATCCGATGGGGGTATTTTTCTTGGCGGTGGACTCGTCTTGTCAAGTCGAACCCATGGGTGTGATTTGTTTTCAGATTGGGGCTGATTATTTCAGTCCAGTCGGCGCTGAAAATTCGTTGTTTTTGGAGTGATTTCGTTATTCGTTCCGGCACCTATTGAACGTGTCTCCGCCATGGCTGTTGGAGTTCGTTCCTTGAGTCGTTTCCCGGCAACGGAACCAAACTGATGTGGCAAAAATATCAGTCATACCGAGGTACTGAAAGTCGTTGAAATCCGTGAGTCGTTCGTTGACCGAATCGATAATGAAATCGTTGATTTGGTGATGAAATCGTCGTTCGGGTCGGATATCTGGCTATATGTAGGTATCTGCAAAATGAGCACCGTGAGTGGTGGGGGATGTCCCCCAAAACCCTCCGGCGTGAGAATCAGTACAGTATCAAAAATATAGGAGGGCGCGTAGCCCCCGTGTGTGGAGTGATAACTGTAGAAGAGAAATAGCGTATGAGAGTCTGCCCTACTATGAGATAGTAGGGTTTATTTATACCTGAGGGGCTAGGGTTTACTTGTCATGCATGGGCCAGGCCCATGGTGTTTAGTAGTCCTGTAATGAATAGTGGGCTGGTGCAGTGGAAAGCCCCCTCGCCTACGCGAGGCCCAAAAGCCCTTTTAGGCAAATGAAATTTAGGCACTTCAGAAATATAGGACTAGCTCTGGTTAGATTAGTGATTTTAGATCTACAATACCCTTTTCATTCACAACAGTAACAGATCTGAGAAATGGTTAACTCTTGCCCCCAACTCGTGAGGTTGCGGAGGAGCCTCTTCTCCCACAGAAAAGTTGGATAGCCTCTTATCTTCCCCAGTAAGGCATTACAACCACAAATGAAAATGTCAGAAAGCAAAAAACCAGGAAAGAAATATGACCAGAAAGAAGATAGTGAGAGCTCTTAGCCGATCCCTTAAGGAAGAAGAGAGCGAGATTTTATACAATTCCCTTTTCTTCTTTCCCAACAACTTTCTTTTGTAGGGTATTTTAGGAAGAAAAGAAGAAAAATATACTTTTGTTGTTAAATTAAAAAAACAAGGGATTTCGGGGGTTAACAATTCGAAAAAGGGACCGACCTGCAATAATTCCATAAAAGTAAGGAGAAAAGGCGAGTCGTCCCCTTTCCCAACTATTTATTCGTTTAAGTAACTCTTTTTTTTTCAACCGCTAAAGTTTATTTTCGTAAAATTGTTCCAATAATGGCCAATCTCAGAGAACGTTGTAAATTTCTTCTTCTATTCCCTCGTCGTTGAATTCGTCCTTCCGAAGACGCAAAAAAAAAAGTAGAAAGAGTTGGGAATTGATTGATTGATTGAAGGGACGGGTCACTCCACTTACTACAATTTTCAACCACTAAAAATAATCAGTTTTTAAGGTGAAAAGACTACGATATATTTAAAGAATGAAAAAACACACGCGGTTGTCACTCAGACAGACAAAATCATGAATCGCGGTGCACAAACTGACTAGATTCATTATATATTTGTAGTTAAAGTTTCCTTATTTTTATTGATATTGTAATTAAGGTAAGAACAACTTTGCTAGGTTTACCACCAGGATTACCACTATGGTAACAACTATGCTTTAAAGATGCACATGCACCTCACATGCATTTTGCCTTCAAGGCAAAGTTGTCACCATAGTGGTAATCATGGTGGTAAATTTAGCATTTTTCAGGTAAGAATCATTCATACATTGATTGATTGATTTCTATAAATATATAGTCAAAATTCCTATATGTTACTTGAAATTGTAATTAAGGAAGGAGTCAATTAGATTGAATATAGATTAATAAATTATTTATTGTAAATACCTAGTCAAAGTTTTCTTATTTTACTTGATATTATAATTAAGGAAGAAATAAATTAGATAGAATATAAATTAATTGATTGATTTCTGTAAATATATAATTTGTTTACTTATTTTACTTGATATTTTAATTAAGGCAGGAATTAATGCATCACGATGCAAATTGACGCATTGTGATGGACGAATTGATCCATGTCAATGGATCAATTGATACATCTCAATAGAAAAATTGATGCAGCGTGATGCGTTGGGTAAACGGATCCTTAATGCGTGTCCGGCTATGACAAAGTCATCTTTTCACCCCCAAAATTACTTTTTTCCTATTGAAAAACAAACATCGAGAATTTAAGTTGTTAAAAACTTTTAAAAGGGACCGACGTTACAAGTCTTCATGCAACCATTGGGTCATGGCACTTGGCAATATGTTGAAAAGAACTATTCAAGCAAGGGCAAAATGTAATTTGCACTCGAATGCAATGCTACTTGTACATTCTGAATTCTATTTGAATAGCCTATTACCGTACAAAAACAAAAAAACTCTCGTAACGTTTACTTCAATTCTCTATAATTATAAAAAACAAAATTTATTGTAAAACCAGCTTAACATGATGCTCAGGGTCAGCCCTTAGCCTATCCCAGAGGTGCGACCGCTCAGGCCCCCAAAATTTAGGAGCCCCATATAATAGAAAAATGTTTTAATGATTACTTTTCTCACTAATTATTCATGATTAATATTATTTCATCCATTGGATTAAAAATAAAAGGTGAGATTTATTGGATAGTTGGACAATACAATTAATGCACCACAAAAGAATTCAAGGTATTAATTGCATCACTAAGTGTCAACCTTTAATTTATAATAGAAACCATTGAAAACTCATCAATATAACTTGGTATGAATCTTATGATTCTTTTGAGCTTTTTTTATTTTTATTTTTTTAGGAGAAAAATTGAGCCGCTTTTAAAAAACATATAAAGCTTGTCATATTTGTAATATTAATCTAATATGGGCTCCTATTTTATTTATTTTTTAAGTAAAATGACTCGAATATTAAACTTCATTTATTTGGGTCTATAATAAAAGGAAAGATGCTTTAGAAAAAGAAAAAAATATATATGAAAAGTTCTGTAACATTGGAGTTTCTCGGTTTCTCTTCACCATAACGCTAACTCTCTCATTCTTAATATTTGAATTCTAACCGTTGATTTATTTATTTTGTATTTTTCAACTCCTTGGTGCTGTACTTATTGGAAATTAAAATTTAAATTGATAGAAAAATGGAAATCACATTGAAATTTGACTATGGACATTTTACTTTTATAAAAATAAGTATCTTAATTTCTTGAGAAAAAGTTGATGAAATAAATATTGTTGGCAAAAACTTGTGTAGGACGGTTTAGGAATTCGCAAGTCATAATAAATAAATAACATATTACTAAAAATCACAAAAGTAAGTCAACTAAGATGGTTTAGAGTTGTCATTTATGGTTTGGGGGAGGTCATGCGTTTAACTTCCACAACCAATGTGAAGTTCCTCATTTTGCTCCGGTGCCCTTATACTTTCAAGGTTTGTTATTAAAATTCTTATATTTCTCACATCTTACAGTTTAATCCCTTGTTAGCTCCGTTAGCCATTCGTTAGCATCAATTGCCTTGGGATACTTGACGGTCCCTAACGAACTTTAACGAAATGCTAAATGACACATTTAAAGTCAAACGTGACAGATTAAAAAGACAAAATTGACACATTTAAACGTTTAAAGGTTAAAAGTAACATTATAAAATGAAACTTATTATAATTCTCATTTAAATACAAAGTAACACTCTTAATACTAAAAAGTGACATTCTTAATACTAAAAAATGACACATTTAATACTAAAATGTGTCACTTAAAAACTAACGTTGACTGCCAAAAGTAACACATTTAATACTAAAACGTGACACTTTCAATGCTAAAAAGTGAAACTTTTAAGGTCAATAACGACGATTTTTATTTATAAGGTAAAATGACATTTGTGGGGTCAAAAGTAACACATTTAATGCTAAAAAGTGACACTTTTAATGTTATAAAGTAACACTTTAATGCCAAACGTAATGATTTTCATTTATAAAAAAATGAGACACTTTTTAAAGTGAAATTAACACATTTAAGACTAAAAGTGACACATTTAAGCCAAAAAAGTAACACTTTTTTAGGGGAAAAAAATTATAATTTTCATTAAAAATGCAAAGTGACACTTCTAAGGCAAAAAACAATACATTTTATACCACAAAGTAACACTGTTAATAGTTAAAAGTGATACTCTGCATATATAAACATGACGGATGACACTGTAATTTTCAAAAACTAAAGGGTTGCATTGAGATTTCTAAATTTTACCTCATTTCATCTGAATAGATCCATCTTACGGATAAGGATCCGTAAGACCGTCCCTAACGGACTTTAACGAAATGCTAAATGACACATTTAAAGCCAAACGTGACACATTGAAAAGACAAAAGTGACACATTTTAAGGTTAAAAGTGATACTATAAAAGGAAATTTATTATAATTTTCATTGAAATACAAAGTAACACTCTTAATACTAAAAAGTGACATTTTTAATACTAAAACGTGACACATTTAATACTAAAAACTAAAAAGTGTCACTTTAAAATTAACGTTGACTGCCAAAAGTAACACATTTAATACTAAAACGTGACATTTTCAATGCTAAAAAGTGACACTTTTAAAATCAATAACGAAGATTTTTATTTATAAGGTAAAATGGCACTTGTAGGGTCAAAAGTAACACATTTAATACTAAAAAGTGACACTTTTAATGTTATAAAGTAACACTTTAATGCCAAACGTAATGATTTTTATTTATATAAAAATAAGACACTTTTCAAAGTGAAAGTAACACATTTAACACTAAAAGTGACACATTTAATCCCAAAAAGTAACACTTTTTTAGGGAAAAAATATAATTTTTATTAAAAATGTAAAGTGACACTTCTAAGGCCAAAAGTGACACTATTAATAATAAAAAGTGACATTGCATATATAAATATGAGGGGTGGTGCTGTAATTTTCAAAAACTAAGGAATTGCATTAATATTTCTGAATTTTTCCTCATTTAACCTGAATAGATCCATCTTACGGATAAGGATCCATAAAACCGTCTTATAGAAGACCACCTCAATATTGTTTATATGTTTGGAACTTAATTTTGGTCAAGTATCTTATGACCATCTAGTATGTCTACTCAATATCAATTTTGTGTGAATTGGTATGCTGAAATAATTATAGTCTAACTAAATAATTATAAGGAATAATTATCAGCCAGTACATTTTTATAAAATTGTAATTGCTCAATTCTCCTTTTTTTTATTCAACCGATAAAGTGTTTTTTCTAAAATTTGTTCCAAAACTGTCCGCGACCTCCTTCTACTTTATTCTTTTTCTTACATCTTCTTATTTTCTTCTTATTTCGTCTTCTTCCTCCTGCTACTTCTTTCTCTTTACTCTGCCACACACTCTCTCTCTCTCTCTTCTTCTCCCTCATCTTCTTCTCAAATCTGCTTGCCATCTAGCTTTATCTCCATCTCTCATTTATTCATCTCTGACTATTTTCTCCATAACTTTTGATTCTAGATAAACCACATGACTCACTACATATCAAATCGAAGCTCTCGACGAAATCTACAAAACTCACAGGGTTCCGTGATGTCTTCGTTTTAAAACCATTAAATGATGTTTAAGCACTGTTTTGGGCTTCAGAAATTTTTTCAATGCCTAATTTTTACACACAAATTTGGGGGCAGTGTTCAATTTATTCATTCCGACGTCAATTTTGTCTATTTCGATGCCCAACTTTGTTGATATTTGGTGGCAGCGTTTTTAATTCATTCATTCTGACATCAACTTTGTCTATTATGACGCCCAAGTATGTTGATATTTGGTGGCAGTGTTCAATTGTTTACATTTCGATGCCCAAATTTGTTGAAATTTGGTGGCAGTGTTTAATTTATTCATTCCGACGTCAATTTTATTCATTTTGATGCCCAACTATGTTGATATTTGGTGGTAGTGTTCAATATATCCATTTTGGTGCCAAAATTTTCTATTGCGATGACCGAATTTGGTTAAGGATTCTTACAATGCGATGCCTAAAATTGGATACTTAAAATGTGTTTTACGATGCCCAATATTTGTATTGTAATGCTCAAATTTGGTTAAGGATTTTTACAATGCAATGCCTAAAATTGGATAGACTTCCAATGTGTTTTATGTTGCCCAGTGTTTTCATTGCGATGCGCGAATTTGGTTAATGATTTTTACAATGTGATGCCTAGAATTGGACAAACTTCAAATGTTTTTTGCGATGCCTAGTGTTTTCATTGCGACGCCCAAATTTTTGGATTTCAATTGTACATTGTGATGCCCAATGTTTTCATTCTGATGCCCAAATTTTGACAGTTTTTAATTGTGCATTGCGATACCCAATGTTTTCATTCTGATGCCCAAATTGGGGCAATGGCTTTGTGCGCGTGTATGTTGCTTATTAAGGGTATCTTTGTTATTTTATCTCTAAAAAGTACTTTACCGGTTAAAAATAAATATAAATGACTTTTCTGGTTATAATATCATCACAGGGGATCGGCCCGATTATCACCCTAATTATAATATATACTTCTTTCGTTCCGGGTAAAAAATCTCCGTTTGAAAGTCAAATTTAAAAAAAAAATATATATTTTTAGTAGCCCATTTGTAATAAAATGACATTTATATGCCTTAATTTTGAAAATAAACTCTTTAAATGAAACATTTCTAAATGAAATATTAGACTATTTGTCTAGAACAGATGGAGAATATATATATATATATATATATATATATATATATATACACACACACACACACACACACACACACAAAAAATTCATTAAGCTCATCTACTTTATTTTTCCTCAATTTGTTTACATCCATTATTTGGATGGAAAGTTTAATTTGTTAGGAAAATCAAATAATCCCTTACTAAATTTGGGGGATTTGGTCAAACATTTTCTTAAAGTTTCATTTATTCTTGGGTGAAATTCGGGCCGGTCCATTTTTTAAAATTTATAACCCATTCAGTCCATTTTTTTTTCAATCGAAAAAAGTCACTTTTTGGGGCAAAATGACAATGATACCCTTAATGAACCGAAAGAGCGCTCAGATGTCACTTACAAGTGAACCGCGATACATCAATGTGTTTGCACCACGGTTCAATAGTAATATTGTCTAGTCTAAATGCACCGTGATACATCAATATTTCACCGCACTTCATCAATTTTATTGCATTAATATTTACACCGCGATTCAATAGTTTAATTTGTTAGTCTAATTGCACTGCAATTCATCAATTTTATTGCATTAATATTTATATTCCGGTTCGATATTTTAATTTTGTAATATAATTGCACTGCGATTTATCAATTTTATTGAATTAATATTTGCACGCAGTTCAATAGTTTAATTTCCTAATCAAATTATACCGCGATTCATCAATTTTATTACATTAATATTTGCACCGCAGTTCAATAATTTAATTTCATAGTCCAATTGCACCGCGATTCATCAATTGTATTACATTAATATTTTCACAGCGGTTCAATAGTTTAATTTCCTAGTCTAATTACGGTTCATCAATTTAATTTGATATTTTTGCACCGCGATACAAAACGTAATGAACCAAACCATGTCCTAAATCTTCTTTCATCTCCTCCGTCACAAGTCGTCTTTTCCTCCTCCTCTTCCGCCTTTGTCTCTACTGAAAAATCCTTCAATCCAACACATATTCATTATTGTTTCGTATTTCATTAATCAAAATATATCGTTTATCTTTTGAATCCCCACGAAGGGGTGATGTCCTCTCGACTCCAGCGACTTGACCGGGTAGGTCGATCTCTGTTTCATTGCACACAATCGTGATTTTCGAACTCAACGAAGCTGTGGAATAAGATGATCTGGGCAGTCTAGGAACAATTTTTCAAAAAGAGACTTTAGCGATTGATGAAAAAAATGGTGGATTGGAGGGGTTATAAACTTTAAAAAAGGGACCGACCCGCAATTTTTCCTTTAGTCTTCTTTGCCCTAGGCCTAAAAAATAAGGGTCGGCCCTGACGATGCCAAACTAAAATTCATGAAGAAATTACGAGTCGGTCCACTTTTTGAAGTTTTTAATCGTTAAAATATCATCTTTTTTTTCAACCGAAAAATTTTTTTTTTTGTAAAATGACTACAATATCCGTAATGAACCGTAGACGCATTACGAAGGTTATTATTTTTGCACCGCGATGAAACTATTTTTGAACCGCAATACGGAGGTCTTTTTTTTTTTTTTTTGCACCGCAATGAAACTATTTTTGAATCGCGATAAAACAATTTTTGAACAGCGATACATAAAATATTATTTAATTCATTTTTGCACCGCGATACAAAATGATAATGAAGCAGACCATGTCTTTCTTCCATCTCCTCCGTCGTAAGCCTTTTTATTCCCCCTCCTCCTCCACCTTCGTCCTACTGAAAAACCCTTCAACTCAACACAGATCCATTACAGCTTCGTACTTAATAAATCAAAAAAATTGTCGTTGCCCCCGAACCCCGATGAAGAGGCGTTGCTCCCTCGACCTGACCTGGGAGATCGATCTCCGTTTCGTAGCGCAACAATGGTGATTTTAAAATCTAATGTGTTTTCCGGAGCTGTTGAAAGAGACAATGATATTTTCAGAACAATATTTCGAAAAAATGAACTTTTGAGGTCAAAAAAAAAGAACGGTGGACTTTTGGGGTTTCAAACTTGGAGAAATTCCTAGTCAGTCCACTTTTTTAAGTTTCTAATCACTAAAGTACCATTCTTCTTTTTATAACTGTAAAAAAAAAACACTTTTGATGGCAAAATGACTACGATACCCTTAATGAATCGTGGTCGCGCTACAGAGGTCATTATTTTTACACCGCGGTTCATTAATTTTATTATATTAATTTTTGTACAGCGATTCAATAGTTTAATTGCCTAGTTTAATTATACAATGATTCATCAATTTTATTGCATTAATTTTACATTGCGGTTCATCAATTTTATTGCATTAATTTTATACCACGGTTCAACAGTTTAATTGTCTAGTCTAATTGCACTACGGTTCATCAATTTTATTGCATTAATTTTATTTAATAGTTTAATTGTTTAGTCTAATCGCACCGTAGTTCAAAATTATAATAAAACAAATCATGTCCTCGATCTTCTTCTTCCTTCTCCTCCGTCGTAAGTCTTCTTATTTCTCCTCCTTCGCTTTTGTCCCTAATGCGAACCAACCCAACATTTTTTCATTAAAGTTTCATAGTTAGTGATTCAGAAAACTCGTTTACTTTTCGGGGACATTACCCCCGAACCCCCACGAAGGGGCCCTGCCCCCTCGATTAGAGGTGACAAAATGAGTGTTTTAAATAATTAACCTATTATCTATGGTTATCCATGTATAATAAACTAACTCATGATTATCCATAACACTTTACCACCCCTATCATCGATCTCCATTTCGTTGCCCAACAATTGTGATTTTTGAATCCAATGTGTGTTACCGAACTATTAAACGAGATGATGACTTTTGAAAAAATATTTTGAAAATTGGTCTTTTCCGGTTGAAAAAAAAAAAGCATTGGACTAAGATTAGAAACTTCAAAAATTGAACCGGCCAGAATTTTTCCCAAAAATCATCATACACCAATATACAGCTTGTCAAAATGCTACTGCAAAATGAAAAGCCTAATCTCCAACTTTTGTTACTATAGACCTTCCATTTAGTACAAAACTAGAACATCTAACTATTGCTAAAATGGAAACCGGGAACCCTAAAATGCAACAACGTGTCAACATTAGACTTTAAAATGCAATTAACACGAATATAATCAAGAATTGACACAAAAATTGATACAGATCAAGGTTTCCAACAGATTCTTAAGACCAGCATTTCAGCTATTATATGATGCTATGACAAGAAGCTCACAACGCTGATTGCTGATCTGACAACATTTGTTTTCTTATCTACAAATTGGGGTCTACTAACATTCTCCTATGATAGAAGATTCAAGGTAATCAGTAGCAAAGATTCTCCGCACAAACAATAGTAAGCTCTAGACCTGATCACCAGCTGCAAGCGGGTGAGAATATTCCCAGAAAGTCATTCTAATTCCTTCAGGAAGTCAATATTATCAACGAAGACCTGCAAGGATCAGAAAGACGTTATAAAACCAATTGCATCGTACTCCCTCCGTTCCGGGCAAAGAGTTCACTATACTATTTTAGGATGTTCACTTTAAGTGTCCACTTTCAAAAAATTATGTTCATCATCACCATAACATTTCAACTTTACCCTCCACATTTGACATTAACATATCGATTATGCTCAAGTATTTTTGTAGTTATGACCAACTTTAATGCTAGTTATATCCCTCAATAATTAGACTTTTTAAACATGAACTCTTTCGGTGGAACGGAGGGAGTATTAAAGAAGTTTGAGGCAGATCTACCCCTCGTCCAAACTTTGGAAGAAGCCAATAGTTTTTTGAGACAGCCTAGAGTAAAATAAACAAGTACAAAACTTAGTTGGAGCATGCAAAAGCCTCATTTGCTTAGCAAGAGACCCACCCAACCGATTACTTAGTGCTCACTCACTTTAGCAAGAGAGCCAACCAATCGGTTGCTTACTCCTCTGATCCACATCAGGAGTCCACATTTGAAATTCTAAAAGACTTCGAGCTATATTATACTATTGACTATTTGAATTCTGGTGACGCCCAGTTATGCTGACAAAGATGAAATAGAAATACATCTAGCCACAAGATGCAATTCTAGGTCTCCAACCATGAATTACTTGTCTTAATAAAACAATTCAAAAAAAAAAAAAGTTGAAGTTTATTATTTTCATTGTCATTTTGGGCTTATTAGCTATACCATTAGGGTTTATCTACAAAACATTTTCTTCCAGGATCAAAAGTTCAAGGTAATACATGACATGAGACAAGAGAACAGAACTACGAACAAAAAACAACACCAACTTAACTGTAGAGAAGTACTTTCTAAATCTAAATGTAATAAAAGGTAGTTATTAGGCAGGATCTTACCGACTTCCAACCGTCAGGATCCAGGCATGCAGTAATTTTGGTGCTTATACCAGGTAGTGGTCCTGGTTCTCGGGTAATCTTCCCACCAAAAAGTTTAATTGCTTCAGCAGTTTTGTAAACATCATCTGTGCCTATTGCTATCTGTTAATATTCATAAGAACCGGTCAGCTAGTTTGGTCTCAACATGGGTTTATCTATTATGGTGTGAAACCTATTCGTACATGTTTAATGGAAAAGGAAGGGTGTACCTGCGCGTAAGCATTTCCTTTGTCATATTCAGTGACCCCATAATTATAAGTCAATTCTAGAACAGCACTTTTATCTTCTGGGCCATATCCCATCATTGCTATTGTATACTGCAGAAGAGGACCATTTATTCAAATCAGTCTTCAGTCAACAGGTAAACACACAATTTAACCAACTAAAGGGAAGGCTATTTACCAAGAGACTACATTAACAAAACGCTACTAACTTGGACTGCAGGTGTTAACTACTTGGTAACAATGACATAAGCAAGGTAGGGAAGCTAGATAACAAGATTGCAAGTGATTTCCAGAAGAAAAATTATGATTACCATAGTAAAGCCACGCATAGACTTGTGAAAAAGGTACCCTCGAGCCACATAAAATGAGCTCATCAAGGAAACCAAGGTTGTCAAAATCTGTCTTTGGGAAAAATAGAGCTATAAATCCACTGACAAGCGATAATATCCTCACACAAGTAAGCTATTTGTGTTATATTGCCACAAGCAATAGTCTAATTGTAATGAAGCCGATAAACTAGTACCATCATAGTATTGTGCTACATCGAGGATTAGGTAAAAAGTTCTCAAATTGCCCCTTCGACTACTACTAAGCATGCAAGAATGTTACTGCTCCTACGGTAGTATGCAAGATTGGTGAGCAAGGTCGCTTCTCTTCTCAAAACATTTGGTGTTCGTTTGATACACAACATTGATCATTCCATTCATGCCACTAGTATAGTTTTAATTCCATGATAATTCCATTACCAGGACGGAATCTCTATTCTTGCGTATCAAACAAGGACTTAGGCATTATTACATACGGTTGGAACCTGTAATCCTTAAATAATTGCTCCATCACAATTATCTAAAAATTGAATTGTTTACCTTATATTCAGGGTTATCTCGTTTGCGAAGAAGCTCCATGCCAAAAGCCTTGTGGTAAAGAACATAAGTTGATACAGGCAAGCAGAACAGGCAAAGTTAGTTCACAAGAAAATATATAACATTTGAGCTTTAACACAAATGCATTACTCATGAAAAATAAATGAATTTCTTATGCGGGAATTAAACTCACCTTCTCATAAAAATTTATGGCACGGTCAAGATCTCCTACTCGAAGCATTACTTGACAAAGTGGCTCAGGTGTAGGACCTCTTTCTAGTAGTTCAAACTTATAGCCATCAGGATCTTCAACAAATGCAATAACTGTATTTCCACCTTTAACAGGACCAGGCTCGCGGGTGACTGTGCCACCCTTGGCCTTTATTAGATCCACAGTCTTGTAAACCTATGAACACCCAAATCTGTTGGTACTAAAAAAGAAAGGCTAGTTTACATAAAAGCATCCATATCCAACCATGAATGACATCATAGGTTCACTAGAATATCCACGTGGCTAATAGGAACATCAGTTCACATTTGACCACAAGGAAACTACCAATGGCAACCAAAGTTACAGGAGGGCAAGGCTTACTAAAAGGAAAATAATATATATGTCATCAACTTATCCTAGTCAAGACAGCATAATTCAATTTTACATAATGCATGATCTCTAATTCACAAGCAGAAAAACTTCTACGCCTATACCACCTAACAAGTAATAAGTTGTTGACGTTCAACAATGAGACAAATAAACTAAGATTAAAAAACTTTAAAAACTCCTGAGTTGTCAAAAGAAAAAGAATATCATAAACAGTATCCAAATTCAAACTCACATCCTCTACTGCAATACCAAAATGACCAAACCCAGATCCAATATCATACTTGTCAACTCCATAATCTGGCATCACAATTACACATAAAAAAGAGAGAGTAACATGTCAGTCTAGGCCAGCGAAATTTCTCAATAATCCTAGAATATTGACAAATTAGCTTAACTGTAGATTCAAATTTTAGTATGCTTACTATAAGTGAGTTCAATAACAAAGTGAGAATCTTCTGGCCCATATCCAAGAAAGGCATTTGTGTATCTCTCCTCAGGTATGTCTCGTTTCCGCAACAGCTTCATCCCCAGGCACTCTGTGTAGAATCTGTGTCCACAATCCCAATTCAATTAGACATTAACAGAAATAAACAACAAATCCCACGATTAGAAAGACAACGATACACTGAAGAAATTACTTTATTGTTCTGTCCATATCGCCAACACGATAAACAACATGGAGCAATCTTCTCTTATCACTTTTGACCCACTCTAAGGCATTATCCTGGGTAATTGCAGTGTTTCCTTGAGCCATAGTTGCAACTGTGTTAATTGGAAAGCTGCTTCCCTCTCCTCTTAACAACTTGGAAGCTTTTAGGCCAAACAAATGTGATTGTGGAACCACTGGATATAAAAAACATCAATCAGTGATAAAATCATCAATTGACAGAATAGTAGATGATC
This sequence comes from Codonopsis lanceolata, assembly GCA_013146195.2. NCBI lineage: Eukaryota > Viridiplantae > Streptophyta > Magnoliopsida > Asterales > Campanulaceae > Codonopsis > Codonopsis lanceolata. The sequence goes on along the minus strand of CM028384.1, from coordinate 14,293,001 downwards.
TTGAAATCCCAAAGCATGAGTTGAGGCTTAACAAACTCCATACATGACTGCTTATGGAAAAAACTTATGCATGTATAATGCATTAAGCTGTGATGAAATCATCAATGGAAGGAGGTGAGGTCTCATAACCTCCATATTAGCGAGGGGAAGTCTCAAAATAAAGGTAAACTGAGATTCAATACAGAGAACCTTGACTAGCTAGACCTTTGAACAAGACAAGCTACGCTCACCCTTACTCGGGTTCGTATGTGCAACAAGTCTGAAATAAGTTTTAAGTTGGCTCCATGACAAGTGACAACTTGACAAAGTAAATGAGCTTCAGTTTAAGGCTTAAAGTGAACTGCACAATGGATACACTTGGCTTATCAAATTACTTGCTTGACATAAAAGTTTTATCAATATATTACTAGGGGTGTGGCAAACATGTGCCCTAAGGTCCCATTCTAAAAACCTAAATATAGTAAATTTTGTCTCAATAACCACTGAATCACTAGTTCCTATGATAGCTCTGGAGACAAAACTAGCTATATTTAGGTTTTTAAAATGTGCCCTTATGGCACATGTTAGCTTTTGCCTATTACTAGACCAAATGACATAAAATGTAAAAGAAAATCACATTAAATGCCACTAGTAATTTTTTTGTCCCAAGGTAATGTACATTAATCAAACTTTTGAAACTTGTAAATTTGCTCTTATTTATGCCTTACCCTGGATATTTATGTTTAAGATCCGAGCAGAGTAGTAACTAGTAACCATGAAACCAACTCAACTCATTTCTCATGTATGATGACCACTGACTATGTCATGATTGAGCCAGGCCTTTATCAAGCTCATTTAGGCATTAATGCACTTTTGACGATACCAAGCTCATTTAAATGATGGTGGAGCTTCTCGAACCACAACACAAGAGGATTCAAGCATATCTACATGTGCAAGCCTTAGGCCTTTCAATAGACTTAGAAGTAGTTTAAAAATGTGTGCTATTTAAGGATTTGGTAATTGTAATACATAATTATTTTAGAAACTTTGGCAGGATTTGATTCTGGTGTAATCACTTAGTCATAAAAAATGCTTGACTCAGGTACAGAGGTCCGGAGCACATATCTTGTATTATTGCTAACAGACAAGCAATGGAAATTAACAGATGCTTTGGTAATCCCTTAATCAAAGATTTGGAGATACCTACGGTGGAGATTCTCGAACCACCACATGAGGATTCAAGCATATCTACATGTGCAAGCCTTAGGCCTTCCAATAGACTTAGAAGTAGTTTTAAAATGTGTGCTATTTAAGGATTTTGTAATAGTAATACATAATTATTTTTTAAACTTTGGCAGGATTTGATACTGGTGTAATCACTTAGCCATAAAAATGCTTGACTCAGGTACAGAGGTCCGGAGCACATATCTCGTAATATTGCTAACAGACAAGCAAGGGAAATTAGCAGATGCTTTGGTAATCCCTTAACCAAAGATTTTGGAGATACTTGGGTGCCTCTTCACCGCTCTAGAGTCAACAAGGACTGTTGCAATATTAAAAGCCTGCCTTCCCCCATACCATGAATTGTATGCACAAGGGTTTACTATATATAAAGGACTTTGATGTCGAAAAAACTCAAAAATTGATGCGTATTTAAACAATTAAAGAATTTCTGCATCCTCTTAATCTTATGTTCCCCATTAGATTGCCTCTCTCCCTCATTCTTCACTTTTCTCTACTTTTTCTTTATCAAACAACCTCATGGTCCTCTGCATAACTGAATGTACAGCCCAAACATTAACCATAAAATAAAAAACTAGGCCCTAAGCCCGAAACCCTGTCAGCCCAGCCAAAAAAAGCCCTGTCTTGGCCTGTCTCTGGCATTTTATAGCCCTGTCCGCCCCTGGACCTTAAGGATAGAGTAGGGCTCGGGCCTAGATGTTTCATGTCCTGTCGGCCCTGAATCCAAGTCCTAAAGCCCACCTCCCAAACCCGGATATTGATTTGTATTAATTGGAGCTAAAATAATTAAAAATAATCAATCCAAAATAAAAACTAGAATCAAGGCAATCATAATAAGATATTGCTCATATTTGTTTGGTATGAATTGTAATAGTTCAAGTATTGGAACATTATTTTTTATTATTTTATGTATTTATCTTTTGTTAAACTAGAACTTTTTTATCATGGTCTCATGGGTGCGCTAAGGAATTCTATAATAAAAATAAGGATACAATGGGTGTCTTATTATAAATTTGACCAAAACCAAATTATGAATTTTAGATTGACTAATTTCTAATAATTTTAGTAAAAATTAACCGAAATAAAAATAATAATTGGACACACACATGTAAAAAATATAATATCATCATATGGTCCTCAACTCGGCTTTGAATGCCTGGTCCTAAGCGGCCTGAACCGACCCTGGGCCCTAAATCTAATAGAGCTTAGGACTGGGCTAGGGATTAATATTCTCCACTCAGGACCGGTTCGGTCTGGGCCTATTTTTGGCAGTAGCTGAGCTTGGTTCACAAAAAGGTCCTGCGCTGCCGTGTCCAAATTACATGCATACTCTCAACTTAAAAGTTGTAGAAAGTGACCCAAGAAGAAATACAAAAGCTAACAAGGACAAAAAAGTGGAACTCATGTACAACTCAACTCAACTCAAACTTAGTTACAATCACTTGGGGTTGGCGACATGAATCATTTTCAGCAATCCACTTTGTTTCAAAGCAAAGTCATGGCATATTCATTCATATCTTTTTGTAATACTCATATCTTTCTTTATTACTCATATCTCTTTCTTTAATATTGATGCCAAAAACCATGCGATTATACATTTACTTTCGCATCTTCTTTCCAAAGCGAGTTTCGACCATTTAATACTCCCTTCGTTCCACCCAAGTCCATATTTGAAAAGTCTAATTATTAAGTGATATATAAGTATCATTAGACTTTGTCATAATTACAAAAATATTTAAGCATAGTCAAAACACTTAATTTTGTAACAACATAATATATATATATATATAATTTTTTTATAAGTAATAATTATATGAAAAGCATCAAAATAGGTGATGCGGCCTACGTACGAGTATACTTAGCCAAAAGAATTAGCCAATATCAATATTATTTACAAAATCCACAAGAGTAGTGTTAGGACTAGACGTGGATTGAGCTGTCTCGAAACACCAAAAGTAAAGGGTGCGAATCAACAAAATTTTCAGATCCAGGACAGTCATTTCCACATTGTCAAAAGCCCTTTAGTTCCTTTCCCTCCATAAAATCCAACACACACCCAAAAGGGCTGTCTCCCAAATGCGGTTTCTCCTGTTCTTATATCCGATAGACCAGCCCCTAACATGATCAAGAATCGACCTCGACATGACCCAGGATATCTTGAACAATCCCAGCACAAAATTCCACAACTCGGCAGCAACTTGGCAATGCAATGATTCACACTCTCCTCACAAACCTTACACATATAGCACCTATTGACGAAGACCATGTGCCGTTTCCGCAAATTGTCCCTAGTAAGAATAGCTTCATGGGATGCTTCCCACGTGAAGAAAGCCACTCTCTTAGGGGTTAGGGGTATGAGAGATTCATACTGCTTTCCAAGGGAAGGAGGTTCTATCGCAATATGATTTGACTGAGTAAACAAAACCCCTTGAGCCTATCCAGACCACCTTATCCTCCAATCTGTTTATGTTCTGCTCATTAAGCCTCTCCCCCAATCATGGAAGTTCCTTCTAAACGTGGGATTCCAGACTAACGTACCCTCCTCAAAAGACAGAACCGAACTTACTCTACATTCCTCTTTGCAGAGACCTCATATAAATTCTGAAACACCTCCCTCAACCTCAAATTACCACACCATCTATCTCCCCAAAAACTCACGGAAGTCCCGTTGCCAACCTCAAAAGCAATGAATCTCTCAAAAGAATTCCACCTTTCGATATGCCTCTCCACACTCCCACCCCGAAAGTAGAATTGACCTCATTTGGAAACAACAGTGGTCCCCTGCCCCATACTTACAAACCACCACTTGTCTCCAAAAAGCTTCCTCATCTGCAAGATACCTCCAAAACCATTTCGCCAACAAGGCATCGTTAAATAATATATATATATATATATATATATATATATGAAATAGAGTGAAAAAGGGGACGCACCCTTGTACATTGGGGGTATACAAGCCAAAAGAATACAAAAACTCTATTCACTAAATTTACAACAGATTCCCCCGCACTAGAGTCCCTTTCGAACTCCAAAAACTGAGGGTTCAGATGAAATTACTCATAATCCACTCAATATTTAACTCAACATTCTCAAACGCCGTGTGGTTTCTCTCTAGCCATATGGTCCGCCAAATCGCCAAAGGGGCCGACTCCCACGAGCGACTCCTCCTCCTTTTATACAAAGACCACCCGCAAAGAAGATCTAAAACAGATCTCGGCATGACCCATGAGTAGGGGTGGCAATTTGAGGCACGACACGATTGATCGACACGAACACGACACGAAATTATAGGGTTTGGGCTGGGGTTTATCGGGTTCGGGCCGTTATAGTGCCAACACGATAAGGCACGATAAAAAATAGGTTGTTTTCAGGCTGGCTTGATAAGTACGATAAGGCACGATAAGACACGATTACTAAAATATATATGTTTTAAAAATATATTTTTTAAAAATTACTAGGGGTTATTCACTTCTTTCGAACTATTTTCATGATTATTTCATAGTTTTATCATTTGAAAATTTCTGACTTTTAAACTACTTGACCATTTATATTGATAAATTTTCAAAATATGTATTAAAAAATCAAAATTATATATTTTATAATGTTTATTGAGCTTAACGTACGGGCCTGACTAAATAAATTGTGTTTTGTTTTGCTTATCATGCCTATCGTGCCATGCCATGCTTTTCGTGTTTTTATCGTGTCGTGTTTGGGTTTTAATATTAGGCACAATAAGCTTATCGTGCCGTGTGTTCGTGTTCGTGTTAGTGCTTATCGTGTTGTGATGTTATCGTGCCGGCCCGATAACAGCTCAGCACGACCGATTTGCCACCCCTACCCATGAGACTCCACAGCTCCCTAACATCAGGACAGTACAGGGGTAAATGATTCGCACTTTCCTCATCTTGTTTACACATGAAGCACCTGTACACGCAGATAATTCCTCGCCTTCTCAGATTGTCTCCTGTTGAGATAGCTTCCTTGGCAGCCTCCCATGTGAAAAAAGCCACCTTACTGGGGACTTTAGCTTTCCAAATTGCCTTCCAAGGAAATGGATCTCTAATATCATCATTCAGCTTCGAATAAAAAGACCTGACCGAAAACTTTCTGTCCTTGGAGCCTTCGCAAACAATTCTGTCGACTCCCGAAACATTCCTCTTGTGCGCATGCAGCAATTCCAAAAACTGAATTGCCTCCCCTAGCTCCCAGTCATGAAAATCCCTACAAAACACAGGACTCCTCATATTTGTGCCTCCTTCAAAAGTAAGGATCGAACCAAATCTTCTCATTCCGGTTGGCTGCAATGTCATACAAGTTTGGAAACATATGCTGGAGCTCTAATCCCCCACACCATTTATCTTCACAAAACATAACTTGGTTCCCTACACCAATTTCGAAAGAGATGAATTTTTTAAAAGGAACCCACCCTTTCATGATGCCTTCCCAAACACTTGAACCGTAAGTACATCGAACCTCCCCCTGGGAAACCATTGATGATCTCCCTCACCGCATTTAGCCACCACTAATCTCCTCCACAACTCCTCCTTGTCAACAAAAAACTTCCACAACCATTTACCTGGCAATTAAAACTCCTAAGATTTTTCACTCCCAAACCTCCGTACCGCACGCGAGTTCATACCATTTCCACCCAACTAAGTGAAGAGCCCTCTCCTCCGTGCCTCCCTCCCATATGAAATCCCTCTTGAGCTTCTCAATCCTTTTAACCACTGACACGGGGATCATGATAAGAGATAGAAGATAGGTAGGAAGATTAGATAAAGTGCTCTTAATTAAAGTCAATCTTCCACCTTTTGACAAAAGATGCCACTTCCATCCCACCAATCTTTTCTCAAACCTTTCCACAACCTGATTCCACATGGTAACATCTTTGAAAGACGTGCCAAGGGGGAGCCCCAAATATTGGTTGGAAGGCAAGAAGTTCTGCATCCAAAGAAAGAAGCCAGACTCTCAACGTCGTCCACCCTTCCTACTGGGATTTTGCATTTCGCAATATTAATCTTCAAGCCTGACATCTCTTGGAAGAATAACAAAATCAATCGAAGAACAGTGTATCTCTATTAGCATCACATCTTTGAAAAGCAAGCGAGACACCGAAACCTCCCCAACCGGGGCTCTTCCCACCATGAACCCTAAATGATACCATCTTCCACTGTTTTATGACTTTATCCACAAGGCGACTCAAGTCCTCCATGATCATGATAAATAGAAGGGGAGAAATTGGATCCCCTTGACGCAATCCTTTAGATCTTGAGAAAAAACCAGCAGATTCCCCATTTACCAGTACCGAAAGAAACCGAAATAAATCCATTTTCTCAACTTCTCCCCAAAGTTCATGCACTTCAAGAGGTAGATCAAAAAATCACACCTAACGTTATCATAGGCCTTCTACCCACGGGATCCCACTTCTTAGTCTAGCATCAACCACCTCATTTGCGATCAGGGTAGCATCCAATATTTGACGGTTATCCACAAAAGCATGCTGCGACTCTCAAATTACGCTCCTGATGACGCTCCTAACATTTCTAAACTATACATACTTTTAAATATGAAACTCATAACATGTTCTCTCACATATCAGAAAAGGAAATGCAAATGATAACATAGTGCCGCTGAATCAAACACCATATTATATAACCGAAACCAACAACCTGTTCATTTTTCATAACCTTTACAATTTGCATTTTTCATTCTTATCTCTTTTGAGCAATGCATGTACAAGCTACATGGTTCAACACTATACTACTACCAAGGCCGGCCCTGGGGGTGGCAGAAGGGGCTACCGCCATGGCCCCCCAAATGTTTGGGTCCTGCCTTATATTTAGTATATATATATTATAGTGTCAAAAGGATTTACAATTGATTGATTTCACTTGGTGGTTAAGATGTTCATGAATTATGGTAGAGGTCCCAAGTTCGAGTCCAGAGTAGTTATATTTTTTAGTTTGTTACTTTTTTAGTCTGTGAACTGTATATAAGTTATAACGTGTTGATTAGTTTAGTGTAGAATTGATGATTCAATGGTTAACATACTTGATAGATTGTTAGTGATTTTGGGTTCAATTCTTCCTATAAACTTTCTACTTTTCTTTTTCTCAATAATTTCATTTTTATAAAGGACCCCCTTTTATTTTTGCCATGGGCCTCTCAAAACTCGGGGCCGACCCTGACTACTACACTATACATTATCAAACAGAAAAACATGAAGCTCCAAACCAGAAATCTGTCAATACATACGCTAACAATTCGAGTCACCGAAAGTTGAATTGCACAAAAAAAAATTACTCTAACCTACTAACACATTAAAACTCAAACAAACAAAAATGTCGATTCCAAAATTCATCAAATTCTAAACCATATTCGGAAAACGAAACCGAAATTAACACGAAAATTTCAAATTAGGCGGTAAAATTGAACGAATAGATAACGAAATTAGTTGAAAATTTTTACCAGTGCCGACATGAAGTGAGCTGAACCGCCGAGATGGATTGAATGTGAAGAGCGGAACGCCGACTCGAGCGGCCGCGGAAAACCTAAAGGAGGAGAGAGAAGGACGGATGGAGGACGCCATCGGTAAAATCCTCACCATCTCCCTCAATCACACACTATCCGATGATTCTTATAGGTTTTTTTTGCAGTGCATACACTGTTTCAGTGTGTGACTGTGTGAGAGAGACAGTAGAATACTTCTTGTAATGGAATCAGTTGAATTGAAGCGAGAGAGAGAATAAAAACTGGGGGCTTCGTTCGAGTTTTGGAAGGGAATGGGGAGCTTGTTTTTGAAGGGACGAGAATCGCGAGAAGAATTTCGCTCTCCACCTTGTTTGGTTGCGCGGTTATCATATCCCATAGAAATAGAATTGTCTTTTTCCAAGATTTCTAAAATGAGCATGTATTTTATATTTTGTAATACGATTTTACGGATTCAAGTCTATAAGATGGAGCCCCAAAAAATAGAAAAATGAGGATGTTGGAGTGGACAATCCATCATAATAGGATGTGGGCTATCCAACAAAAAAATGTGTCAAAATAAGAGAGAAAAATGACCTGGAGATCAAACTAAGAAGTTTGCAGGTTATTCGGACCCATCAACAATGAGCACGGATCGAGCTAGGCGCCTAGGGACGCATGGCACGCTGTGAGCGTGACACCGCATTAATAAAGTTTGCTTCGAAACTGCTCTGGTGCTCTCCAACTCTCACATCGTGTTTCGATGTTCTCCCTCTTTTCAAATATGCTTGTCTACTCTCAAAGTGTCTAAACTTTATATTTTAGTCGTAATCATATATATATATATAGGAGATGAGCAAATAATGGAAATATCCTACCAAATGTGACTTTCCAAATGTAGAAACATTTATAATTTGTATATTTGTCTCTTTTTTTTTTTTGAAATTGAAATGAAAATCAATTAATGAAGTTGACAACAACTCTTCAGATTCAAATGACTTTACAAATATCTTTAGTGCATTTAATGTAAACAAATTGTATAACATTTAATATAGTTCAATATGATTTACGAAATGACAAAAAATACAATATCAAAATCATATCAAATATTGAATAATTTGTTCTATATCCAATTTCATTTTTTTTAATTTTATATTTTTTTTGCATTTGTAATTGGTATATTGGCTTCTAAATTTTCATCAAAGTAATATAAACTCTCAAAAATAAGATTAAATGATGAAACAGTCGATTCAATAAATTATTTACCACAATTATTAATAATAGTCTTGACAAATAATTACAATGTAATATTATTAAAATCAGTTTAAAACCATAAATCAAAGTAACATATGTACTTCCAATCACTAATGAATTAGTTAATGGTTTACTACAGAAATATTTTTGATAAACATCCAAAATAATGATAATATTTTTTTCGTTTAGTAAAAAACAAATTATATTAACATGCTTACTAAATAATGTATTGTTCAACATAGAATATTATAATTACCTCATGAAATATTTAATATTTTAACTAACTTTATTTAAAAGTTATTCATCGATGTAATAAGAAATATAAAAGATGGATGTTAGATAATTTTTTTAATAGAAAAAGACAAATTAGTAAAAGAACACATGCATTAAATTAATGTTTCTCTAAGGAGTATATAAAATGATTGTCAACTATAGTTATTTGTAATCGTATGAATTATATAAACTAAATGCAATAAATATTTTGAAACAAATCATTTTGTTTAGATGTTTTGAAGCTTAATTTATGAGTCATATGAGTAGTTTTATGAAAAGTTTAATTCTTCTTCATTCTTATAAATTTTAGATTCTTATAATTCTAAAATTTAAAAATTTTTAGAACCAGTTTGTTGTTCGAGGTGCTTAAGTATATTTATTATTCTAAAAAAATATTTTCTATATTTTATAACAAGTTTATATATTAATAATATCAATAAATAATATAACAACCATATTTCAAATAATTTACTCCATACAACAGTAATATAAACATACATAATTATGACATATTATGAAATTTACTGACAATTTCATAAAAATTAGTAAATAGAAAAGACAAATTAGTAACCGAGTATCTACAATAAATTTAATCTTAACATTTACTTGCCACCGATAATGGTAATAGTTCAGAAAAATAATTATTGTATAAAGTATCAGCATATGGACTACTCCTATTGCCATTCAAATATTTTGTGTTTAACCGTTGAATACTTATAAAAATTCAAGCACTTTTATATGTAAAATCTATAGATCGGACATAGGCTAAGGTTATATTGAACAAATAATTGACAAATTTATAGGAAAATAAATATATATCTGACCCAAGGTGTGGGAGAGATGGCAAGGCTAGGGGCCACACTTACCTATCAAAAAATAGAAAAATAAATAAATTATATATATATATATATATATATATATATATATATATATATATATATATATATATATATATATATATATATATATATGAGATTTTTCCTACTTCATTTTAATCAAATCTGAAGCTAAAAAAATAAAATTCTTAATATATTTGTCTAGCATAAATGTTTAAAAATCCAGGTATAATATATGTTTAAAAAATTAACATAGATTAACAAATAAAAATCTTAGTATATTTGTCCAGCCTACATGTTTAAAAATTCATGTCTAATATTTGCAAAAAGAACTTTAACCTATTAAAGTTAGTTTACAAAAGATATATATTTATTCAACTTAATTGGTAATAGGTCAAAGTTAATTTAAACTTTAATTTTACAAATATTTACCAAAATATACAGATCTAAGATGTTTTTCTCCATTTTCATCAGATTCAAAGTCAAAAAGTCCATAACTCATGTTTATTTTTATATTTTTGTCAAAATTAAATTTATAAAAACAAATGTCCAACATAAAAAGTTGGGATCAAATTTTTTTTATCCATTTTAAAAAACAAATTGGAAAAAAAAATCATATGCTTACAAATTTTCTCGGATATGATAGATCTAAGTTTCTATTTTTATAAACTGTTTTTTTTTTTAAGTAAAGATGTATATTGATATGTACTTGGATATAATTGATTAACTATAAGATATGTATATTTTTCACACTTAGTTAAATTAAACTCTCAATTTTTAATAATAATTAAAATTCAAATTTGTATCATACAAATTTCTCTCAAATTTTTATTTAAAAAAATAAAAAGGAAATCTATGAAACCTAATTGTGAAATGGCTTGAAGGTATTCAATGTTAGGGTTTATTAGGGGATGATGTGACTACATATTTCGAAAAAGGGAAAGGGGCCTAGCGAAATATCAACTTTCTGTTATAAGACTTCTCCCAAGGCACACTAAGAATCTAGACTCAATAACTTTTGTTATTGAATAATTGTATAAAAATTATGTTGCATAATATGTTATTCCTAACATTTTAATGTTGGAGGTTCTGTTTAGAATCTTTTATTTCAACTTCAATTCCTTTTTTTTATTAGATATAACAAATAGTTTGATATTTGATTATTTAATATATCTATGATATTAATGAGCTAGAGGCGCGCTAAGGATCACTTACTCAACACACTGTGATGCATCAATTTGTTAATCACAATGCATTAATTTGAATCGCGATACACAAATTGGATTTGAGATCCATAAATTGGTTTCAATTGGGGTTCTAATGTACAAATTGGATTCTCGATCCTTAAATTAGATTTTATTTTGTGGATTGCGATGCAAAATCGATGATGCATAAAATCCCGATGTAGAAATAGGATTCGATATGTGCATTGTGATGCAAAATCGATGCATGAAATGATACTTTGCGCACATGTGTTCGGTTCATTAAGGGTATCATAATATTTTCTCCCAAAAAAGACCTTTAAAACTTTTAAAAAGGGACCGACCTAATTTCACCCAAAAAAATTTGTTCACCCATAATTGTCGATATAATGTAATTTATATCTTTCAAAGTAAAAGGGATTGGGTCAAGGACATATCGGGACCATCTAAAGCTTTTGTATTTTAATTTTTCAAATAGTATAATCAATGATAAGTCAGTCCTAACTTTTATTTTATTTTTTAATAATGGAAATGTTGTTTTTTGAAACATATTTATACTTATAAATTTTTAAATGAAATCAAATGTTCTACAAATGTTAATCATGTGTTGAATGAATGTTGGAATTTCAGTAATATTGCTAGGTAACATATATATCATAATCTTAATCTTTGCGTTAAAATTATTTAACTAATTTATATATATCGAATTTATAATATTTAGTTACAATTATTTGTCTATTTTGTTAGCATTATTTGTTATTTATTTATATCAACGTATTATTTATTTTATTTACTTCGAATTTTATTATGTGTTAGTGATAGTCGTAATAATTATACATGTTCAACAATAAATGTTGTATATAAAGAAGTATTCCAAATGTATAATAACATTTTCAAATTTATGTAATTTTCTTTCTTTTATTTTACTGTTTATTATATTTTATTTAATTTGTTCATATTAAAGTTTTTAATTGTATATTATTCAACTTTAATTGAGTATATAATTTTATATATGTGTACAAACCGTGCAACGCACATGTGTATCACTAGTTTTAATGCAGAATTACACTTTGTGATAAAAAAATATCTGACACATTTAACGGCAAAAAAGTGACATTTTAAGTGAACAAATGTGATAATTTTCATTAAAATACAAAGTTACACTTTTATTACAAAAAATGTCATTTTTAATGCTAAAAAGTGAGATTTTTAAGGCCAATAATAATGATTTATATTTATAATGCAAAGTAACACTTCTAAGACTAAAAGTGATACAGTTAATGCTAAACAATGAGACTTGTAATGCGATAAAGTGACACTTTAATGTCAAAAGTGATGGTTTTTATTTATAATGCAAAGTGACACTTTTCAAAGCAAAAGTGATATATTTAGAGCCAAAAGTGACATATTTAAGTAAAAAAAGTGACACTTTTTAAAAGAAAAAAATTATAATTTCATTAAAGATTCAAAGTGACACTTCTAGACCAAACGTGACACATTTTATGCTAAAAAATAACACTTTTAATACTAAAAGGTGACATTTTTAATACTAAAAGGAGATACTTTTAGTGTGGCCCTAAATGCAACACAAAAAACACTAAATACCACATTCACTTAAGAGTTTAATTACTAATTAATCCTTTTATATAAAGGAGTTACAATTAATAATAATTAATCCTTATATCTTTGAATACTGATATATATATATATATATATATATATATATATATATATATATATATATATATATATATATATATATAAACCCTCTGTTACAATTAACTATAAACTCTAAACCTTAAACTTGTTCCTTTCCAACAGTTATTCAATGAATTCCAATCTGAATAACAATGTTCATGATAATTTCTCGGATTCTTCTTTTACAGTAAGTTGTTACCTACATCGTACTATATATATATATATATATATATATATATATATATATTCGATATTTAAAACCATGTTTAAAGAAGAAGAAAAAAAAGCCAGAAGAAGAAAACGGTACTGCCGAACCTGACAATTTTTTTTAACAAGACGATTTTTTTCACTTTTTAAAAAATAACCTGGCGTTTTTTTCAATTTTTTTTAAAAAGCTGGCGCTTTTTTTCAATTTTTTTATAAAAACAGTGGCAATTTTTTAAATTTTTTAAAAAATCCTGGCGATTTTTTTATTTTTTTATAAAAAAAGTGGTGACTTTTTTCAATTTTTTTTTAAAAGTGTGGTGATTTGTTTTATTTTTTTTAAAAAAAAAATGGCGATTATTTTTCACATTCCAGGCGATTTTTTAATTGTTTTTCTTTTGCGTTCGGTGTTTCTTTTTCACAAATTGTGATTTGTTTGGTGATTTTTAAAAAATTTGGGATTTTTTTGGCGATTATTTTTCAAATATTTTGATATTTTTTGGCGATTCTTTTAAAAAAATGTGATATATGTTTAGGCGACTTTCTTTTTCAAAACTAATATTTTTAATTACATTGAAAAAATATGTAAAAATTAAAAATAGATAGTAGGATGTATAACAACACAAAACAAATGTTTTTTTTTTGTTGAATATAAATTTTGTATTAATAATTTGTATTTGTTTTTAGGATCATCAATTTGAAAAGGAGCAACATCTATTTCCGCACGTCTCTCATTTTTTTTTCATAACTAATGAAATTTTTCCTAATCAAGCATAGGTAGAAGCTTGGGTTAGAGCTACCGGACGCGATGAGAATATATTTGTTTTTTTTTTTTTTGTTAAAAGAGTTAATATTTTCAAGAATGGATCGCGTAAAGTGTGGCTTGGTTGTGAGCATGGCAGGAAGTATAGGTTCAATGCTAAAAAGGTTGTGGCGAATATAAAGAAAAAAAGTTTGAAAAAACTTAATTGTAAGTTTGAAGTGTACTTGGTGCAACAAATAGATGTTGGGTGGAGAGTCAAGGTTAGTGAGTCGGACACTAAACACAACCATTCAATTGCAAAAGAAACGGAGTGACATACTTCAGCGTCCAAGTTGTCCGTAAAGGAGATTAAAAGGGTTGATCATCAGCTACACAGTGCTAACATCAAGCTGAAACAATTATTAAATGAATTGAAGAAAGAAGATCCTAGAAATAGAAGCACGATAAAACACGTAGAGAATACCCTAGTAAAGATAACAAAGGTAAAAATGGGATCAGAAACAAAAAAATGCAGTATTTTTTCAATCAGATGAGGCAACGTGAATATATTTCATGGTACAAGTGTGAGGAAAATACAAAAATGATGACAGACATTGTGTTTTTTTTAGAGAAGAAGGGCGGCACATGCGAGAGATTTATTAAGAAAAAAAAGAGATACAAACTTGAGGGGGACAACCAGCTTTGTCCTTATAAATGGGAGGACAGAGGAGCCAAACCTCGAAAGAGAGATACAAGAAACAAAAGAATTAAGAAAATCTAACATATGGGGTGTTACATGCATCAAGTAAAATGATCCCTCTAGTAGAGCAAGAGATGTCTGACGTATCGTGGAAAACCATATATGTATGAGTATCACAGGCTAGATTGGCCAAATTGTCAGCTGCCTTGTTGGCTTCACGGAAACAATGAGTAAAAATAAATCTCCCCTCAGCTTGAAATTGGAGAACATCTCTAACAATATAAGAATGAACCCAGGGTAAATTATGGCCACTTGTAAAGCAATCAAAAAGAACCTTCAAGTCAGTTTCAATAATCGCATCGTGGTAACCATGATCATGAAGCCATTTCACACCAAAATAAAGAGCTTTAATCTCAGCAACCATATTCGAGCAAACATTATAATACTGAGAATAAACAAAGATGCAACGGCCCATAAAATCTCAAACAATTCCACTACCTCCACTTAAACCCGGGTTGCCCCGACTATCTCCATCAGAATTAAGTTTCACACGACCAGAGGAGGGGTTAATCCAGGCAACATGATGAACTAAAATATGTTTCCTTCGGCCAAACTGGATTTTAGCACGACTTGATAAATCATAAATGTGGTAACCCGTTGCGTGCAGAATATTCTTAAAATCAGAAGTGATATTTTTGATAACCACGACAACAGGGAGACGATGATTATCGAAGGCAGCCATGTTGCGAAATTTCCAAATATGCCAGAGTATAATCGAAGGGAGCAAAATAAAAGGAATAGCTTTACTATGTAACCACCACGAGAAGCATGTTTCGTGAATTGAACCTGACTGAGCCGAGACCTCAAAGAGATTGTGGAAGTGTAACCAAATTGAAGAAGCAGTCGTACTATTAAGAAAAACACGCGTAAAAGTCTCGTTATGACCTTGATCACAACAGTAGCACTTAGAAGCAAAAGAGATACCTTTCCGACGAAGCGCTTCATCAATAGGAAGTTTATGGATGAATAGACGCCAAATGAAGACACTGATGTTCTTAGGTAGGGCCTTGTGCCAAATATATTCAGAAGAGAACAGCATGGGCTGAGGATCTCTAATCATAGGAAAAACTAAAAAGAGGGTGAATTTTCCAGAGGCAGTGGCAGTCCCATAGGGGCGATCATCAGACTCTAATTTGGACAAACCCCCTTTCTGCTCTAGCAACACTGTTGCTCATCCGAAGTCCCTGAAGTTGGTGGTGTTATTTCCGTATGTCCTTCTTATGGATACAACATATAAGACCAATAAGTATGAGATGCCTTTATTGGAGATTATTGGAGTTATATCAACTGGAAAAAAATATCACGTTGCATTCAAGTTCTTGAAGAATGAGAGAACTGATACCTTCAGATGGGCATTACGGGGGTTGAGGGATTCTTTGTTCTTACATGCTACAGCTCCGAATGCAATTGTCACATATAAGGAGTTGGCTCTAATGACTGTTGTTCAAGAGTACTTTCCAGAGTCTCACCATATGTTGTGTAAGAGACACATATCAAAAGATGTCGAGAAGTATATGGTGAACTTGATGAGCAAGCAGAAAAAAGAATTTACGGCGGTATTTATGGCGAGGTGGACAAAATTAGTGGAGTCCAAAACGGAGGCTGAATACATTGCTAATGTTGCAGAGATTTAAGATAAATGGAAGAACATCCCAACAATTCTTAACTATGTTACATCTCAGTGGTTGGAGCCGTACCGGAATAGATTTTTTTTTTGCTTGGACCAAACAATATATGCATTTTGGTCAACGAACGACCAACAGGTAAAACTTATACATTTTACGAATTGCAATATTTTTGAAATATGACGATGTTATTAATATGTATATTCACATTTTTTTCCCGACGTGTTACAGAGTTGAGAGTGCACATTCTCACTTGAAGAGATGGTTAGGCACGTCATCTAGGGCTTTTGATCTCATATTTACCCGAATTCATGATGCGGTGGAGCTTCAATTCAATGAGGTAAAGACTGAATTTGAAAGGTCTTTGAACACAGCACATCCTAAGACAAAATCAATTATTCTTTTTCGTCGATTGAGATTTAAAGTATCCCACTATGCCATTAACTTGCTAGTCAATGAATGGGCTCTAAAACAGTCGGAAAAAGATAAGATTAAAGATGATGTTGAAAAATGTGGATGTCTGTTCAAATTTAGTTACGCGCTACCATGTGCATGTGAAATGTGGACGATGTCACGGGAAAATGTTGCGATTGAACCACATGCAGTTCATCAGTTTTGGAGGACGTTGTCTATGTTAGGAGACCATGACATAAGTTCGACAAGAGAGACATCAGATGATTTGATCAAATGCATTCTTTCTGATATAAAAGATGAGCCTGAAGCCTGAAAATATCATTATACGAGACAATTCAACAATTTTGTGCATCTTGAATCAGTGGGGATGAGGGAGCCAGAAAGTCGCCCACACAAAGGGCGTTCGAAGAAGAACTCGACAAAGAGAGATCTTTCAGGTTTATTACTTGTTATATTTACACTAAATACTTTAAATGCTTACGTTAATTACTTTAAATATTTACAATTGTCAACTAAATTTACCTTACCCTACAACACAATCAGGTTATGAGCATGCTAATCGTCAGGCAGACAAAGCAGCACGAGGTCGAGGTCGAGGTAATGGTTGTAGTTCATCATGCTCAAATCAACCACCGATGAGTAATTCATTTTTGTACGCTTCTCATATGTCATCATTCATGATCCCTTTCATATCAAGTGTTCTAGATGTCAAAGGCGATGGAAATTGTGATTTCCGAGTCATTGTGGACTTTATTTATCATGATCAAGAAAAATGAGATCAAATGCGTAATGACTTGATGCAAGAAATGACTGAAAACTTCAACTTCTACGCAACCATCAACTTGATGCGGCAGTATGTTGAAGAGGGTCTCATACAATGTGATTTTTGGCACCAAGTAATCATCACTTGAATCTGGGATCTCTAGGATATGTTATCGCTACACGGTATCAATGGATTGTGACATGTTTGTGTAGTAACTTAAATGGTTGCAATACTTGGTTGCCGTTGCAAGCACATTCTGTTGATGGGCAACCACCACAATCGCCAACTGCACAAATTGACATTGGGTGGGTCAATGGGGACCACTTTATAGCACTTAAAATGAAACCCTATAGCCCTATGCCTCGCTTGCCCATACTCCCGGCATGGGAAAATTCTTGTGACCCTAACATACGAAATTGGCTGCAAATTTGGACGGCTCGACTCACCAATTACCTTAATTTAGAGACATCGTAGGGGGTGTATTTTTTTCTTTGAAGATTTGTTTAGTAATACTGTTGTTAACAATTATATCTGACAATTTATTTATAAATTTTGTCGTAACTATTTTTGGTCCAATTAAGAAATTTAGTAGAATAAAACTTTTTATTTGACACGTCTCTCATTTTAACAATTTGTATTATTTAAAGGGGTGCATGTGTAAAAATATAACTTCTTAATATAACGACTGACAAACAAATATGATTAATCATAATCAATGTGGACACATGACTTTATAAAAGAAAGTTAAACAAGTTATTATGACAACGTAATTTAGTACAATTAAGCAAACATTAAAAAATTACATCACAACAAATCGTCAAAATGTCTACAAACATCATCCAAAGTCTCACAAACCTTGTCCCAAGCAAGCTTTCCTCGTCTATCAGGATGCAGCAACCTGATTCAGGGAAGTAAGTACTCTACTCGCTCTGAGCTCAAGCGGGGAACCCTCAATGGCTGAGCGTGATCGTGATCGTCGTCGTCATGAGAAGCGTCATCGTCATCGTCATCATCAGTACTCGGTGTCACCCGAAAATGTGAGCGCTCCCTAAACCACGTTAAGTAAACCTCTGCAGCCTCAAACGGTACCCTAGATCCAATGGTTCTTGGGTGAACCACATGATGCCGCCATCCCTGGAAATTGCAAACCATCTCATCGTGGTAACAAACATACTTATGTGGGTTCCAACCTCTATACACCTTTTTTGGAATGTATACTGGGATAGGAATTGTCTGTACATATCCAAATTGTCTCAGGCAACGATCAGGCATGTATGGCTCTGTAATTTTCCTACAATGAATTATGCCAGAGAAAACACTAATAGGTACATCACGCTCAGGAGTTGTCCCATATGGAGTCCAAGTAACATGCAATTGATTAGCGTGAATTTGTTGCATAATGTTAATGAGATTAATATAACTATTGAATAAAAAACTTACTTGATCAACAGTCATGTGATCAAGCGTAATACGATAATACTGCAATTGATCAGGATTGTTTATCTTCATGAAATGAGGGGTCCGTCTGGAAGTGAGTGGCTCACCTTGTCTCCATTTTGATCTCGTGTTTGGCCCGAAGACATGAAAGTATTCATAGATCTAGGCCTATAAAATATACATTATAATTAGAGCAAATGTTAACTTATTATATCAAAACAATATAGTAATTAAACAATATACATACAACAAAGTCAAGCAACTAGCCATCTGTTTACAACCAATCCTAGATGCTATACCTAGCTGACGATATAGATAACATAGGGTGGCTGCACCCCAAGCGACTCTAGGGACATCAGCTAGATACAATAAATACATTATCGTATGGGCATTTACTCTGTTGGACGTCTTTTCCGTAAAAAGTGTCGCCCCCATCAACCAAAACAAATAACCAATCGCCCTAGGTTCGGGATTAACATTTTGGGGAGACAAACAGTCCTTTACAGTCAAGAATTTAATCCCACTCGACTTCACCTCTACATTTATTTGGGACATTTTCATGCGTAGGATGGTCGATAAGAAACCCTTGATGGAGAACATCTTAGTATTAGCAAGAAGGGGCCTCCCTTCAACGGGGATGCGTAATATATGGTGCACATCATGTAGAGTCAATGTCATCTCCCGAAAGACAAATGGAAACCATTAGTTTTTGGGTGTCATCTCTCAACGAATGTTGATATAAGTGGCATGTCCAAGTGTCGAAATATGCAATCCTTCAAATGCCCCAAACCACTACCAAATATCAATCCGTTTGTGGTTGCATCATCAATGCTCCAAGATGATAGACGATAAACAGATGCATGACAACCCAATACATCCCTTTCCTGTTGAACATAAAAAATAAAATATTATCAACCTTACAAAATTATTAACAAGATAAAAAGGAATGAAATATATGAGGTTGTGTGTAATTGACCAATAATATTCAGTGGATATGTCTAAATTATCAATAATATTATGTGTAAATTACCTCGTCGTGCCATATTGCAGCTGCAACTTGGCAGAGAAATCCTGTAAGTATCTCTGGGTCAATGGGACCTCCTGGATATGAATCCATCAACCTCCATATATCATCACCATCACCATAACCACCACCACCACCACCACCATCCTCTTGTCCTCTATAATGAGTCATTATAGTGCTCGAACTCGAACCAACCATCATAGTGCTCGAACCAACAAAATGAAATAACGACTGACCCATCCTACCCACTTCGGCCTCAACCTCATCCATCACCTCTCTCGGTATTGGAGAAGGACTTGTCTGGATAGGTGCAGTGCGAATTACGGGTGCAAATGGAGTCTCCACATGATTATTGGCAGCAATAGGAGAGTGTGGAGGGGTAAGATCATTCCTTCGGTTTGATGTTGTCACACGTCCGCCATATACTTTACTCATACTAGGCCATGCAACATCGGCCTGATTAGGGACATGTATATCAACAACCCGACGTTCTCCTCCACGCGTGTCACGCCCCAAACCGTCCTAGTTAGGCCCCGGTTCGGTACGTGAAACCAACCAACAACAAACTATGAATGAAACCAAAATGAATTTAATGGAAACATTTTCTGAAAATACTTCACTTAAATAAAATGGAGTCACACCAGACTCAAATTGTCTTACACCATAAACCCAAAGTTTGTAATTTACAAGATTCAAAAGGATTACATACAACACCAAGAAGACTGAATGTCTTCTACCATCAAACAAAAGAAACTACTGAATTGCGGAAGCTACCCCAAAAGACTTCACCCAATCTAGCACTTCGTAGGCCGCTGACGCTCAATTCTTCGCTTGGCTTTGATCTAAGGAAAACAAATAGGACGGGGTGAGTCGAAACTCAGTAGGGTTCAGGTGTACTTATATATGCCATGCGTGTATGCAACATAAGAGCGTGCCATGTACATTAGCGATGCATACACAAGATAATCATAATTTCCACAACTATAAGATAATATTCACATAATGCATGATATGACACATGAAGATAAGTATTCACACAAGTAGTATAATGGATTGAGATACATCTCCAATCAACCGCAAACCCCATACACCGCTTGTTATCTCGAACACAATCATAGATGGTTACTCACAATGTCCCGGGAATTCGAACACGGGCCAGGTCCCTACAACCCCGGCAGTTGTGATCTACAAAGCTACTACCTGAAAACCACAAGGTAGCCTTAAACCTCAGTCATGGCCGTGACTGAGGGCTTGAGCCCAATAAAACTCCACTACTAACCGGCACTGCACTCCGCCCCATGCTCCTGTTAGAGGGTCGTTTGACGCTCAACATAATCACAAAGTGTTACTCACAAGATCCCACAATTATTTTCAAACGCATTGCCAAAGCTGATTATTCACAAGGCCCAACAATTCTCATAATTGATTATTCTAAGAATCATAATGCTCAAGGTAGGATACAATGGCTTGTGAAGTAAAGTCATTGTTACCTAACACACTTTATTCACATAATTCACAATAATTCCACAATACTTTTCTAAACATAACTCCCACAAATAATATCACATTTCAATATGTTAACAGAGATGTTCGGGTACCAGAACCGAACGTTTACAGAAATGTTCGGGTGACCCAACCGAACGTTTATAGAAATGTTCGGGTGCCAGAACCGAACGTTTACAAATTCGCCAGGAACACCAGTTCAAGAACACAAAGTTGACCATACTTCTACACAACAATCATCTCTCAAATACCAACCTATCAAACACATAAATCTCATCATAGAACATCATATAAACCATAAATAACAATTTCATAAACATAACAACAATGAATGAGACATCTATAAGTAAGAATTCCCCTACCTCAAGAATGGTGAATCTCCAAATGATGATGCATGTAGAAGATAATTGGACCAAAATGAAGCTTTAAGCAAGGGGAACAACTTTAATGAAGACTCCAAGTGCAAACAATGAAGAATTGAACTCCAAATCAAAGCTAGAAGAAGAAGAAACCCATTTCTCCCATTCTCACCTCCAATAGGTGTGTTAGTGCGTAATAAAGGCTGAAAATTGTGACTCCGTCTCTCATGGCTGGTCAACTAAGCATTTAAATAGTATTTAACTAAACTACAAAATTACCAAAGTGGGTTTAATGAAATTAGACTCCAAACCCAAATACAACCACAAAATTCATACTGATTTTTATCTAGCCATAAGTTCTAGTAGATCAATGCAAAAAAATAAATAAATAATCACGATAACACATATAATTTATATCATTTAAGTTTTCGAAAATTTCCGGGTGTTACAACGTGTGCGTGCTATCTTATTTCAAATAAAAAGAAAGTAAAGTTAGGTACAATTGATAAAAATATACGTACAAATATTCTACTTACTTATAACTCAGTAACCAACCAACAGGAAATAGAATAAGTGCATTTATGAAAGACACAATAGTAAAATAGATGTAAGTAACTAATGATGATAACATGTTTTCTATAGTTAAGGGCATCTAGAGTTCTTATATAAGGAGAAGTGGGTAGAAATTATTATATTAATAAAAATAAATAAATTATTCAACCCTAAGGTCAGGCACTTTGAAAACAACAAAAAACGATGGGAAGAAATGATTTTGTAGATGAGGTACAAAAGCGCAAATCGTCAATGCATCAAGAACTATGTACTTCTTGTTCACAGCCAATTGATTTATTAGATATCCATATACGATGACTATCTTCGAGTTTGAGCACAAACAACATAATTAAACGACATTCAAAAAGGAGAAGAGATGATGTTGATATCTACAAATATTACGACTAGCTTGTATATGTATATTTACATACACACATAATTTGATATAAAAGAAATCCATAAGAGGGAAACAAATTTACAAGGTTGGAGGACAAGGAGTCCATTGATATAAGTAACAAATAAGGGATAATTCAGAAGGCCTCTTGTAATGATCAAGTTCTTGTCCTTGTGGCATTCCTAAGAGTTAGTTTGGATGTTGTTTGGTTTCGCCATACTCTGAATTGCTGCATTTGCTATAAAATACAGTAGTGATGTAAGAGAATGGTATTGATAGATTACATCAGAATTCAGAAAAATCACAATTGGAACTCTCTCTCTCTCTCTCGTTCTAAGTTACGTTTGTGTTTGTGCTTTTCATCAAGCAGTAAAAAATGCCGGCTCTCAAGAAAATTGCCAGGTCTAGTTTCATCTAATGGAGAAAATACCAACGTTTGATAAGAACACCATGATCAATGTTCTTGCCAAGTCATTCCAAATGTTTATGCAACTAAAATGAAATATCTAATCCGTCCAACTCAGTCGAGGACTGGCAATGGTTCATTATATGCAGAAGAGCATAATGACCTACTTTACTGAATAAAGACTTAATCCATCCAACTCAATGAACAGACTTGTTTTAGAATAAAGACTTTGTGCATAGAAAATGTTATCTACTGAAATTTATGGAGATGGCATAAGAGAAGTAAGTATCCAGTTCAGCTAATATAAGCTGAACCGGCCTACTTTACTTGACTAATCTAATCAGAGAAAATTTTCTAGAGTAGGTTTTCAACACTCAACAGCGAACATATCATAGAACATATCTATGGCCTATGGGATTCGCTTTACTTCATACTCGTGGAAAATTTTAAGAGGCAACTGCCTTGATACGGGCCTCTCTAAAGAACAAATCTCTAAAGTAACAGTCCCTGCTCCCCAATGTAGAAGACACTTGCTAACCTGGTCGATATTAGACCGGTTGATCAAAACAAAGCCAAGGCATTTGCCAACAAAAATCCACTCACCTGAAAGGAAAATAACACAAAGAAAGAAACCAAAGGTAATATTACGAGTGCTATATTCGAACTCAAGTGTGTCAATAATTAAGCACCCTATCTTGAATTATATACCCACCAGCTTGTACAAGAAGAATTTTGTTGTTGCTAGATATCTTGTGACAAAAAAAAAACAAAAAAACTTTAAGCATAACTCAAACAAGAAGCTACTCCAAGCAGAATTGTTATTTCCTTTCTCTAGACTTTACTCCCTCCAACCATAAGAGTCCTCATAAACTCTTCCAAGTCAATGTAACCAATTTTCAAATCAATATTTAGGATATATTTATTTAGTTTAGAGAATAATACTATAACCATTATCAACTCCACAGAAAAGATACCACGAACAGAGAGGCTTACAGTTTAGGATAGAGAAAAAAATATATCCAAATTTTCATTTGAAAAATGGTCAAATTACCTTTGAAAATTAAACTGGGACTTGTTTATAGGTTGGGCAGATTTTTTTTAGTGTCTTTGAAACTTCTTGTGACACTTGAATATCTTAATATCAAAGAACTCACAGCCTTCCAAACAAAACTAAACCAATACAACAAACATACAAGTAATTCACATTGATTGAAACCTTAACTTCAACTAAATATCCATTATGTACACCCACATGGTCAAAGTTCAATTAGAACTGTAACATTCATAAACTAGATGAATCGTACCATGAACTACCAGTGTAGGAACTCACCTTGAAGCTTAGATAGTTTGGAGACTGAAAGACGCCGACGGAGAGTAGGATCGAAGACGGGCTCTCTGAGAGTGAGTGTGAGAGACACCGACCAAGAGACAAAGAAAGAAGATAGAGTCACTGGAGAAGGGTTAGGTCGATGTCGTCCGATTTTTGGGATTTTAGCCGTTAGGTCGCTGTCTTGATTTTAGGGGTTAGATCAGAATGTGTTTTAATTGAGCTTAATTAAGTTTTTTTTTTAAAAAAATTGAGGGTAGTTTGGTAAACAAATCTATTTTAAAGTTTTTTTTTCTTTTAAAATGGAAGGAGGATAGTTTGGTAATTTAACCTCTTAAGTGATGTTACATTTATGGTTTTTCGGTGTAACATTTAGGGGTTCTGTACTTTTAATACTAAAAGGTGACACTTTGAATACTAAAAGGTGACATTTTTCATTTATAAACGTGAGTAGCACTGTAATTTCCAAAAACTGATGGGTTGCATTGAAATTTATGAATCTTGATCCACTTACCATGGATAGGTCTGTGTTATAGATTAAGATTTGTAAGCGTCCTACACAAGTTTTTGCCTTTTAAAAATTGCTACGCGACGCTCGGTGTCAGACGTATGCTACCAGTATTTTAAAATCGCTAGGTGGGTTCTAAGCATCATACCAATGCCTAGGCAGGGTCTAGGCGAAGCCTAGAATTAAGAAACCTTCAAATATACAAAAAGTAATTATCACCAAATAATTTTAAAATAATGATTAAATTATAATGTTACATTTTAAAAATAAAACCAACAATTTAATATCATTGCGACTGAGTAAGTTTTTGACGATTTACTTTATTTCAAGGTGTCTGGGTGGCACGTTGGCCGGTTTTTAGAACAATGAGATTTACGAGTACTCCACCTTTGTGCATGCAATGTACACATTTTACAATGATAATTTCTTCTCTTAGTTTATAATTTTTACTCTATAATTAATGGTAAAAGAAAAAACAATAAACTTACCGCCATTAATGTGGAATAAAAATAATTCTACATTTCTTTTAATTTGTTTGATTAAAAAAACTAATAATTAACTCGCATTTCAATAGCATTAAATAAATGTTTGAGAAAACAAAGAAAACTTAATATTTTATTTGTTGTTAATTTGATAGTCCAACTAAATATGCACCTTTATTTTTCCATGGTTCTAAAAGTCACTAGGCGGGTGTAGACACCCCAATTTCGTAACCCTAATTGTAACATTCTATAAAATGTTAAATTCAGTCGAAATGACTAACAAATGTTAAACTTTCAACTGATTCAAAATGTCAAAAGAAGAAACAGGAAAGGAAACAGACAAACAATGAACAGCAAGGGGGAGTGTAAATTCCCAAAAGAAAAACAAAAAGTGGTGCAGCCTGCCACCAAAATGGGCGTTGCACCCAAAACTGTCTTAGGGGGCACCCATTTATGTTTTGTCCATCCAAGCTTCCTTTTTTGATGCAACTCTTTTAGCGCAGAGTACATCCATTGAAAGCACAAATATAAAATATCTTAGCCTTCCTTCGAGGTTAAGTTTGCTCCTTCACAGCCTATAAATAGAGGCTCCGTCCAGTACAAAAGGGAGGAGTTTTCGACGAAGAAATTTTATGGAGAGAATTACAGTGAGAAATCTCAAAGCGCTGTTAAGCTGTCAAAATCAATTTCGCCCTTTAGGTTGAGCAATCCTCCCTAAACACTTATACACACCGTCCAAATAGAAACCTAGTTAACCGATTAGGTTCTCTCCCTAAACACTGACTCCAAAAAGCTACCAACAAAGTAGCATACCTGATTTCAAACACGATATCAACAAAAATCAACAAAAAACAAGCAGTTACTCCGCCCGGATATAGAGGTGGAAACCAACAAAAACAAGCAGTTACTCCATACGGATAGAGAGGTGGAAAGCAATAAATACAAGAGATTACGCTGCCCAAATTTCAACAACAACAACAACAAAAACAAAAAGAATTTCTCTCCCTGAGAGGACAGAGCGAGCACACCCGAAAGCCTGCCTAAGTAAAGTTGTCCCGGGTATATACCCTCACGCTTCAAGAGGTAAGTACCCAAAGTTATTTTAATTTCTACTTAAAATGATATTAGTATGGTAATAATATAACATAAATATAAGTCGTTATGCTGGTAGAATTTTTATTATAAATAGCTATAAAATAAGTCGTTATATATATATATGTGTGTGTGTGTGTGTGTTTTATTTATATTAAATTTATAAAAAGAGCATATTTAGCTTAAAACCCCATTTTGAGACCGAAATGACGAGTTAGATGTCTAATCCCTTCCTAACTCGTAAATTAGCCTCCAAACTCGTACATTTTGGTATTTTCGGTTTTTCTCTGTTTGACCCTAAAATAGAGGTGGCGACTCTGTTAACACATTTTTGAGTCCACAATGAGGCCAAGCGTATTCCACACGCTTAAGTTTTGAAACCACCCGCTTTTTAGTAGCGAGGCAGGTGCGAAACGAGGTTCTCACAGCGGGTGCTAAGAGCCAGACTAGAGCCTAGAGACCTAGGCGAGGACTAGGCAAGTCCTAGAAATTAAGGCCTAATTATAGTAGTTCTCGATTTTTTAATGTAAATTTTCAAAATACATCAAACATTTGTGACATCAACACATATTGACTACATTATGTAAATTTGTAAAATAACTAAAATTAAACATATACTAGCATTTAAAGAAAGATAACCCCCAGGAATGAGTAATCTGCAGGTATTTCCTGGTTTAAAACAACTGGGCTGAATGTATTTAAAGAAAGGAGTGGGCTTTTGTAAAGATGCAAGTGTAATCAGCATCGAAGAGTGGGCTTCCTTTTATAGTAGAAAATTGGAGAAACAGACGAAGACAATGCATCAACAGTAGCTAGTAAAAACTACAGAAGAAGCAAAAATGAGCGCCCCCCATTACCATTCTGGGCGCAGCGCCCATTTCTGCCCTAGGCCGCTCCCGAATTCGTCCGAAAACCGTCCTGGTATCCTAGTTTGTCTCGACATCTCCTAGCAATTGCGTACACCGCTCTTGTCTGGCCACTGGCATTTGTCTGAGCATAAACCTATCTAGCTAGAGTTCACGGATATTTGGCATAAAGGAAAGAGGTCAAGGAAAAATAAGGCTGCTGCAAATGCTTTCCCCGCAAGCGAAGGCAGCCGAATTAAAATCTGTCCGGATAAATGCCCAACCCAAAAATCGTCATTTTAAAGTACAGTGTGTCTTTATAATAAAATGGTACATTTTCTTTTTGTATGCGTCGCTAAATGAAGACATTGCATTAATAATAAATAAAGTGTGAATTATATTACAATTACAGATAATAATAACAATAAATAAAGAGAAAGGAAAGAAGACTATCGAGCCCGTATTGATCTGCTCATCTTAAGGCCTCCACTTATAACCCTGGGACCTGCTCCACCGATATGGTATTCTCGCCCCCTCGATCTAGTTTGACCCGAGCTGCCGACCTCATCGTCATCATTATCTCGGCCTCAGGCGTGACTAACATTATCGTTGCCCCATCATGACAGCTCATCCATGGCTCTCTGATATAACTGGGCAAGGCTGAAAAAGCCTTTCACCACCTTATGATATGATGGAACATCCACCTATTGGGATAAATTATGTCATTTCGAAAAAAAGAAATAATGACAAATGCGGAAAGTAAAAAGAATAAAAGAGATAGTATACCGCGCGTGTCCTATCTGGAATCCGGTACGGCTCAGGAACGTCAACATCGGACAAAGCTTCCTCAAAGGGTCTCCCTCGCCAAGAATAATGAACATTGAATAAATCCCCATCAAAGTCAACCACCAGTCATCCAATGACCAACGACGCAACAATATCTTTCACAAAGCGCCGCCCTGCAAGTGAAAACAGAGAATGGAGATATTTCAACAAAGTCAACCATTGGTCATCCAATGTCCAGTAGCTAAACAATATCTATCACAAAACGCCGCCCTGTGAGTGAAAACAAAAGTGAACAATCTCCAGCAAAGTTAAACATTGGTCATCCGATGACCGACAATGCATCAATCTCCTTCACAGAACACCGCCCTGCGAGCGAAAATAGAGTATCTGTATTTTATTTTTCACATGCATTTTATCATTTCATTTTCTGCAAAAATCTTTGGTTTTCATCATGTTTTGCTAGGTAATGCCATTGGAATGTTATGCATACATCTAAACTCGCATTGTTCGGTTAAAGCTGAACTACGTTTGGTCTGATTTCTTTTATAAGGATACGTAGGAAACCTATTCAGGTAGGCACGATCATCATATCATAAAATATGTTGCATCGATAAATGTTGCATCATAAATGTGTTCCATCCCAACAAGAAATGGTGCATCGATAAATGTTGCATCATAAATGTCAGTATCATAAATGCTTACATGCTTCTATATCAAAATGTTTTCATCATCATATTTTGCTAGGTAATGCCCTAGGAATGTGATCCATACATCAAAATTTTCATTATGTTATGCCTTATTGCATTTACATGTTTCCCCAGCAGTCCAGAACCGAACTACGTTTGGTCTGATTCTTTTTATAAGGATACGTAGGCAGCCTATTCCGGTAGGCACGATCATCACCGCACAATGTATGTTACATCATAACCATCACAACACAAATATTTGCATGCTTGCGTATGCAAAATGCTTACATGCTCCTACATC
Organism: Codonopsis lanceolata; assembly: GCA_013146195.2. Lineage (NCBI taxonomy): Eukaryota > Viridiplantae > Streptophyta > Magnoliopsida > Asterales > Campanulaceae > Codonopsis > Codonopsis lanceolata. The sequence goes on along the minus strand of CM028384.1, from coordinate 14,263,839 downwards.
AAATGTTTTCATCATCATGTTTTGCTAGGTAATGCCCTAGGAATATGATCCCCATCATGAAATGTTGCATCGATATATATATATTGCATCATAAGTGCGTTCCCAGCAAAGTACGTTGCATCAATAAATGTTGCATCAAAAATGCGTTACATTCTACATCATGAAATGTTGCATCCATATGTTGCATCATAGATGTTTCCACCATCGTGTTTTGCTAGGTATTGCCCTAGGAATACGACCTTTACCAGATGTTCCCACCATCGTGTTTTTGCTAGGATACCCAAGATAAAACTACCCAAATGTAAAGTTTACATAACTATACAAATTGTCGTCCTTCCAGGATACAATAATACAATTATAATAAATAGAATAATAAACAATGAATAATACTCCACGAGCTAGTACTCAAGAGAACTACCTGTTACAAATTGCGATCTACTCGACCTCAACCCGAGCTATCGATTGAACTCCACAATAAGGAAACAAAGGCATGGGATGAGTCATAATGATCTACTAAGTTATTATATGCAGCAATATGGCATGGCAAAATGCTCAATCATATATAATCATGGCATCATATGAGTATACCATATATCATAAACATGTACTGCATAATAATAGGCACATACCCACATAATCCACATAAACTACATAGCACAGTAATGATCATATAAGTGCTCGTAAGTAAACCACATAGATTAGGATATGTTTCTCTTATCCGCTTTCGCTATGTTGCTCCTACAATACACGTGCAAAACCAAATTTGCCCTCAATAACCATATCGTGGTATCGACGTCCCCGAGACTTATCCGCTTGAGTTCCGTAGCTAACCAAAGTCATGTGTATTGCTACAATAGTGGGGCTACATCCCCACTGCGGCCAACAGTGGAAAGGTGTGTACAAATCCCGGTACTACGATCCATAGCGCTCACAAATCTAATGATTTGTAAAGCGATGCATCGTCCCACAAACAACATTGAAACCAAATATGCGAGCTGAGCTTAATGCAATGCAGTAGATATTTACTTGTAACATATCAAAACTTGACAAGGTGACAAAGTAGGGAGCCTTATCGAAACAAGGAGGTCAATGATCCTACCTTAACACATTACCAAACACATACGGAAGGTAATCAATATGACATACAAGCACATATTTTGAAGTATTCCCACACTAAATCAAACTACATATTTAGTTAGTTACCCAACACACATTAAGGTACATATTGATCCTCAACACACAATCTTCACAAATAGTGATTGAGTCCGAAAGTAGCAAACTCAATCCATCTCAAGTAGGTTTTATACTTTACCATGAAAACACGATTAGGCATATCGTTGCCATAAAAAAACCACTCACAAAGGAGCCACAAATATCCAAGTGTTAGGGTACACAATGATCCCCGAATCACAAACATGTTGAGGCTATTACTTAGTCTAACCTCGCTCACATATCAAACTACACATTTAGTCTACTAATAACCACACATTGAGATCCATAATGATCCTCAACTTGCAAACCAATTAAGACTACCGAGTTAGTTTATACACATTCATAAGATGAGATTATACACTTAGTCTCCAGTCACAATCACATCAGACTTCTATTTAGCCCTTACTCATAGTGTATACATCAATACACTCAAACTAAAGCCTAAAGCGTAACATGACTATCCCATAGTCCAACTCTCACAAGTGCCAAAAAGTGCACTGAACCAACTCTCGTATGGTATGGTAGTTCATCCATTGAACTATTTCGTATTATCATTTTGAGACCATATAGTAGTCTCTAACATTCCGTGCCCTAATGTGCACGCCCATAGTCAACTCTCGTGAGTCGCTAACCCAAGTCATCAAATCTTCGAACTTCACAAAGCTCGAATGTATGGCTTACTAGATTACTTAAGCGTCACAATACGATGATCAACGAAGTCTCTAAGGTTTAGGTGTCACATTGGACACATACACATCAAGATTACATGGGTCTATACAACCGAGACCAAACGCGTCTAAAAGATCGTAGGATTCGAACGCAACATTCATTAGTATGTTATCGATCTTAATTCGACTCCGTTGAGTCTTAATTTTACATTTCATATGTTAGTTCATTAATGACATAACTGGTAACTTCTTCAATTCACAACCTAGATGGTGTTCGTATACCAATCATCTCATACCAAACAAAATCAAGGCTATCCTCATTACTATCTCAGATATAACTCGAGACTAACTAATAAGTCTCTAATCGTCGAGGGCCCAAAAGGGGTACAATCACAATGGGACAGTTATCAAACCACATTCCTAAAATTCCTCAAAATCATACAAGGATTGTATCTTAATCCTTTACTAAGTCTGTGCAGTACTACCGTGCATGAGAGAGGACTTTAACGAGTCGGCATTTCAACCCTTATACACCCTAAATTTGTAAGGCTCGATACATAGCGGTTAAACCTTGCTAACGTTACTTAAATCGAAGTCTTATAATATTGAGTGTTATATAGACACAAAATCGGTCTCACGTGTCAAGAATTGAGGATCTTGTAATTGAGACCTGTAGGAACATAGTATGTTTAGAATTACTTAAACCCATTAAGTAGACTTTAGGAAATTAGTTAGTACTCATAGAAACTCACATACTGAATTATGATCTCTCTAATAGATATATTTAAGTGAAGTTCATTAGGTTGAGTTAATTATAGTCTTGCGTGATTAGAACATTAGTTAGTTATTAACTAAAATCAAATTGATTAGACTTTAGCAAGTCTAAAAGTTCTTTATGTTGAATCTCAGCAGGTAGACCTTCAACAAATGTTTTGCCACTTTAATGCAAGATAAAATAAACTTAGACTAAGGTAGGCAGCTCTCACAAGTCTTATTCTATCTGCCGTATGTGGGTTCCCAGGACTGCGCCCGCGCCTCGCACGCCCTTGGATAGGGGTGTGCATACGTGCGGAAGCGGGACACCATGCTTTCCATTCCACCCTCCCTTGTTTAGGGGAAGACGAAATTAAAAATGTGGAAAGGGTGCTGTCTAAAATAGCCCGTTGAATACGCCTCGATAACTTCAGTGAATTTTTGGTCCAATATGGGAGCTTTGAGTTTTCTGTATCAAATTATCCCTTTTTTAGGGGATACCAGGATGCAGGAATACATCACCCTTTCATTCTCATTCTCCCTTTTTTAGGGGAAAACGGAAAAGTGCAAGAAAGGATGTTGCGAGGCCCCACTATGGATTTTATGAAAATTGCCTTATGGCCTATTTCGGATCACTATGAGTACTTTGGGTTTTTTATATCAAGTTATACCTTTTTTAGGGGATACTAGGATATAGGAATACATCACCCTTTCATTCTCATTCTCCCTTTTTTAGGGGAAAACGGAAAAGTGCAAGAAAGGAGTGTTGCGATGCCCCACTGGATCCAAAATGTTTTATAGAGTCGCCATCTTTATTTTAAGGAAGAAATAAAGAAAAACCAAAAAAGGAAAAACTAGAGATTACAAAAACGGGTTCGGAGGCTAAGTTACGAGTTGGGAAGGTGCTAGGCACCCAACTCGCCCTTTCGGTCTCAAAAGCGATTTTTGGCTAAAGTATGTTTTTTGTTATATTTATCTAGCAAATAAATAATGCATTAAAAGACAGGAAATAAAAGCAAATACATCCGTGGCTACAATATTTACGGACTTGCAGCCGTCTCCTTACAATAATTACAAATACATTTAAAAATATTTGGCCATAATAACGGCTCTTTTAAATAGTACTTCCTAACTAAATCCGGGCATCACAACGACTTATATTTTTACATTGGGTCAAATTTGAAAATAACTTTTATAAATAAATGCCCTTAAAGGCTTTACCTTTTAGAGCGTGGTGTGCTCGCTATGTCCTTCTCGAGAGAGGGAGTCTTTTTTATGCTGCTGCTGCTGTTGCGGTTTGAGCAGAGTAACGGCTTGTTTTTGGTGATTTTGGCCTTTTTACTCGGGCAGAGCAACTGCTCTTTTTGAGGCTTTTGGACCAGGGGAATAGGGTGGATATCTAACTAGAGGGCTAGGGATCACTTTGACCGGTTGGGTTAACTTTTGGTGGAGTTTTGGCAGGGCTTCGAAGCTTTATAGGAGGAGGAAACTCACTATTGCTCTCGCTCAATATTCTCTCAGCATAACAACGACGCGGAGATTTTGTGATCACTGATCGGTCTCTCAGTTCTCCTGAAAGTGAGCCCCAAAGGCTCTATTTATAGGATGGGAAGAGGACTCATCGGGGATTACAATTTCTCTCAGCGTGCTTGATTTCCTTGTGCACCATGCTTCTGGATTTGCACATTGCGTTAACTGGGAGTGACACTGTAGCACCTTGGGCGTGGCCATAAGGCTCCTTGGGCGCCGTGCCAAGGACCCCTTTTGGCAGCGCCAAGGCACTATTCCAGGTTATAATTTTAACGCTTTAGCCCCTGCATTTTACTGTTTTGCGCATCCTGCTTTGTCTTTTGCATTTTTAAATCCTGTAACTTGACATTTGTTAAGTTTTAACAGGTCTTGATATTGCATGCCAGAGTTACATACAAGAGGTACGAATTGGGATGTCTATAGAGCCCCTCAACGATGGAGTCTACGGGTAACCTGAGGCTTACTGAGTAAACGAACATCGTTGATAAGAAATAGACTCTCCAATTTCGTGCAATTAAAACAGGGAGAGATGCAACAAGTAGCAGTTATAATGCAACAGTTTATAATGCTAACCAAACTTCCATATCCTAGACATATTTAGTCGGTTATACCAGGTTATCGTAGTTTTTAAGCAGATATGCAATAAAATGCTCTAATGGTCGGACCTACTAGTGTAGGCTGCCTACGTATCCCTTAATAAAGGAAATCATACCAAAACGTAGTTCCGGCCAAAACCAAAACAAGCATGCATGCGACGGTCGTGCCTACCGAAATAGGCTGCCTACGTATCCTTATACAAGGAATCGGATCGAACATAGTTCGTTTTAAAATGCCGACAAACAAGTGCGATGTTAACAAACAAGTGTTGTGATGCTAACAAACAAGTGTTGCGATGCTACCAAACAAGTGTTGCGATGGTCGCGCCTACCGAAATAGGCTGCCTACGTATCCTTAGCCAAGGAATCAGACCAACCGTAGTTCACACTACGGTGAACAAACAAACAACACAATGCTGGGCGGAATGCAATGCCTCCTCAGGAACTCAGCCTTCGTCGGAGAACAAAACCTTTCCCTCTGATCCGAGGTTGCAGCCCCTTAAGGGAAAGTTTCCAAACACAGCCACAAATGTATGGAATGCACTGCCCCCTCAGGAACTCAGCCTTCGTCGGAGAACAAAGCCTTTCCCTCTGATCCGGGGTTGCAGCCCCTTAAGGGAAAGTTTCCAAACACCAACACAAATGCATGGAATACTCTGTCTCCTCAGGAACTCAGCCTTCGTCGGAGAACAAAGTCTTTCCCTCTGATTCGGGGTTGCAGCCTCTTCAGGGAAAGTTTCCAAACACCAACACAAATGCATGGAATGCACTGTCTCCTCAGGAACTCAGCCTTCGTCGGAGAACAAAGCCTTTCCCTCTGATCCGGGGTTGCAGCCCCTTCAGGGAAAGTTTCCAAACACCAACACAATGCACAGAAAAGGGAAAAATACTTACCTTTTCTTACCTTTGCTGCTACTTTTGCGACCTCTGTCGTTGCTGCTGCTTTGCTGCACTTGTTACTTTATGCTGCTTTTGTTGTTTTTGCTGCACTTGCTACTTTTTGCTGCTTTTGCTACTTTTGCTGCACTTGCTACTTTATGTTGCTTTTGTCGCACTTGCTGGGGATTTTTCCTTTCTTTGCTGCATTTCAAGCTTTTGCTAGAAATCTTCCCCCCTTTTGCTGCTGCAATTTCCGGCCTTAACTGGAAATTTTCTTCTTTTTTTTCGCTGTTGCATTTTCTGGCCTTAGATGGAAATTTTCTTTTCTTTTTGCTGCTGCATTTTCCCCCTTTTTTTTATTTTTGCTTTTTTTCTTCTTCTTTTGCATGCATTTTTTCTATTTTTGCATTCTTTCTTTTCTTGCTTTTCTTTTTTTTTCCTTCTTTTGCATTTTTTTCTTCTTTTCTTATTTGCATGCTTGCACCTTTTTTTTTTTAATTTTGCATGCTTATTTTCTATTTTTTTTCTTTATTTTGCCTTTCTCTTTTTTTTTTTAATAAAATTCTTACCTTTACCGCCGATTTTCATGGCTTTCCTGCTTATTTTGCGGCTGATCTGCTGGGGATACAATTTTTCCTTGCTTTTGGATGAATGACCACTAAATTTGGTTAACAAAGTTAACTTTGTTAACTTTTTGTTAAACTTCAGGGGTCATTTTGCAGTTTTGAAAATTCGAGGACTTAAGTGCCGCAACTTCAAACTTTGGAGGGGGAAAAGAAAAAATTCATTTTTCTCCCTATAATGCGACGGGCTTGAGGAGAAAGCAGTTCACTGCTTCTCTTCTTCATTCTTTCCTTCTGCTTCCGCGACGGCCATTGTTGCTGCTTTGCTTTTTTCTTCATTTTCTTTCCATTTTTGCTCATTTTCTCAATTTTCTTCTACCAATTTGTGTTTTTTTCCTAGCAGATGGCTTCTTCGTCTTGATCTAGGAAGGGGAAGGCTCCAATGCATCCAGAATCGGGCGAGAGAAGGAGGGAACTCCCTCCTTTGACCCGAAATTATATCAAATATCGCTACTCCAAGAATGATTGGGGTAATATCCACCGCGATTGGAACACTCACGTGTCCAACCTTCCAAGTTCTTTGTAAGTTTTTCTTCTTACCTCCTTGGAAAATTTCTCAGATCTGCTAGATTTTTGCACTGCTTTGGGCTTTTGAGCATTTCTGACCCTGCTTATAATGCTCATGCATATGCAATATTTATGCTAAAATGATGCAATTTGGTGATGATGCATGAAATTTATGCAATTTATTTTTGCGATGCATAATTGAACTAGTGAGCACTATTTGACCCTGCAATGCATGATTTATATTATTAATGCAATTTGGGCTATATGATGCATGCTTTAGGCTGAAGAATATTTTTATATGCTACATGCCTATGAAACAAACTTTTCGGAATATAATGCAATTTTTTTTGGGTATATTTTCGGACGTATTTTCGGATACATGCAAGATAAAACAGAGATATTTTATGCAATAAAATTCACTTTTATGCATGCCTATGCTGCAGAGACATAATAAATGCCACGAAAATATTTTCGTTTCATGATTGACAACACTTTATTTCCTTTTTGCTAATGCGATAATGCAGATATTTGGATAATAAATGCAAATGATAAATGACTAATGCAGGCATATGTCATTTTATTTGATGCAAATGTAATGCGGAAAAATTTATGGGATGCTTGCTAATATGATACATGGACATTATTTTTTTCTATGGATGCAAAAAATGCAAAAAATGTGTTATATATCCAAAAGCAAAATATATATTTTATGATGCCTAAAATGCCAAAATACATATTTAAATGCAAAAAGATGCATCTTTTTTATGGGATGCTAAAGATGCAAATTAAAATTTTGAAAATGCTAAAATGAGATAAAGATCATTCTTTTTTTTTTTTCTTTAGATGCCCGAAAAAAAATAATTAATGCACATATGCATTTTTATTTTATTTTTATGACGATGTCGAGAATACAATTAAAATTTTTGAATGCTAAAATGCAATATAAATATATTTTTATTGCCGTGATGCCCAAAATATATTTCAAATGTAAAAGATGCGTTTTTTTATTATTTATTTTTATGCATGGATGCCAAAATTTATTATTATATTTTCTTTCTTACATGCAAAGTGATGTTTTTTTTTCTTTTTTTTTTTTTTTGAAAAAGATGCATCACAGAAATTATTAAGCTGCAATTTTATGATTTACAAAATACAATGTATGCATTATGCTTATTGTTTTTTATTTTTTCATTTATTATTATTAATTTTTATGCAAGGAAATAAAAGATAGTAAACTTACCTTTTCCTTTTCTCTCCCTTTTTTTTTTTCCTTTTCAGCTTCGTAGGCCCCTGCAACGGGTTCGGGCCACTTGTGCCAATGTTGCAGATATTTATCGCTTGCTACCCAAGGCGTCATAAGTTTTGGTGGAGGGCTCCGGTTTTAGCACTTTCATACACGCCTTTCGCCCCTTTCAGAGCTTTTTGCCCATTTTCAACGTGCTCCGGGATTATTGGTGGGATACTACCCACACATTCCCCTTTAGCGGGAGGGGGGGAGGCGACCATGACCCCCTGTGACTTTGCTGCCATTACCGATATTCCTACCAGCATCGGTAGGACTTTGAAGCCGGACTATACTCTCCGTCGGCGTCATGATGAGGTGGAGGACCTCCTGGGCTTTGAGCCGGAATATAAATCTGCCGACAAGATCTTTATTGGCAGCGTGCGGAAGTGGCTTCTGGATAATGTCGGGAGTGTTCCAGAAAATGACGGCGTGGCCGTAGCTTGCGTCGCCAGGGCGTTTTTATTTTTCTTTCTCGGCACATCCCTTTTTGCCAACTCGTCCACCACCTTCAGGGTTTCCATTCTAGCATGCATGGCAGACTTTGATCAGATCGACGCTTATGACTGGGGGAAGGCAGGCCTGGCTGAGCTATATGCTTCGATGGATAGGGCCAGCCGTAATGACTCACCGACTTTGAATGGGTTTGCCCCGGCGTGGGAGGTATATGCCTTTTCCTGCTTTTTGCGGTTTTTTTATATCTCTCTTTTTTTTACAGCATATATATTTTCATTGCTGATGAATCTTCCTTTCTTTTTTTTTTCTTTCTCTTTTTTTTTTTTTTGCAGGTCTGGGTTTTTTTATTTTTCCACTTCACGCCGGGTCGGCTACGCTAGCGTTTCCACGCGCCGCCTTACTTACTTGAGTTCGTGGACGAGAATAGAATAGAGCTCGGCGGATCGGATAAAGAGAGTGCGGGAGCGGTGCCGTTCAAGTGCGAGCAGCACTTTTTCCTTGGGAGGGCTGGAGGGACATTATCGATGGCCTTATATCTATCATATCGCTATATATGGGCGAGCGAGTCAACCGTCAGCATTCTGCAATTTTGAGACCTCCAGTTGTGCCTCATAGGCCTCCTTTCTGGGTGATAGAGTCGGATCATTTGCCTCTGATTGACTTTCTGGCTATGGCTTATGAGGATTTCCTGCGGTTCGTGCTTCATCCTCCCCCTCCTGCTCCTGCTGCCCCCAGACGGGCTTCAGATGCTTCTGCCAGGCCAAGACCTTCCATCCCATCTCTCGATGAGAATCTGGAATTCACCGAGCCTGATGATGTTTTCTCCAGCTTTCAATATCATTGGGGTGGGCGGATGGTGGAGGAAGTCCTTCCCGATGCTGATATCCCTGAGGAGCGTCGAGTCCCGGAGCAGGCCCGTTCGGTAAACACATTTCACTTTTGCATTTTTTTTTCATCATGTATATATTTTCATTTATTATCATTTTTTTATTTATTTCTTTTCTCTTTTTTTTGATTGATGCATATATATATATATATATTTGGAGACTAATATATTTCTTTTTGATGTCTCACTATTTTTTTCTTTCAGGTGAACATGTCTACCTACAAAAGGCTGCTGCGTGGCTTTTCAGCATTAACAAGCTTTATCAAAAGCTTGTGGACGAGCTTTCCTGCAGGGGGAACGATGCGGTGCAACAGACCAGGCGCCGGGATGATGATGACGATGATGCGGATGCCGGGTCGAGCCGTGCTCGGGGTAGAGGACGAGCATACAGAGTGGAGCGTCGCAACATCCTTTCTTGCACTTTTTAGTTTTCCCCTAAAAAAGGGAGAATGAGAATGAAATGGTGATGTATTCCTATATCCTGATATCTCCTAAAAAAGGGATAACTTGATATAGAAAACCCAAAGCTCCCATATTGGACAAAAAATTCACTGAAGTTACCGAGGCGCATTCAACGCGCTATTTTTAGACAGCACCATTTCCGCATTTTTAATTTCGTCCTCCCCTAAACAAGGGAGGGTGGAATGGAAAGCGTGATGTCCCGCTTCCGCACGTACGCGCACCCTTATCCAAGGGCGCGCGGGGCGCGGACGCATTCCCGGGAACCCATAGTGGCGACTCTGCTGGGGAGATCATTTTTATTTTAAATAAAAATGGAGGGCTAGACTCATAAAAAAAAAACTTTTTTTTTTGTTTTTCTTTGTTTCTAGCTAAAGTATGCTTGTTATATTTATTTAAGCATTTGAATATTCCTTCCTACACATCCGTGTTTATATTTGTGGATATGATCATCCATCTTGCAGTAGTTTCGTTCTAGTAACTGTTACATGTTTATTTAAAAATATATATTTAAAAAAAACAAAAAAATGCAATAACTTTCCAGGCAGCATAACAAAAGGGCCGGGGCTTTATTTTATTATTGCTTTAAGGCTCTATATTATTATTCCGTTCTGCTTTATTTTATTACACAAAATTTGTTCATTTATTATTTCATTCTGTCATTTTATTTTGGGGATTATGACCAATTTGTAATTAATAGGAATAGATAGATTCCCCGATTTTCTTTCTATTTCTTGACGTTATTGCCTGCTTGCTCGATCTCAAACTAAAAAAACCGAGAAAATCCACAAATAAAAGCAAGACATGTCATATCTGTGTTATTTTATGTTTTTATATCTAAAAAAAAAGCTTTTACTACTTTTTAGATACCGCACACACGCGCACGCATGTAAATATATTCCGAACTGCTACCCTACACCATGGCCAGCCTACCCCCTACATAAGCCATCGTTAGAATGCATATAGATTTTCAGGACACTTCAAAGATCGACCGGTTTTTGCATTACTGAATCGTGGGTCAACCACTGTAAAAAAGAAAAAAATGAATGAGATCAAAATAAAAGAAAATGAAATAAAAAATGCGTAAGTAAAAAAAAAGATAAAAAAATTTGCGCAAGGAAAAAAAATAATACACAGGGGCTGATTTATTATTCTCTGATGCTCGACCTAGATCATTTCGAATGGTGGATCCTAGAAAGAGTATAGGCCCTTCACCTGGGATCAATTCGATCTTGGGGAGTCGAAAGGCAGGTGGAATACGTTGGTCCTATACTCTGGAGAAAGAATTCATTGTTCCAGGAAAAGTCCTGAGATCGTCAAAATAAAGCAGGTGCTTATCCGGTCAATTGTAGGGAAAATAAATAAATAATAAACAAACTAATAAAGGCACGCTGTACTCCAAGCCCATAAAGCCTTTAGCCAGCCTTCTGATACCTCAAAAACCCATTTTCCTCAGAAACCTGGCCCGAATTTGAAAAGGCAGAGATAATACTGACCGGTTGATACGGGAAACAGGCACAAAGATCAGATCAGAAAGTATCAGAGGCATATCAGAAAAAGGGCAGTATCAGTTCAGAAGGTATATATTTGAGTAGAATAGAAGCTGAAAGTGAGCAGTCCACTATGGGTACAGATACAGGAGCTCCAGAGGACGCTCTGACTCCAGCCATGCAGCAATGGTTATATCAAAAGCTGGATGCACAGAATGATCATTTGTTGAGCCAAATGACAAAACTTGTACAAAGTTTAAAACCCAGTGGTGAGGTAACCTTTTCCCCTGCAGTCCCTCAAAAAGCATCAACCTCCCATGTTCCTCCAAATCCAATTTTCCAGCCAAATACTAACCCGCCAAATACCACCACTACCTTAAATCCGAATCCTCCACCAAATCCTTACTACCCAAATCTTAACCCTTTTCTACCCTATCCTCCATACCCTTTCCCAAGCACCAATATTCCTCAGAGTCCAAATAACTTTCCTTTCCCCATCACCAATCCGCTTCAAGGCAGCCGTATATAGACCCAAGAAGCTATAACCCGTCAGGCCAAGTTACCACTTATTTACCTCCTAATAATCCTGGCCGCCAAACCGAAACCGCCAATAACCAACTAGCCCAAAATCCCTATCTAGCCCAAAATCCATATCCAGCCCAAAATTCCTATCCAACCCAAAATCCTTATCCTGTCCAAAACCCAAATCCAATCCAAAATCAAAATCCTTACCAGAACCCTTACCAAACGTCTCCTCAAAATCCTTACCAAATACCACAACCATAAATTAATCCAGCCTTTCCTAATCCTACCAGCATATACCAAAATCCAACTCCCCCTCCCACCAAAATGGAGACAGACATGGAGAACTTGAAAAATATGATACTCAAAGTTCAGAACAAAGAAAAATTTTCTACGAACGCATTAACGCTAAAACCCTCAGCCATACTACCCTCAAATTTCAAAATGTCCGACATAGAAAAATTCGACGGGATTGGATGCCCTATCTCCCACCTAAAATCTTACTCTACTGGCATGCAATCAAGAGGGGCTAGTTTCGAAGCCATGGCCTCTAATTTTTACCTTACCGTGATAGGGGTTGCTAAGTAATGGTTAATGCTAGCAGATGATAACATCATGGGCACTTCGGAACCAAATAGCAGAAAGGTTTCTAGAAAGATACAAGGACAATACCACCACTGAAAATAAAAGGGAACTTGAGGCATGCACTCAAAAAGAAAATGAAACATTCACAGAATTTGCAGCTAGATGGAAGAATAAAGTCGCCCAAACTTTGGACAGACCTGATCCTTCTGTATCAGCCCGGTTGTTTATAAAAAACCTACAACCAATTTATCTTGAACGGTTGAGGTATCTTCCCTATGGTAATTTCAATACCATTGTTGAAATAGGGAATCGTATTGATGAAGAAATACGTACGGGATCCCTAGAAATTGATAAACACACACCCCCAATTTCACTCTGTAACTCTGAATCAGATGAAGAATCTTCGGAAGAAATAAACCTGGTTGAAAGAATTCCACTTGATAAGTACAATAATGTGCCATAGTCATATGAGACGAATAAATCTGCCAATTCTGTTGAAGGAAGCAGTAATACCAACAGGAACCTCATTGGACCTTACCAAGCAAAAAGAAGACATTACGATGAACTGAATGCCCCAATGTCCATGATTCTCCAAGGCTTAATGACACAAGGGGTTTTGAAACCAATGGAAAATTATCAACCTTCATAAAAGCTATCAGACACATGGGACCACTCTCAGTATTGTGAGTATCATCGTAGCAGTGGCCATCCCACTGATAAGTGTTATAAGCTCAGAAGTGTCATCCAAGATCTTATTGATAGCCAAATTATTGAGAAACCGCACCCATGATTGTTTCTAATAAAAAGTGAAAAATACCCTAGAATACCCTTGTATATACACCTCCAAAAACTCTTTGTACCTTTGAATATCCTTTTGTCAAATAAAATCTCCAGGAAACAACTCTTTTCAACTCAGCGTCAATTTTCATAAATATTGGGATCCTTGTTGTTTTTTGGCACCACTAACAATTTTGCAGGGGCTGAAAAATAAAAAAATTGACTACTATCATTTACTATTTTGAGAGGACTATCCAGAGGTACGTAATCATTACATCTCATTTCAAGGATAAAAAAATGATGATTATTTTAAAAACAAAGAAAAAAAAGGATTTCGTTCTCTCTAATAAAAAGAGAGAGTCTTCAAAAAAAAAAGAAAAAGGAGAGAGGTTTTTCTATATGTTGTCTTTTGTTTCCCAAAACATGTAAAGACAGGAAATCCCCTCACCATTATTCTCAATTACCATCTCCAAATGCATCTGCCCTTTTAACCTTTCATAAATGGATCACCAGTTGATTAGTGCATCGGCCGCCCTCGATTTAAAAAAAAATCAGTAAAGTCTTACTTCGAGGTGTCAGGGGCTACCACTTCAAAAAAAAAAGCAAAAAAAAAAAAACAATGAAAACAAGAAAAAAAAAGCAGATAGGGAGCCACAGAAGAAAAGAAAGCTGAGAAAGCCAAGAAAGCAGAAAAGTTTGGAAAGCTGGGATATCTAGAAAAGCTAGGCAACTCAAGGATCATACGCAACAATTCAGGACTAGGGGCTTTCAAGCCCAGGGGTATCTCTTTAACCCATATTGATGCCTACAGCCCATCCTTGCAGAGTATGCTCACTAATATATTTGGTCTCCGTCATTTCAAAAGCCCAACCAAGTCCTCAAATCGAGCTTTCAAAGGTATTTATCCCTATTCGAATTTGATAAATTCTTACTAGCTTGTCGAGTCTTCTTCTTGATCTTTGAGCACCATCTATCGCCAAAGTATCTGTTATAAAATAAAATAAAATGACGTGTCGACTCATGTGAAAACATGATAAAACTGCACGGGTTGATAATGAGTCATTTTCAAAATATGGACCCACAAACCATTAAAAATCTTTGTTTGATAAAGCAAACCTTACGTCTTGATGAAAGGTCATCTTCGACCCATTGCGACCGAGCTATTAAATGGCACACTAGGGGCTACCACTATAAACCATATACCAAAGCCTAACCGTTTCTAAAATTCGCTTCCCAAAGCTGGGTCGCTGCTCCACCCTTATATATATATATCCACCAAGAGTGACCAATCTTCTTTTATCCCAAGAGAAAGAAGACAAGATATCTCTTCAAGCACTCTCCCAAATTGCTCCAAGAGGTCAAAATCTCAAAAAAAAAAAAAAAAAAGAAAAAAAAAGAAGAAGAAGAAAAGGAAGCCTTTCTGAGCAATTTCCTCAAAATATTTCTCTTGCAACAAAAGAAAAATCAATCACTCTTGGGCAACTTTATGACCCATCGCCAAAGCCAAAAATCCGAGCTCCCAACCATACCTACAACCAGTCCGAAACCAAATTCTCGTCCAAACCCATAGCCTAAAAGGCCATCCAATGATAAACGCTGCGATCGCCTTTCCTAAAATAACCAAATCCATGACCCAAAATACATTTGAGCAAGAGGCCAATCGGATCCTCAACCCTAAAGCTAAACCTTCCAAATACTTAAACACTATACCCGAACCCGGTTGCTACACAGCTCTGTTTCAATTGGTTACAACATGATTTGGGTCCAAGACAGAACTCCTTGCTAAAGACACATAAAATTATCAAAAGATAATTGTTAATTAAGGTCCATAAAACTTGTGATACTTGGCGATAAACTTTGGATCATGACTCTTCTTTTGTCCATTAAAGTCATCCCTTTTTCTTTGAGCATACTCATTTATGTCCCCCACGAAAATCTCTCCAAATCGAGTCTTTCTGGTATTGTCTCCAATTAATCTCTTTAGAAACCTGCCTGTTTCATCCTACAAAATATGACTCATCGAGTCATCCTGGGGTTCTTCCCGCCGAACTCATTAGATGCATAAAGGTTCATCATCTCCAGAAGCAGCTATCATTTCCATCTCCGCCTGAAGGAACGAAGAAGCTACAAAATCGTGATCCCTAAAAAATAAGCAGCTTATCTTCGCATGCATTGAAAGACTGGCTCCCTATAAGGTAAAAGCTCGCTAGGTTGAAAACCCGAAAGGGCGGCCTAGGAAAAAATTAGAGCGCAAAAGAAATAAAGAAAGGGCAAAGAAAAAAAAAAGAAAAGAACGAAAAGCAAAGAAAAAAAACATAAAGAAAAAAAAGAGAAAAAAAAGGTGGTCCCTCTGAGACATCGATTAGTAGAGCTCCCTAATCCTGATCGAATTTCTTTTTTGAATGATGCACTAGTCAAAATGGCCGACCCAACACTCCATTCCCCTCCATCTCAAATATCAAAATCAGCCCCTATACTCATAACCCTTCAAAGCCAACTAGAAGCCACATCTCAAGCTCTTCTATTACATTTCCATCACTTTATCTTATCTTGTCTTAACATGTTTAAGAAACAAATGATACACATGCACATTCAAAAGTCTTTTTTTAAAGAGGAAAAGAAAGTTTCATTCGCATGCTTGCATTTTTTGTTTGCATCCTTTTACTGCATCTTATCAGGCCTTCTACCGTATCGACCCATGAAAAATGTTCTACCGGCATCTCGCCAAGAACCACCTCCAAGGATCCTCAGCAGCATCATCAAAAGCTACAAAAGCCAATCATCGACAGTATTTTGCCGTGACATTTCATAATCATCGTTTCTCTTATGCTGGGATAAGCATTTACAAAAAAAAAAAGAGAAAAAAAAAAAGAAGAAAGAAAAAATGCATGCATAAGGAAAATGCAAAGAAAAAAAATATGCTCATACAGCAAAAGCAGAAGAAGAAAATTTCCAGCTAAGACTGGAAATAGCAGCAAAAGAAAATTTTCCAGCTAAGATCGGAAAATGCAGCAGCAAAAGAAATTTTCAGCCAAGGTTGGAAATAGCAGCAAAGGAAAATTTTCTAGCTGAAGCCGGGAAATGTAGCAAAGAAAATTTCTCGCTAAAGCCGGAAATGCAGCAGCAAAAGGGGAAAATTTTCCAGCTAAAGCCGGAATTATGAAAAAGGAAGAAAATCCCCAACATGAGCGCCGCAAAAGCAACAAGAACGGTAGAATTCACAAAAGCAGCAAGAGCACCAGAAGTCGCAAAAGCAGCAAAAGCGGCAGAAGTCGCAAAAGCAACAAAAGCGGCAGAAGTCGCAAAAGCAGCAAGAGCGGCAGAAGTTGCAAAAGCAGCAAATGCGGCAAGCACCGCAAAAGCAGCAAAAGCGAAAATACAGCAAAAACAAAGAAGAAAGGAAAGCAACAGCAAAAGCAATGCATATTGCATCGCTCTCGCATCAGGTGTAATGAAGATACAATGAATATTGAATCTATTCCTGTGTTGATGCGATGGATATTGCATCTAGCGTTGTGATGCGATGGATATTGCATCCGTCTTTTTGGTAATGCGATGGATATCACATTTAGCATTGTGATGCAATGGATATTGCATCCGTCCTTTTTAGTAATGCGATGGATATCACATCTAGCGTTGCGATGCAATGGATATTGCATCCGTCTTTTTAGTAATGCGATGGATATCGCATTTAGTGTTGTGATGCAATGGATATTGCATCCATCTTTTTAGTAATGCGATGGATATCGCATCTAGCGGTGCGATGCAATGGATATTGCATCCATCTTTTTAGTAATGCGATGGATATCGCATTTAGCGTTGCGATGCAATGGATATTGCATCCGTCTTTTTAGTAATGCGATGGATATCACATTTAGCGTTGCGATGCAATGGATATTGCATCTGTCTTTTTAGTAATGCGATGGATATCGCAGCGTTGCGATGCAATGGATATTGCATCCGTCTTTTTAGTAATGCGATGGATATCGCATCTAGCGTTGCGATGCAATGGATATTGCATCTGTCTTTTTGGTAATGCGATGGATATCACATTTAGCATTGCGATGCAATGGATATTGCATCCGCCTTTTTAGTAATGCGATGGATATCACATCTAGCGTTGCGATGCAATGGATATTGCATCCGTCTTTTTAGTAAGTGATGGATATCGCATTTAACGCTGCGATGCAATGGATATTGCATCTGTCTTTTTGATAATGCGATGGATATCGCATCTAGTGTTGCGATGCAATGGATATTGCATCCGTCTTTTTGGTAATGCGATGGATATCGCTTCTAGTACTGCGATGCAATGGATATTGCATTTGTTTTCTGCGATAATGCAATGGATATTGCATTAACTTTGTGGCAACGCAATGGATATTGCGTTTAGTGTTGCGATGCAATGGATATTGCATTAAGTTTGTGGCGACGCAATGGATATTGCGTTTAGTGTTGCGATCAATGGATATTGCATCTGTGTTCTGCGATAATGCAATGGATATTGCATTAAGTTTGTGGCAATGCAATGGATATTGCGTTTAGTGTTGCAATGCAATGGATATTGCATCTGTTTTCTGCGATAATGCAATGGATATTGCATTAAGTTTGTGGTGACGCAATGGATATTGCGTTGAGTGTTGCGATGCAATGGATATTGTATCTGTTTTTGCGATAATGCAATGGATATTGCATTACGTTTGTGGCGACGCAATGTATATTGCGTTTAAGTGTTACGATGCAATGGGTATTGCATTTTGATGTGCGTTATTTTCACTAGGTTGTAATGGATATTACAACTATCTTTCCGCATAGCACTTGTTTGTTAGCATTTCAGCATGCTTGTTCTGGCTAGGCTGAACTACGTTTGATCTGATTCCTTTTATTAAGGGATACGTTGGCAGCCTACATTAGTAGGTCCGACCATCAGAGCATTTAACTTGCATATCTGCTTAAAAACTACGATAACCTGCTATAACCGATTAAAAATGTCTAGGATATGGAGGTTTGGTTTGCATTATAAACCGCTGCATTATAACTGCTACCTATTGCATCTCTCCCCCGTATTAATTGCGCGAAATTGGAGAGTCTATTTCTTATCAACGATGTTCGTCTACTTAGTAAGTTGCGAGTTACCCGTAGACTCCATCGTTGAGGGGCTCTGTAGACACCCAATTTCGTACCCCTGGTATGTAACATGACATGAAATATCAAGACCTGTTAAAACTTAACAAATGTCAAGGTACAAGGTTGAAAATACAAAAAGAAAAAGCAGGATGCGCAAAACAGTGAAATGCAAGGGCTAAAGGTGCCAAAAATGAAACAACAAAGCTAAAGCTGGCACCACCCACACTCAAAAAGGGGGTGGCGCCTAGTTTGAGCTACAGGATCTCCCAAACTGCTACAGGACAGCTACAGTTGTAATGTGCAAATTTCTTGGCGTTCTGTACAACTGGCTGAAGCCTGAAGAGAGAAAATGTAATCCCGGATGAGTCCTCTTCCCAGGCTATAAATAGAGCCTTCGGGGTTCACTTTCAGACACACCTTGCCTTCCCTAAAATTCTACGCGTCGTCATTACGCTGGAGAAATAGAGAGCGAGGTGAGATAGTGAGAGATCCTCTTATAAAGCCTCGAAACCCTGCCAAATCTCCTCGAAACTCAAAACCAACCGGTCAAAGTGAGCCTTAAACCCCCAGCTAGGTTTCCACCCTATTCCCCGGTCCAAAAATCTCGGAAAGAGCAGTTGCTCTGCCCGAGTTAAAAGGCCAAATCATTCAGAAATAAGCGTTATTCTGCCCGATGTCCGCCTACCTTAAGCAAACAATAAATCAAATCTAAGCAATTACTCCGCCCGAATCCCGAGGCCAAAAGGAACTTTCAGAAGCAGTCATTCTGCCTGAATCCCCACACCACTTCATCAAAAAAAGCCTCCCTCTCCCTGAAGGACAGAACGAGCACACCCTAGTCCGCTAGTAGGTAAGTTTTAAAATATTTATTTGTAAAAAGTGCTACTTTCCATCCGGCCCAATGTAAAAATATAAGCCGTTGTGCTGCCCGGATTTAGTTAGGAAATAGCACTAAAAAGAGCCATTATTATGGCCAAATATTTTTAAGTATATTTGTAACTATTTGTAAAGAGACGGCTGTGAGTCCGTAAATAATGTAGTCACGGATGTATTTGTTTTTTATTTCCTGCCTTTTAATGCTTTATTTATTTGCTAAATAAATATAACAAAAAGCATACTTTAGCCAAAAACTATTTTTGAGACCGAAAGGGCGAGTTGGGTGCCTAGCACCTTCCCAACTCGTAACTTAGCCTTCGAACCCGTTTTTACAATCTCTGGTTTTCTTTTTTTTTGTTTTTGCTTTATTTCTTCCTCAAAATAAAGATGGCGACTCTATAAAACATTTTGGATCCAGTGGGGCCTCGCAACATCTTTTCTTGCACTTTTCGTTTTCCCTTAAAAAAGGGAGAATGTGAATGAAAAGGTGATGTATTCCTATATCCTGGTATCCCATAAAAAAGGGATAACTTGATATAGAAAACCCAAAGCACCCATAGTGATCCGAAATAGGCCATAAGACTATTTTCATAAAATCTATAGTGGGGCCTCGCAACACTCATTTCTTGCACTTTTTCGTTTTCTCCTAAAAAGGGAGAATGAGAATGAAAGGGTGATGTATTCTTATATCCTGGTATCCTCTAAAAAAGGGATAACTTGATGTAGAAACCCAAAGCTCCCATATTGGACCAAAAATTCACTGAAAGTTACCGAGGCGTATTCAAACGCGCTATCTTAGACATCACTCCTCTCCCACTTTTAATTTCGTCTTCCACTAAACAAGGGAGGGTGGAATGAGAGTAGTGGTGTCCCGAATCCGCACGTACGTGCACCCCTATCCAAGGGCGCGCAAGGCGCAGGTGCAGTCCCGGGAACCCACAGTGGCGACTCTACTGGGGAGATCGTTTTTATTTTAAATAAAAATGGAGGGCTAGACTAATAAAAAGAACTTTTTTATTTTTCTTTGTTTCTGGCTAAAGTATGCTTGTTATATTAATTTATGTATTTGAATATTGTATTCCTATAAATCCGTGTCTATATTTGTGGATATGATCCTCCATCTTGCAGCAGTTTCGTTTCGATAACTGTTACAGGCATGTTTAAAAATATTAAAAAAATTCAAAAAAATAATATATATATATATATATATATTTATCTTTACATATCATATATACATATTTGTAATAAAATTCCGAGCAGCACAATAAAAGGGCCGGGGCTTTATTTTTAATATTGCTTTATTCTCGACTCTATATTATTATTTCTTTCTTCTTATTATTTTTACTCCGCAAAATACGTATATATTTGCAGTCATTCTGCCATTTTATTTTGGGGACATAGGACCAATTTGTAATTAATAGGGATAGATAGATTCCCCACTTTTCTTTCTATTTCTTAATGTGATTGGTTTGCTTGCTTGCGCTCAAACTAAAAAAGCCGAGAAAATCCACAAATAACAGCAAGACAGGCCATATCTGTTTATTTTCCGTTTATTTTAGTATCTGAAAAAGAAAAAAAGATTTTACTGCTTTTTAGAGGCTGCACACACGCGCACGCATGCAAATATATTACGAATTGCTACTGATCGATGTTTGATTTAATCTTTTTCCTTGCAAGTGGACAAGACTATTATAGAATAGACTTGGAAGCAAGGGTCGAACCCACAGAGACAAGTGATCACGAACAGTGCGATTATTAATAGCAAATTATTAACCTAGGGGGGTTTTTATTGTTTAATTCTACTTTAACTACTAGTTATAGATGTTTAACTAATTAGACAGTAATAACAGATATGAAGATCTTATGGTGAGTGGAAATCTAGAATTCTGGGTCTCACTTATATCTCCTTTATGTTCAATTCATAATAATGTCATTCAATGTCTTGGGTTCGTTCACTAAAAGTAGATATAGTCTGTTGAACAATTGGTTCAGCCTCCATCCCCGCAAAATTCATCCATTCTATATCCTAAGCACAGGAACTGTTAATCTAGCTGTCACCTAGATTTATGATCTATCTGTCACCTAGATCATGTAAGAACCTGGTCCTAACTTATCACTCTCGTGCATCGATAGGTCCAATTTATTGTGTTGGCGAGCCAGTGTACGACATATGCACTTGGTCATGCAGTTATCCGCACCTCTAAGCCTTTATTATTTGCGATTACATTCATTTGTTGAAAGCAATATAATATAGGGGTTGATAAACAACACAATCAACAAGCATTGAATAGACATATATATAAGAATCAAAACATAAATTCGATACAAGTTACCTCCCACCTCCTAGATTATGGATGATTTAGTTCATCATAGACAATGAACAGCACATGGAGATGATCGGATACATGATTTGATCTTCAATACTTGAAATTACAGGATCTAACTATGTTATACAATCTAAAACTACCTAAAATCTATGAAAAGAGAGCTTCCAGCCATCCTCTCTATACTTTGGCTCGGCCCCTGGCTTCTATATATACTCGGGAGTTGTGATTGGATCGAATGACTGTGTGAAAATTCGAATAGGTCGCATTCCGCCTACCTTGCGGTCGCAAGGTGTTGGATACCTTGCGTCCGCAAGGTCTCCAGTATGTCCAGCCTTGGAAATCTTGACTTGAGCCCTTTCGCCTCAGACGCTTACCTTGCGGTCCGCAGCGAGGCACCTTGCGTCCGCAAGGTGTCCAGATTGTACAACTTTCATTGTTTCTTCAATTTTCCTTTTTGGCCCTTCTTGAAATTTGCACTTAAAACCCTGGAGTTTCACGTATTTTCAAAATTAACCTGAAACTTACAAAACTTCGCCGAAAACATATATTAGTACCCAAAAGCCTCATGAAATAGCATAATTTAAGTCATAGAAGTATATAAAATCGACGTATAAAATACATCGATCAAATACCCCCAAACTTGAACTTTGCTCGTCCACGAGTAAACAAATAAACTTATAAATACAAAAGCATATAAATAACAAAAATTAAAATCTTTTTGTGAGGGTGACACTATTTACACTCCTCTATAAACCCACAAACTCAAGGAGACTCTTTCGAGTGACTCGACTATGCAGATAAATACAAAAACAAATAAATACAAAAGCGAATAAAATTAAAACATAAAATCTTTTTGGCTTCATCCCAAGTTATAGGTGTATGGCATGCAAGTAATCTCAGTTTGGTGCTCACCACATATATGAGGCTTAGTCATATAAAACCAACTAGTCTTTTCTCAAGATTGCTACTACTTTTAATTTCTCCGTGTGTGTGTGATCACCAGTCTTAAAGAATATCTTAACTAAAACAGTTTTATTAAGCTAAACACCACATTCATATGAAAATCAAAGTTTAATAGAAGATCATGCATTAAGAAGTATGAGATCTACCATCCAAACCCTGGTCACATGCATTTAAAGGTCCCAAGGATTTAAAAGACTTATACATCCATCCCATGCACTTCTATGTATGTCATGCAATGCTCTCATATCCCAATGACTTGTAATAGCTAAGATTATGCTAACACAGTGAGCTTTAGGGTTAATAAAAGTGAATAAGAAGTGTGTGATCAATTTCATGTTACTCACTTGACAGTAAAAACAACATAAGCATTGGCAAGAAGATCATTAGGTCTTTATAAGCTTGTAATGTAAGGCCAAGGTGTTGGGGGATTTGATGGAAAGGGATTGGAATTCAAAGTGAGAGAGTAAGACTACCCATTATCCCTCATACTTCCAAGCAAAGGAAGTTTTCCCTATTTAGGCTAGGACACCCAAAGACCACAAGTGGAGGGTGCTTTGTAACTTTAAGTTTTCTTCTTTCCCAAACTTGTTTTGGGCAATATCTTCTAAAATATCACATCATTCTAATCGGTAGATTTTTCTAACATATTTTCTCTTGAAAGCTATGCTTCCATTTGAATCTTTGTTTACACTCTTCTTCTTCCGTTTCATTTTTCGTCGATATATATATATATATATATATATATATATATATATATATATATATATATATATATATTTTTTTTTTTCAACGACGGAAGAAGAAGTCTTACCTCAAAATAGCCTAGCGAAAAAGTGGTCCTCTTATAATCAATTTCCCACCCACATCCTACTCTCTCAAAGGGTAGGCTAAAAGTGTATAGGCTTTTAGGGTTAAGTTAATGTGGGTAATAGAAGCGATGGCGAATGGGGGTTTCAATAGTGTGCTTAGCACACTCCATTCTTTTATAATAAAGCTCAATAGGGACACTAGGGATATATTTAGTATAGGTCGGGAATATTTAGGCTCTAACGATCCAAAGATGGCCTAAGTCATTTCTTAATGCCAAATGCTCACATAGTATTTAAAGCAAGTAAGACAACACAAAATATCATATCAACTATGGGAATTGGGGTTGAGTGTTTAGCATCACTGGATTTCACATAAGCATTCGCTAAGACAGATGGTAGGGACAATTGAGACTAACATGCAGAACACGGTTCGAAAGTGTGCTTGAGATATATAAATGAGAAAAATCTAAGGGATCTAACTATCATGCAATTGACCTAAGTTACAATTTAATGCAACAATTATGTTCGAATGGCTATGCATCATATTCTTGTGCATATCTTGTTGAAGTGAAATAGGTGTTATAAACTTTATAAAACTATTCTAATCAATCCATAGTTATGGTGGTGTGTGAGTGCATGAAAATTTGGAGAAAAGTAAAAGTTTCGCAAAATTAAGTAAATTCGAGGATCTAGGACTAACTATGCGGTTCATTGCACTAATCTCCTCATTGACTACGACTAGCATTACCACACCTAAACTTCGAGGATGAATATTTTGAATTATATATTTTTTTATATATATATATTTTTAAGAAATTGGGAGATGGAGGTGATGGCGATGACACAATTGATGATGGGTCCCATAAGAGGAACCCACGAGTATCCAAAAGGAGTGTATTACGGTCAAGGCAACACCTCAGAAAATCGAGAAAAAATAAAAGCAGGGAAAAATAGGGTGAAGAGTTAAATGGTCATCGAAAAAATCTTTCACCCTAAAAACATAGCCAACTCCATTCCTCGTTAGGCTAGGACACCTTAAGACAAAAGTTTTAAATCCCCCCAAACTTAATTTCTATTTTGTCCTCAAAATAGAGGAACATATGAGAGGATTGATGGGGTAGGACAAATATCAAAAGGAGTAGCGGGTCCCACGCTAACGAGCGAGATATTGGGCCTCGACTCAAGGTGAGTCGGGCGAAATAACGAATGAGGCGAAACTGGGGATCGTGCCGGGAGGAGTCCATACAAGTTGGGACATTTTGTCCCGGTGTTAACCCAACCGAAAAATTCGGTCCCGATCGGCATGCATTTGTGCGGCCACCGCTCATCATATCATTTGGAGGGCAGTTCCTCAGACATTGGAGATCCCACGAGTGGGTCCCTCTTCCTCTTCGGGTTCCTCCTCTTGAGGAACCCTCACTCTGGGCAATGGCGGTGATGTTCAAACAAAATGGCCCTAGTAATGACCGGACCGGCCTGACCTCTCACAGAAAGCGTGTTTGGGCATTCCCCACGCGCCTCTACACAAATCGGTAATCAAATGCGGGGAGCGAGAACCCGCCTGATTCGTCCTACCTCTAATAAGGGTCTTGATTTGGCCGTTGATCAAGCGACCAACATCAATAGACCCACCAATCATAATGGTGTAGGTCAAGACGGCCAAAATCTCCCAATTCACCGTGTTTTGGTGACTTGAGGGCATGAGACGTCCATGAAACAAATTTATACACGGGCTTGGCTGTGTGTCTTGAGGAAGGATTCTCTCATGGTGCGTGGTCCAAATGGTGTGTTACGGCTACATAGGACCACTCCACACCGGGAGAGCAATGGCGAGCATTGACTACCTCGACAGGGGATACTGGGGTTGAGGTGTGTGCTATAGTTCTCGGCACCAAGCAAAGTTGAGGTGCCGAAATATGTGTTAATGCTTTGGGTCAAAAATCAACTACAAGGTGGCTCCCTAACATAAATAGTGTCTTGCACACCCCATCCATGCTAATGTCACTCATTAGCATAGAGTTCTTGGACAATAGGGACTACGCCGTCCCCTAGGCGGAGAATCTAACAAAGCCCCCATCTACGAGCTATCATATAGGGACGGATACCAAAGTCTTAAGCCTCGAATTGTGGCGCCCGACCGGACCCGAGGAGGAAACCATGGTCGGACCGCCCAAATAGGGGAAAACAAGAGGACAATAAACATGCAAGGACTCAATTCAAGAAAACGACGTGACGTAACATTAGAGACGTAGCACGCCTCGACCCTAAAGGGCCGGTATTTTTAAAACTTTTAAAACCTGATAAACAGTTAAACAATTTAAACCAAGTCATCGGCGACACTACAAGCCGGAACCCAAGCTAACAGTTTATAGACAGGAATTAGATAAGAGCTAATAGTATGCTCAGCGGAAGACTTATACGTAGTGAACTATTATACAAGATAACCAAAACTCGGCTTACACAATGCCGGCATAAAGAGGTTACAAGTACTACAAGAGTTAAACTACAAGTAGCTAAATAAAGCATCAAGATCAAGTTCTATACACATTCCCAAGCATAGTCTAAGTGACTTGCTTTAACCCATCGTCCCTTGCAAAATAACAAAAGAAAAGAAGAGGACATCTAGACCACCTCTTCAAACCGCAACGGTGACAAAAGGAGGAACAAAGCACGAACACTGCAATCCTCAACGAGAAGGACCTGTCTTGCTAGGATCTAAAGCAGTAAAGGGGAATGGGTAAGTCATAAAGACTTGTAAGCTATCAATCATGCATGTCATGGCAATATGCAACATACAAGGCAAGTTATAGTCACATAAGTATAGAGATCATATATCCAAGATGCACATTGTTTCACATAGGTGCTTGAAATTAAATCACATAGGATAAGGATATATGGAGAGCCGGGCCGCTACGTAGTTCCTGCATACAAGCGTTATCTTGAGCGTGCATGTGTCAGATGCGTGTAAGTACATCGACCTTCCGAGGGAATGCCCGGGATAGACACCAATGGTGCTCTTGAAGATTACAGAAGGGAGCTTACTTCCCACCGTGGCCACGTGGAGGCGTGTGTGAATCAATGACAGGGGCCACCGACTCATGCAAATGTCAAGTAGTGTCTACTTAACAAATTCTCAAGTAGGGAACGAGGTCGACAAGAGCGATCTCGTTCATGACAAGTAAATGTTCTCATCAATAATCAAGCAGGAATGAGTTCGACAAGAGCGAACTCAACATGTCAAATAGGTATTCTATAACATGACATCAAGGATCAAGCATGGTAATCAATCCAATTCAATAGTCTAGAATTATCATTCTTAGAGAAACGTGTTTAGAACGTCGTAGGGATTGATCATTGAGCCGGTATTGTTCAATGGCTCACTTAAGTTAACTCCGTTGAGTCGTCTCTAACAATTCATCCAAGAGAGTTAAGATGCTAAATGCATCCATAACCCTTTTCTAAGTTCTCGAGTCGAGTAACTAGGCCGTTAATCCACTTAACAACCATAGTCAAGAATTATCAAGTTCAACATTTCATAATTCAAGGGAACTTAAGAATCATAATTTCAAAAGTTATCAAAAGCCAATAGTCCAAGAACATTAGTTAATCCTAGAAAGGCATAGAACACATTTGCTTCTAAGCATAGGACCCAATCAATAAGATGAACAATTCCTAGCATGTGAAACCCTAGAATTCAAAATCTCATAGAGTTATCAAAAGTCATTAGACCAAGAACAATAGTTGATCCTAAGGAGGCATAGAACATATTTACTTCTAGGCATAGGACCAAAAACTACAAGATGAATATATCACTCAAAATCCTTACAAACTCAACTCAACATGAAGCATGGCATGAACATGGTAGGAGCTTGGGAAACATGAGAAGAGGGGGACATGGCAAGACTAACATACTTCCTAAGGGGAATCAATAGCTTACCTTTCACCAAGGAAGAAGATAGGAAGAGCACAAACTATTTGGTTGAAACGCTCAACACTTCAAGCTCTACACTTTTAATGAAGGGAGCTTGAGCAAATGATGAGAGGATGATGGAGGACCAAGAGATCACCTTCAAGGAGCCATGGGAGACTTGGGAGAAGAAGCAATTTCGTTCATGAAGAGTGGAGATGCAGAATGAAGGTCAAACATCGGCTTGTGGTGTTTAAATGTCCAAAAATGAGTGGGACAAGTGTCACCCTCTTGTGGTGCAATAAAATCTGATTTGGTTTGCTTAATGATCAATAATGGTTGGTTAATCCATTCTTAAAACATGTTAAGTGATGTTAGGACCTAAGCAAAGGTGTTAGGAAGGGTTTAGAAGAGGTTTGGAATGGTGTTTAAGTGTCAAAGGTCGTACACACCAAAACAGGAAGTAAAAATCCCGTAAATGGCCTCTGGTGTTGAGGCGGGCGCATCACCAAAGCCCAGGCGGGCGCCTCAGATGCAGGGGCTGAAATCTGAAGTTGAAATGCTCCCAGAAGTTGAGGCGGGCGCCTCACTAAGGTCGAGGCGGGCGCATGGAAGGCTTACTGGACAGTCAATCTTGTAAAATCGACCATAAATCGCTCACAACTCCAAATGAGGTGATTTTTGATTTTTCTGAAACTAGACTCATTAAACTATATTTTAGAATTTTAAAGTACTCAATTTGGACTTATATTGATCAAGATATGGTTACTACAAGTTCAAGTACAGAAGTTGTTTTCCTGAAAACTGAATTCTGGCACAGCCGTAAGTCAAGACCTAATTGAGGTACTTAGACACCTTGGAAAATTACCAAATTTTACAGAGAGTATCCTAACATATGTAGGTAAAACATACTAAATTTTTAGAAAATTCTATTTAGTAGATTGGTACCAGAATTTTCCCGAAGTTTGCCCAAGGAAATCCTAAGGAAACAAATTGGTCATCTCATAACCAAAGGTAACAAGTCTATGAACAATGATTCTAAACATGTTAAGAGCTTCATGAATGACTTAAGAATGTTTCTAAATCATATATAGACTAGGTAAACATGCTCACGATTAACAAGAAGACATGAAGGCAAGCACACAATACACATGCAAGAATCCGGGGTGTTACATTCTCCCCTCCTTTAGGAATTTAGTCCCTAAATTCTTACCAAGTTCATCGAATAGGAAAGGATATCTCTCTTTCATATCAAGCTCGGTCTCCCACGTGGCTTCCTCAATGTCATGATTCTTCCACAAGACCTTCACTAAAGGAATCCTCTTAATCTCCTCAATCCCAATAGTAATCTCCTCATCAAGCTTCAGCTTCATACTTGCATCATGAGACCAAAGAAATCGGTGAATCGACACTCCAATCCTCTCAAGGATCTCGAATGGTCCCATATAAAGCCTCATAAATGGCGCCATTTACTCAATACTAGATCTAGCTCTCTATTATAAGCAAATTCTGCTAATGGCAAATGAGAATCCCAACTGCCCTTGAAATCCATGGCACAAGCACGCAATAAATCCTCCAATACCTGAATCAATCTCTCCGACTGACCATCAGACTGTGGGTGAAAAGCCGTACTAAAATTTAACTTTGTACCCAAGGCTTCCTGCAAGGAATTCCAAAATCTAGAAGTAAACCTGGGATCCCTATCAGAAACAATGCTAACTGGAATACCATGCAACCTCACGATATCCTGAATATATAACGCTGCCAACTGACTCAAACTATAAGTCATCGCAATAGGAATAAAATGTGAAGATTTTGTCAACCTATCCACAACAACCCAAACTGCATCAAAACCTCGACGAGTACGTGGCAATCCAGTCACAAAATCCATGGTGATATGCTCCCATTTCCACTCCGGTATCTCAAGTGGCTGAAGTAAACCGGCAGGTCTCTGGTGCTCAGCCTTAACCTGCTGACATGTCAAACATCTAGATACATACTCTGCTATATCTTTCTTCATCCCATTCCACCAAAATTGTCTCTTCAAATCCCTATACATTTTAGTACTCCCTGGATGTATAGTATACCTGGCCTTGTGAGCCTCATCAAGAACCAAACGCCTAACTCCATCGGTAGAAGGAACACAAACTCTACCTCGAAAAGTTAAGATACCATCACTGTTAACAGCAAACTCCGGTGTCTTACCATCACCCAATCCATCAATAACTTTCCTCAACTCAGAATCAGAAACTTGAGCCTTCTTAATCGATTCGAATAAAGCAGGCGTAGCACGCACACTAGCAAAGATAACCCTATGTCCATTCACAACAGGACTCCACTCACGGACATCCTCAAGCATCTTCCATTCTCTCATCATCAAGCAAGACATAAAAGCTTTCCTACTCAAGGCATCCGCAACAACATTAGCCTTTCCCGGATGGTATAAAATAGTACAGTCATGATCCTTAAGTTTCTCCATCCATCGTCTCTGTCGCATATTCAACTCTTTTTGCGAAAAGAGATACTTCAAACTCTTATGATCGGTGAATATTTCAAACTTAGCCCCGTAAAGATAATGCTTCCACTTGTGAAGCGCAAAGATAATAGCTGCCAACTCTAGATCGTGTGTCGGATAATTATGCTCATAAGGTGATAACTTCCGAGAAGCATAGGCGATAACTCTCCCATTCTGCATAAGCACGCAACCCAAGCCTTCTAACGAGGCATCGCTATAAATCACAAAGTTCTCCGAACCACTAGGCAATGCTAAGATAGGAGCCGTAGTCAACCTCCTTTTCAACTCCTGAAAACTAGCCTCACACTTATCACTCCATATAAAAGAAGACTTCTTCTGGAGTCAAATTAGTCATCGGAGTAGCGATTTTCGAAAACCCTCAATAAACCTACGGTAATAACCTGCCAAGCCCAAGAAACTACGGACTTCGGTTACCGTACTAGGCGTCTTCCACTTAGTAATCGCCTCAATCTTGGATGGATCCACCGCAATACCATCACTAGACACCACGTGCCCTAGAAAAGAGACTTGCTCTAACCAGAAAGCACACTTACTAAACTTTGCATAAAGTTGCTTCTTCCGCAAGATAGAAAGAACTTCTCTCAAATGATTCTTATGTTCCTCTCGTGACTTGGAGTACACAAGAATGTCATCAATAAATATCACCACAAAGCAATCAAGATAATCATGAAAAACCCTATTCATCAAGTCCATAAAAACTGCAGGTGCGTTGGTCAACCCAAATGGCATAACAACAAACTCGTAGTGACCATAACGCTGCATTTTAAGGTCTTCTGACATCCTCCGCCCGAACCCTCAACTGGTGATAGCCACTTCTCAAGTCAAACTTAGAATAGACAACTGAACCCCGAAGTTGATCAAAGAGATCATCAATGTGTGGCAAGGGATACCTATTTTTGATAGTAGCCTGGTTCAACTGTCGATAGTCTATACAAAGGCGTAAACTACCATCCTTCTTCCTCACAAACAACACCGGTGCACCCCAAGGAGATACACTCGGTTTAATGAACTCCCTATCTAGAAGTTCCTGCAGCTGATCTTTCAACTCACGCAACTCCGCCGGAGCCATACGATAAGGTGCCCTAGATATAGGCGAAGTTCCTGGCAATAGTTCAATACAGAACTCTAACTCTCGGTCGGGAGGTAAAGCATACTCGGTAGAAAAGACATCAGGGAACTCATTAACTACCGGAATATCTTCTAACTTAGCAGAAGACATGCTAGTATCAAGTACGCAAGCTAAATACCCCGTACACCCACGTGATAAAAGTTGTCTAGCCCGCAACGCAGAAATAATATGAACCCCATTCATGGCATGATCGCCCGAAAATACAAACTCCGGAATACCGGGCATGGCAAAGGTCACTTTCTTACGATGGCAATCAACTAAAGCATGATGCACACATAGCCAATCCATACCAAGAATCACGTCAAAGTCTCTAATAGGCAAAACTACCAAATCAGCATGCAAGACTCGATCATGAACAAGCACATCACAGTCTCTATAGACCTCAGACGCCAACAAGCAATCACCCAAGGGTGTAGACACCTCAAGCACATAAGGCAATTGGGCAGAGGGGCAATACACATAAATGTTCTAGGAAATGCGATGCAACATAAGAATGAGTAGAACCCGGATCTATAAGAACTCGAGCATGATGACCGAAGACTGAAAGAATACCTCCGATCACAGTAGTAGATTCGGGAACACCTCGCTGATCAAGCGCGAAAACACGAGCCTGCGTCTTAGGACGCCCATCACTATCCCTCTTGGACCCAGACTGCTGAACTGACCCCAAGGACTGAGCTGCTCTAGACTTAGGACAGTCTTTGAGCTGATGACTAGAATCTCCACAAATAAGACAAGTACCAAGCCTGGTTCTGCACTTCTCACTAGAATGCCCAACCTTATTACAATATGAACAAATCATTGGCCCACTACTCTGGGTCTGCTGCCCCTGAGGAGAAGGAGCACTACTACCACGACTCTCAAACGGGCGCCTATTCTGCCCACCAGATTGCTGCCTATTCTGACCACCATTGCGACGGTTGCCCTGATAGCCAGACCGATTCCCAGAAGACTGACCTCTACCGGTCGCTGCTGAGAAGTTTGCACAGGAGGCTTCGGCCTGTGCTCCTCAATGTCTCGCTCAATCTCATAAGCACGATCCACCGCACCCCGGTAATCTGCCAACTGTAGAGATAACAACTGCTTCCTGTACTCGGTTTTCAACCCTTTCACGAACCTCTGGGTTCTGTGCCTCTCATCCAGCACTAGATGTGTACAATAACGGGACAACTCAGTGAATTTAGAAGAATACTGAGCTATGGTCATAGATCCCTGCTCCAGCTCCTGAAATTCTTTCTCTCTACGCTGTCTAACCACATTAGGCACATAAGTTGCCCTAAACTCTGTCTCAAAAGTAGGCCACACCTGCGCCACCTGGTTCAATTCCCAACTAGCAAGTAGAACTTCCCACCAATGATTGGCGGCTCCTCTCAGTTTATACGCAGCTAAAGTCACCTTCTCTTCATCCGTGCAATCTAGCGCTGCAAAGATCTTCTTCACATCCTCAAGCCATAATTCAGCAAGACTAGCATCCGCCTCTCCCTCAAAAGATGGAGGCTTCATCTTCATGAACCTATCAAGCACAGTATTATTTCTTACCCTAGCTCCCGGTGGTATAACAACACGCGGTGGCGAAGCTCTCGCCTCTTGTTCTGGGGGTGGTGGTGGTGGAGGTACATTCTGACCATGGCCAAGCTGAGCCATCTCGGTCATAAACTCTGTCATGCGACGGTACATATCCGCCATCTGAGCATTCATACCAGCTGGACCCTGTGGAGGAGGTGGCAATTCTACCTCAGGCTCATCTGGAACCAACCTAGGCCTGCCTCTGCCTCGGCCTACACGATCTGCCCTAGGATTCACCATCGAGCACCTATAAGAATTCACTCGTCGTTAGAACATCACACAAGAAACTAACCCACCTAGGCCATGGAACCTATCCTGGCCGATAGCTAACCTATAACAAGCTCTGATACCAACTGTGGCGACCCGACCCGGGCCCGAGGTGGAACCGAGGGTCGGACCGCCCAAATAGGGGGAAAACAAGTGGACAATAAACATGCAAGGACTCAATTCAAGAAAACGACGTGACGCAACATTAGAGACGTAGCACGCCTCGACCCTAAAAGGCCGGTATTTTTAAAACTTTTCAAACCCGATAAAACAAGCAATTAAACCAAGTCATCGGCGACACTACATGCCGAACCCAAGCTAACAGCTTTATGGACAAGAATTAGATAAGAGCTAATAGTATGCTCAATGGAAGACTTATACGTAGTGAACTATTATACAAGATAACCAAAACTCGGCTTACACAATGCCTATAAAGAGGTTACAAGTACTACAAGAGTTAAACTACAAGTAGCTAATAAAAGCATCAAGATCAAGTTCTATACAAATTCCCAAGCATAGTCTAATTGACTTGCTTTAACCCATCGTCCTTGCAAAATAACAAAA
Source organism: Codonopsis lanceolata (assembly GCA_013146195.2). Taxonomy (NCBI): domain Eukaryota; kingdom Viridiplantae; phylum Streptophyta; class Magnoliopsida; order Asterales; family Campanulaceae; genus Codonopsis; species Codonopsis lanceolata. Next base: position 14,230,543 of record CM028384.1, on the reverse strand, counting down.
GAAATGAAGAGGACATCTAGACCACCTCTTCAAACTGCAACGGCTGACAAAAGGAGGAACAAAGCACGAACACTGCAATCCTCAACGAGAAGGACCTGTCTTGCTAGGATCTAAAGCAGTAAAGGGGAATGGGTAAGTCATAAAGACTTGTAAGCTATCAATCATGCATGTCATGGCAATATGCAACATACAAGGCAAGTTATAGTCACATAAGCATAGAGATCATATATCCAAGATGCACATTGTTTCACATAGGTGCTTGAAATTAAATCACATAGGATAAGGATATATGGAGAGCCGGCCGCTACGTAGTTCCCGCATACAAGCGTTATCTTGAGTGCATGTGTCGGATGTGTGTAAGTACATCGACCTTCCGAGGAATGCCCGGATAGACACCAATGATGCTCTTGATTGATTACAGAAGGGAGCTACTTCCCACCGTGGCCACAAGTGGAGGCGTGTGTGAATCAAGGACAGATGCCACCGACTCATGCAAATGTCCAAGTAGTGTCTACTTAACAAATTTCAAGTAGGGAACGAGGTCGACAAGAGCGATCTCGCTCATGACAAGTAAATGTTCTCATCAATAATCAAGCAGGAATGAGTTCGACAAGAGCGAACTCAACATGTCAAATAGGTATTCTATTAACATGACATCAAGAATCAAGCATGGTAATCAATCCAATTCAATAGTCTAGAATTATCATTCTTAGAGAAACGTGTTTAGAACGTCGTAGGGATTGATCATTGAGCCGGTATTGTTCAATGGCTCACTTAAGTTGAACTCCGTTGAGTCGTCTCTAACAATTCATCCAAGAGAGTTAAGATGCTAAATGCATCCATAACCCTTTTCTAAGTTCTCGAGTCGAGTAACTAGGCCGTTAATCCACTTAACAACCATAGTCAAGAATTATCAAGTTCAACATTTCATAATTCAAGGGAACTTTAAGAATCATAATTTCAAAAGTTATCAAAAGCCAATAGTCCAAGAACATTAGTTAATCCTAGAAAGGCATAGAACACATTTGCTTCTAAGCATAGGACCCAATCAATAAGATGAACAATTCCTAGCATTGGAACCCTAAATTCATCTCATAGAGACCCAATTAAGATCAAAAGTCATTAGACAATTCAAGAACAATAGTTGATCCTAAGGAGGCATAGAACATATTTACTTCTAGGCATAGGACCAAAAACTACAAGATGAATATATCATCAAAATCCTTACAAACTCAACTCAACATGAAGCATGGCATGAACATGGTAGGAGCTTGGGAAACATGAGGAAGAGGGGACATGGCAAACTAACATACTTCCTAAGGGGAATCAATAGCTTACCTTTCACCAAGGAAGAAGATAGGAAGAGCACAAACTATTTGGTTGAAGGTAGAAAGAACATGAAGGATGATGGAGGACCAAAATCACCTTCAAGGAGCAAGACTTGGGAGAAGAAGCAATTTCGTTCATGAAGAGTGGAGATGCAGAATGAAGGTCAAACAAAATGTCCAAAGAGTGGGACAAGTGTCACTCTTGTGGTGCAATAAAATCTGATTTGGTTTGCTTAATGATCAATAATGGTTGGTTAATCCATTCTTAAAACATGTTAAGTGATGTTAGGACCTAAGCAAAGGTGTTAGGAAGGGTTTAGAACTAAGCCGGGCGCCTCATGCTTTAAAACTAGACATAAACTATATTTTAGACAAGATATGGTTACTAAACAAGTAAGATGAAGTCAAAAATTACAAATTTAGAACCAACATAAACAAATGTTAAGAGCTTCATGAATGACTTAAGAATGTTTCTAAATCATATATATAGACTAAGTAAACATGCTCAAATCAACAAGAATGAAGGTACACATGCAAGAATCCGTTACATTCTCCCTCCTTTAGGAATTTAGTCCCTAAATTCTTACCAAGTTCATCGAATAGGAAAGGGTATCTCTCTCTCATATCAAGCTCGGTCTCCCACGTGGCTTCCTCAATGTTATGATTCTTCCACAAGACCTTCACTAACGGAATCCTCTTTGTTCTCAAGACTTGTTCCTTCGTATCAAGAATCCTCACCGGCTTCTCATCATAAGAAAGGTCAGGTTCAATGGTAATCTCCTCATAAGTAAGGACATGAGACTCATCCTTCAAGTACTTGCGTAGCATCGAGACATGAAAGACATCATGAACATCCGATATAGAAGGTGGCAATGCCAACCGATACGCCAAAGCTCCAATCCTCTCTAGGATCTCGAATGGTCCAATAAATCTAGGAGAAAGCTTACCTTTCTTCCCAAATCGCTTAGTACCTCGTCTAGGCGATACTTTCAAGAATACAAGATCACCAACCTGAAACTCTAAGTCACGTCTCCGGTTGTCTGCGTAGCTTTTCTCTACTCGAGCCGTAAGCAATCTATCTCTAATAAGCTTTCACACTCTCACCGATCGTTGTACCATCTCCGAACCCCAAAGCTTAGCTTCACCAACTTCATCCCAAAGAAATCGGTGAACGACACTTACGCCCATATAAAGCCTCATATGGCGCCATCTCAATACTAGACGGTAATCGTTATTATAAGCAAATTCGCTAATGGCAAATGAGAATCCCAACTACCTTTGAAATCCATGGCACAAGCACGCAATAAATCCTCCAATACCTGAATCAATCTCTCCGACTGACCATCAGACTGTGGGTGAAAAGCCGTACTAAAATTCAACTTCGTACCCAAAGCTTCCTGCAAGGAATTCCAAAATCTAGAAGTGAACCCGGGTCTCTATCGAAACAATGCTAATCGGAATACCATGCAACCTCACGATATCCTCGAATATACAACGCCGCTAACCGACTCAAACTATAAGTCATCGCAATAGGAATAAAATGTGAAGATTTTGTCAACCTATCCACAACAACCCAAACTGCATCAAAACCTCGGCGAGTACGTGGCAACCCTGTCACAAAATCCATGGTGATATGCTCCCATTTCCACTCCCAGGTATCTCAAGTGGTCAAGTAAACCGGTCTCGGTGTTCACTTAACTCGCCGACATGTCAAACATCTAGATACATACTCGCTATATCTCTCTTCATCCCATTCCACCAAAATTGTCTCTTCAAGTCCCTATACATTTTGGTACTCCCGGATGTATAGTATACTTGGCCTTGTGAGCCTCATCAAGAACCATAACGCCTAACTCCATCGGTAGAAGGAACACAAACTCTACCTCGAAAAGTTAAGATACCATCACTTAAAGAAACTCCTGTCTTACCATCACCCAATCCATCAATAACCTTCCTCAACTCGAATCGAAACTTGAGCCTTCTTAATCAACTCGAACAATGCAGCGTAGCACGCACACTAGCAAAGATAACCCTATGCCCACTCACAACAGACTCCACTCACGGACATCCTCAAGCATCTTCCATTCCCTCATCATCAAGCAAGACATAAAAGCTTTCCTACTCAAGGCATCCGCAACAACATTAGCTTTCCTGATGGTATAAAATAGTACCATGATCCTTAAGTTTCTCCATCCATCGCCTCTGTCGCATATTCAACTCTTTTTGTGAAAAGAGATACTTCAAACTCTTATGATCGGTGAATATTTCAAACTTAGCCCAGAAAGATAATGCTTCCACTTGTGAAGCGCAAAGATAATAGCCGCCAACTCAAGGTCATGTGTCGGATAATTATGCTCATAAGGTGATAACTTCCGAAGAAGCATAGGCGATAACTCTTCTATTCTGCATAAGCACGCAACCCAAGCCTTCTAACGAGGCATCGCTATAAATCACAAAGTTCTCCGAACCACTAGGCAATGCTAAGATAGGAGCCGTAGTCAACCTCCTCTTCAACTCCTGAAAACTAGCCTCACACTTATCACTCCATATAAAAGAAGACTTCTTCGAGAGTCAAATTAGTCATCTGAGTAGCGATCTTCGAAAACCCTCAATAAACCTACGGTAATAACCCGCCAAGCCCAAGAAACTACGGACTTCGGTTACCGCACTAGGCGTCTTCCACTTAGTAATCGCCTCAACCTTGGATGGATCCACCGCGATACCATCACTAGACACCACGTGCCCTAGAAAAGAAACTTGCTCTAGCCAGAAAGCACACTTACTAAATTTCGCATAAAGTTGCTTCTTCCGCAAGATAGAAAGAACCTCTCTCAAATGATTCTTATGTTCCTCTCGTGACTTGGAGTACACAAGAATGTCATCAATAAATACCACCACAAAGCAATCAAGATACTCATGAAAAACCCTATTCATCAAGTCCATAAAAACTGCAGGTGCGTTGGTCAACCCAAACGGCATCACAACAAACTCATAGTGACCATAACGCTGCATTTAAGGTCGTCTTCTGACATCCTCCGCCCGAACCCTCAACCGGTGATAGCCACTCCTCAAGTCAAACTTAGAATAGACAATCGAACCCCGGTTGATCAAAGAGATCATCAATGTGTGGCAAGGGATACCTATTCTTGATAGTAGCCCGGTTCAACTGCCGATAGTCTATACAAAGGCGTAAACTACCATCCTTCTTCCTCACAAACAACACCGGTGCACCCCAAGGAGATACACTCGGTTTAATGAACTCCCTATCTAGAAGTTCCCGCCTGATCCTTCAACTCTCGCAACTCCGCCGAGCCATACGATAAGGTGCCCTAGAAATAGGCGAAGTCCCCGGCAATAGTTCAATACGTAACTCTAGCTCTCGGTCGGGAGGTAAAGCATACTCGGTAGAAAAGACATCAGGGAACTCATTAACTACCGGAATATCTTCTAACTTAGCAGAAGACATGCTAGTATCAAGTACACAAGCTAAATACCCCGTACACCCACGTGATAAAAGTTGTCTAGCCCGCAAGGCAGAAATAATATGAACCCCATTCATAGCATGATCACCCGAAAACACAAACTCCTAATACCGGCATGGCAAAAGTTACTTTCTTACGACGGCAATCAACTAAAGCATGATGTACACATAGCCAATCCATACCAAGAATCACATCAAAGTCTCTAATAGGCAATACTACCAAATCAAGATGCAAGACTCGATCATGAACAAGCACATCACGCCTCTATAGACCTCGACGCCAACAAGCAATCACCCAACGGTGTAGACACCTCAAGCACATAAGGCAATCAAGTGCAATACACATAAATGTTCTAGGAAATGCGATGCAACATAAGAATGAGTAGAACCCAGATCTATAAGAACTCGAGCATGATGACCGAAGACTGAAAGAATACCTCCGATCACAGAAGTAGACTCGGGAACACCTCGCCGATCAAGCGAAAACACGAGCTCGGCCTTAGACGCCCATCACTATCCCTCTTGGACCTGCATCGCCGAATCGACCCCAAGGATCGAGCCGCTCTAGACTTAGGACGCTCTTTGAGCCGATGACTAGATCTCCACAACTAAGACAAGTACCAAGTCGGGTTCTGCACTTCTCACTAGAATGCCCAATCTTATTACAATAAGAACAAATCAATGGCCCACTACTCTGAGTCTGCTGCCCCTGAGGAGTAGGAGCACTACTACCACGACTCTCATACGGGCGCCTATTCTGCCCACCAGACTGCTGCCTATTCTGACCACCATTGCGACGGTTGCCCTGATAGCCAGACCGATTCCCGAGATCGACCTCTACCGGCCGTCGAAGACCGCCGAGAAGTTTGCACAGAGGCTTCGCCGTGCTCCTCAATGTCTCGCTCAATCTCATAAGCACGATCCACCGCACTCCTGCACCGCCAACCGTAGAGATAACAATCGCTTCCTATAATCTCGGTTTTCAACCCTTTCACGAACCTCGGGTTCTGTGTTCTCATCCAAAGACTAGATGTGCACAATAACGGACAACTCGGTGAATTTAGAAGAATACCGAGCTATAGACATAGATCCCTCGCTCTAGCTCCCCGAATCTTTTTCTCTCTACGCTCTCTAACCACATTAGGCACATAAGTTGCCCTAAACTCTGTCTCAAATGTAGGCCACACCTGCGCCACCTGGTTCAATTCCCAACTAGCAAGTAGAACTTCCCACCAATGATTGGCGGCTCCTCTCAGTTTATACGCAGCTAAAGTCACCTTCTCTTCATCCGTGCAATCCAGCGCTGCAAAGATCTTCTTCACATCCTCAAGCCATAATTCGGCAAGACTAGCATCCGCCTCTCCCTCAAAAGATGGAGGCTTCATCTTCATGAACCTCTCTAGCACAACATTATTCCGTGCCCTAGCTCCCGGTGGTATAACAACACGCGGTGGCGACGCTCTCGCCTCTTGTTCTGGGGGTGGTGGTGGTGGAGGTACATTCTGACCATGGCCAAGCTGAGCCATCTCGGTCATAAACTCCGTCATGCGACGGTACATATCCGCCATCTGAGCATTCATACACCTCGTGGAGGAGGTGGCAACTCTACCTCAGCTCATCTCGAGCTAACTAGCCTCGCCTCGGCCTACACGATCTGCTCTAGGATTCACCATCGAGCACCTATAAGAATTCACTCGTCGTTAGAACATCACACAAGAAACTAACCCACCTAGGCCATGGAACCTATCCTGGCCGATAGCTAACCTATAAACAAGCTCTGATACCAACTGTGGCGACCCGACCCGGGCCCGAGGTGGAACCGAGGGTCGGACCGCCCAAATAGGGGAAAACAAGTAAACAATTAACATGCAAGGACTCAATTAAAGAAAACGACGTGACGCAACATTAGAGACGTAGCACGCCTCGGCACCAAAAGGCCGGTATTTTTAAAACTTTTCAAACCCGATAAACAGCTTAAGCAATTAAACCAAGTCATCGGCGACACTACATGCCGAACCCAAGCTAACAGCTTATGGACAAGAATTAAATAAGAGCTAATAGGATGCTCAATGAAGACTTATACGTAGTGAACTATTAACAAGATAACCAAAGCTCGGCTTACACAATGCCGGCATAAAGGGGTTACAAGTACTACAAGTGTTAAACTACAAGTAGCTAATAAAAGTAACAAGATCAAGTTCTATACAAATTCCCAAGCATAGTCTAATTGACTTGCTTTAACCCATCGTCCTTGCAAAATAACAAAAGAAAGGAAGAGGACATCTAAACCACCTCTTCAACCGCAACGCCGGACCAAAAGAGGAACAAGGCACGAACACCGCAAGCCTCAACGGAAGGACCTGTTTGCTAGGATCTAAAGCAAGAAGGGGAATGGGTAAGTCATAAAGACTTGTAAGCTATCAATCATGCATGTCATGGCAATATGCAACATACAAGGCAAGATATCGTCACATAAGCATAGAGATCATATATCCAAGATGCACATTGTTTCACATAGGTGCTCGTAATTAAATCACATAGGATAAGGATATATGGAGAGCCGGGCCGCTACGTAGTTCCCGCATACAAGCGTTATCTGTGAGGTGTCGGATGTGTGTAAGTACATCGACCTTCCGAGGAGATGCCCGGATAGACACCAATGATGCTCTAATTGATTACAAGAAGGGAGCTACTTCCCACCGTGGCCACAAGTGGAGGCGTGTGTGAACAAGACAGATGCCACCGACTCATGCAAATGCCAAGTAGTGTTTACTTAACAAATTTCAAGTAGGAACGAGGTCGACAAGAGCGATCTCGCTCATGACAAGTAAATATTCTCATCAATAATCAAGGATTGAGTTCGACAAGAGCGAACTCAACATGTCAAATAGACATTCTATTATATGACATCAAGAATCAAGCATGGTAATCAATCCAAATTCAAGAGTCTAGAATTATCATTCTTAGAGAAACGTGTTTAGAACGTCGTAGGGATTGATCATTGAGCCGGTATTGTTCAATGGCTCACTAAATTTGACTCCGTTGAGTCGTCTCTAAAAATTCATCCAATAGAGTTTAAATGCTAAATGCATCCAAACCCTTTTCTAAGTTCTCGTATAGGTAGACTAGGCCATTAATCCACTTAACAACCATAGTCAAGAATTATCAATAATTCATAATTCATGGGAACTTTAGAATCATTATTTCAAAAGTTATCAAAAGCCAATGGTCCAAGAACATTAGTTATTCCTAGGAAGACATAGAACACTTTTAATTCCAAGCATGGGACCAAATCAATAGGATGAACAATTCATAGCTTATGAAACCCTAGAAATCAAAATCTCTAAGAGTTGTCAAAATTCATTAGTCCAAGAACAATAGTTGTTCCTAAGGAGGCATAGAACACATTTAATTCTAGGCATAGGACTAAATCAACAAGATGAACATGTCATTCAAAATCTCACAACTCAACTCATCATCAAACATGGCATGGACATGGTAGAAGCATGGGAATCATAAGAAGAGGGGACATGGCAATTCTAGCATACATCCTAAGGGGAATCAATAGCTTACCTTTCACCAAGGAAAAAGATGGGATGAGCACAAACTAATCGGATGGAATCGTGCTCCTCGTCAAGCTTACACTTGGAAGGTCTCGGCTTGAGCAATCGGAAGCTCAAGGGATGGGAGAAACACACACTAATCTTCACCAGAGCTTGGGGAAGAGAGAGAAGAAATAATCTGAAAATGGAGGGATTAATGTTGAAGGTCACAAATTGGGAGGATTTTATATGGCAAATGAGTGGAAGTCCACATGTCACAAGGAGAGGGCTTGCAAATCCACTTGTCAAGTGGAATCAAGGTTAGTGTTAAACCAACTTAATTAGGGTCTAATAGGGAGGTTTAAGGTCAATTAGGATGGGGGTTAAGGGTCTAATTGGTCACAAACAGATTGCAAGAGAAAAATCCGTAGGTGTTGAGGCGGGCGCATTTTATCTCGTCCATTTTGCAATGCTCTGCGAGGCGGGCTAGTGATCAAAATCGATGCGCCTGGACCAGCCCTTGAACTTGGTCTAAACATGTCCTAAATGGTCCCAAACTCATGGGCAACCATTCTAAGGTCTAACCCAACTCAAAACAAGTCGGAAACACACCGAACAACATCCGAACAAGGTAGAACAAGGCTCGAATCATGCGACGAATGGTTAACGAATCAAACACCAATCAAACACCAATCAAACTAGGATAACTTGGGCATGGAAAAGGCTTGTTTAAACATGGTTATGACCTTGAATACAAGGTCCAGAACTCAACGAACATTCGCACGACGAAATACAAGCAATACGAGCAACAAGGGAAATCGCTAAGGCCAAAACAAAGCAAGAAAGTTTATAAACTTCCAAACAAGCTTACTATGATCAAGATGTTCTAAGTCATATATGAAAGGTAATAGAACCCCAACACGCCTTGGTTAAGCGCTAACATGCTAAGGCAACACTCAAAGCACAAACGGCAAGGTATGCAACGCATAGAAGGTATTCAAGCTACTATGAACATAACAATCCTAATGTAAGCATGACATGAACCAAATGAAGTATCTAACATGTTAAGACATATGACAAACATGTTATTATGGTATAATACAAGTAATGGGTTTGGGTTCTCACATCCTCCCCCACTTAAAGGAATTTAGTCCCTAAATTCTTACCGGAGTCATCGAATAGGAAAGGGTATCTCTCTCTCATATCAAGCTCGGTCTCCCACGTGGCTTCCTCAATATCATGATTCTTCCACAAGACCTTCACTAACGGAATCCTCTTTGTTCTCAAGACTTGTTCCTTCGTATCAAGAATCCTCACCGGCTTCTCATCATAAGAAAGGTCAGGCTCAATGGTAATCTCATCATAAGTAAGGACATGAGACTCATCCTTCAAGTACTTGCGTAGCATCGAGACATGAAAGACATCATGAACATCCGATATAGAAGGTGGCAATGCTAACCGATACGCCAAAGCTCCAATCCTTTCTAGGATCTCGAATGGTCCAATAAATCTAGGTGAAAGCTTACCTTTCTTCCCAAATCGCTTAGTACCGCGCCGGGGCGATACTTTCAAGAATACAAAGTCACCAACCCGAAACTCTAAGTCACGCCTCCGGTTGTCAGTAGCTTTTCTGCTACTCGAGCCGTAAGCAATCTATCTCTAATAAGCTTCACACTCTCAGCCGACGTTGTACCATCTCCGAACCCCAAAGCTTAGCTTCACCAACTTCATCCCAGCAAATCGGTGAACGACACTTACGCCCATATAAAGCCTCATATGGCGCCATCTCAATACTAGATTGGTAACTGTTATTATACGCAAATTCGGCTAATGGCAAATGAGAATCCCAACTACCCTTGAAATCCATGGCACAAGCACGCAATAAATCCTCCAATACCTGAATCAATCTCTCCGACTGACCATCAGACTGTGGGTGAAAAGCCGTACTAAAATTCAACTGCACTCCAAAGCTTCTCCCGCAAAGGAATTCCAAAATCTAGAAGTGAACCCGGGTCTCTATCGAAACAATGCTAATCGGAATACCATGCAACCTCACGATATCCTCGAATATACAACGCCGCCAACTGACTCAAACTATAAGTCATCGCAATAGGAATAAAATGTGAAGATTTTGTCAACCTATCCACAACAACCCAAACTGCATCAAAACCTCGGCGAGTACGTGGCAATCCTGTCACAAAATCCATGGTGATATGCTCCCATTTCCACTCCGGTATCTCAAGTGGTCAAGTAAACCCAGGTCTCGGTGTTCACTTAACCGCCGACATGTCAAACATCTAGATACATACTCGCTATTTCTCTCTTCATCCCATTCCACCAAAATCGTCTCTTCAAGTCCCTATACATTTTGGTACTCCCGGATGTATAGTATACTTGGCCTTGTGAGCCTCATCAAGAACCATACGCCTAACTCCATCGGTAGAAGGAACACAAACTCTACCTCGAAAAGTTAAGATACCATCACAAACTCCTGTCTTACCATCACCCAATCCATCAATAATCTTCCTCAACTCGAATCGAAGCTTGAGCCTTCTTAATCAACTCAAACAATGCAGCGTAGCACGCACGCTAGCAAAGATAACCCTATGCCCACTCACAACTCGACTCCATTCACGGACATCCTCAAGCATCTTCCATTCCCTCATCATCAAGCAAGACATATAAGCCTTCCTACTCAAGGCATCCGCAACAACATTAGCTTTCCCTGATGGTATAAAATAGTGCAACCATGATCCTTAAGTTTCTCCATCCATCGCCTCTCGTCGCATATTCAACTCTTTTGAGAAAAGAGATACTTCAAACTCTTATGATCGGTGAATATTTCAAACTTAGCCCCAGAAAGATAATGCTTCCACTTGTGAAGCGCAAAAATAATAGCTGCCAACTCAAGGTCATGTGTCGGATAATTATGCTCATAAGGTGATAACTTCCTCGAAGCATAGGCAATAACTTTCCCATTCTGCATAAGCACGCAACCCAAGCCTTCTAACGAGGCATCGCTATAAATCACAAAGTTCTCCGAACCACTAGGCAATGCTAAGATAGGAGCCGTAGTCAACCTCCTCTTCAACTCCTGAAAACTAGCCTCACACTTATCACTCCATATAAAAGAAGACTTCTTCTGAGTCAAATTAGTCATCGGAGTAGCGATCTTCGAAAACCCTCGATAAACCTACGGTAATAACCCGCAAAGCCCAAGAAACTACGGACTTCTGTTACCGCACTAGGCGCCTTCCACTTAGTAACCGCCTCAACCTTGGATGGATCCACCGCGATACCATCACTAGACACCACGTGCCCTAGAAAAGAAACTTGCTCTAGCCAGAAAGCACACTTACTAAATTTCGCATAAAGTTGCTTCTTCCGCAAGATAGAAAGAACCTCTCTCAAATGATTCTCATGTTCCTCTCGTGACTTGGAGTACACAAGAATGTCATCAATAAATACCACCACAAAGCAATCAAGATACTCATGAAAAACCCTATTCATCAAGTCCATAAAAACTGCAGGTGCGTTGGTCAACCCAAACGGCATCACAACAAACTCATAATGACCGTAAACGCTGCATTTTAAGGCGTCTTCTGACACATCCTCCGCCCGAACCCTCAACCGGTGATAGCCACTCCTCAAGTCAAACTTGGAATAGACAATCGAACCCCGGTTGATCAAAGAGATCATCAATGTGTGGCAAGGGATACCTATTTTTGATAGTAGCCTGGTTCAACTGCCGATAGTCTATACAAAGGCGTAAACTACCATCCTTCTTCCTCACAAACAACACCGGTGCACCCCAAGGAGATACACTCGGTTTAATGAACTCCCTATCTAGAAGTTCCTGCAACTGATCCTTCAACTCTCGCAACTCCGCCGGAGCCATACGATAAGGTGCCCTAGAAATAGGCGAAGTCCCTGGCAATAGTTCAATACAAAACTCTAGCTCTCGGTCGGGAGGTAAAGCATACTCGGTAGAAAAGACATCGTGAACTCATTAACTACCTAATATCTTCTAACTTAGCAAGAGACATGCTAGTATCAAGTACACAAGCTAAATACCCCGCACACCCACGTGATAAAAGTTGTCTAGCCCGCAGCGTAAATAATATGAACCCCATTCATAGCATGATCACCCGAAAACACAAACTCCGGAATACCGGGCATGGCAAAAGTTACTTTCTTACGACGGCAATCAACTAAAGCATGATGTACACATAGCCAATCCATACCAAGAATCACATCAAAGTCTCTAATAGGCAATACTACCAAATCAGCATGCAAGACTCGATCATGAACAAGCACATCACAGTCTCTATAGACCTCAGACGCCAACAAGCAATCACCCAACGGTGTAGACACCTCAAGCACATAAGGCAACTGGGCAGGTAATACACATAAATGCTCTAAGAAATGAGATGCAACATAAGAATGAGTAGACCCCGGATCAATAAGAACTCTAGCATGATGACCGAAAACTGAAAGAATACCTCCGATCACAGAAGTAGACTCGGGAACACCTCGCTGATCAAGCGCGAAGACACGAGCCTGCGTCTTAGGACGCCCATCACTGTCCCTCTTGGACCCAGACTGCTGAATCGCCGAATCGACCCCAAGGGATCGAGCCGCTTCTAGACTTAGGACAGTCTTTGAGCTGATGACTAGGATCTCCACAACTAAGACAAGTACCAAGCCTGGTTCTGCACTTCTCACTAGAATGCCCAATCTTATTACAATAAGAACAAATCAATGGTCCACTACTATGAGTCTGCTGCCCCTGAGGAGTAGGAGCACTACTACCACGACTCTCAAACGGACGCCTATTCTGCCCACCTGACTGCTGCCTATACTGACCACCATTGCGACGGTTGCCCTGATAGCCAGACCGATTCCTATATGACTGACCTCTACCGGTCGCCTGCGAAGACTGCTGCTGAGAAGTTTGCACAGGAGGCTTCTGCTTGTGCTCCTCAATGTCTCGCTCAATCTCATAAGCACGATCCACCGCACTCCGGTAATCTGCCAACTGTAGAGATAACAACTGCTTCCTGTACTCGGTTTTCAACCCTTTCACGAACCTCTGGGTCCTGTGTTTCTCATCCAGCACTAGATGTGCACAATAACGGGACAACTCAGTGAATTTAGAAGAATACTGAGCTATAGACATAGATCCCTGTTCTAGCTCCTGGAACTCTTTCTCTCTACGCTGTCTAACCACATTAGGCACATAAGAAGCCCTAAATTCTGACTCAAATGTAGGCCACACCTGCGCCACCTGGTTCAACTCCCAACTAGCAAGTAGAACTTCCCACCAATGATTGGCGGCTCCTCTCAGCTTATACACAGCTAAAATCACCTTCTCTTCATCCGTGCAATCCAGCGCCGCAAAGATCTTCTTCACATCCTCAAGCCATAACTCGGCAATACTAGCATCCGCCTCTCCCTCAAAAGATGGAGGCTTCATCTTCAAGAACCTCTCTAACACAGCATTATTCCGTGCCCTAGCTCCCGGTGGTATAATAGCACATGGTGGCGACACTCTCGCCTCTTGTTCTGGGGGTGGTGGTGGTGGAGGAACATTTTGACCATGGCCAAGCTGAGCCATCTCGGTCATAAATTCCGTCATGCGACGGTACATATCCGCCATCTGAGCGTTCATACTAGCTGGACCCTGTGGAGGAGGTGGCACCTCCGCCTCAAGCTCATCTGGAGCTCTCCTGGGCCTGCCTCTGCCTCGGCCTACACGATCTGCTCTAGGATTCACCATCAAGCACCTATAAGAATTCACTCGACGTTAGAACATCACACAAAGAAACACCCACCTAGGCCATGGAACCTATCCTGGCCGATAGCTAACCTATAAACAAGCTCTGATACCAACTGTGGCGACCCAAACCGGGCCCGAGGTGGCACCGAGGGTCGGATCGCCCAAATAGGGAGAAAACAAGTAAACAATAAACATGCAAGGACTCAATTAAAGAAAACGACATGACGCAACATTAGAGACGTAGCACGCCTCGGCACCAAAAGGCCGGTATTTTTAAAACTTTTCAAACCTGATAACACAGTTAAGCAATTAAATCAAGTCATCGGTGACACTACATGCCGGAACCCAAGCTAACAGTTTATGGACAAGAATTAAATAAGAGCTAATAGGATGCTCAGCGGAAGACTAATACGTAGTGAACTATTAACAAGATAACTAAGCTCGGCTTACACAATGCCGACATCTAAAGGAATACAATTACTACAAGTGTTAAACTACAAGTAGCTAATAAAAGTAACAAGTTCAAGTCCTATACAAATTCCCAAGCATAGTCTAATTGACTTGCTTTAACCCATCGTCCTTGCAAAATATAAAAGGAAGGTTGTGGCGACCCGACCCGGATCCCAATACGAAATCCCAAGGTCGTGCCACCAGGGGAACAAATAATAGCACACAAATAGCAAATAATGGGTAGGGCCATAACAGCGATACACCGACAACTTAAAACATACGCGGAAGCAAATTATAATACAACAGTGGCGCCTGAACTAACAAGCTCAAACTAAAACAACCAAAGAGATGATTAATCTCTCGGTCCAGGAATTCGATTCGCGTGCCGCAACATTGGACACGTAGGACAAACTCCCTGTTATGCAATTCAATAATAAGTATAAAATATACCAAGTCATCGGCGAAACTACGGCCGGAACCCAACATTAAACTAAGTCTAAGACTCTAGTCTAACAACTCAACGGCTAAATACATGCCGGAGAACAACATCATAATAAACTAGCAATTTAACATGCTAAACATAATTACCGATAACCAAGCACGACTAAAACCAGTCGGCTACCAACACATAAGTACTAACATTAACAAGTACTAACAACCATAAAGCATATGGAGATACAACCATAATATATACATCAAGCACAACCACCACCGGTTGGCTACCAAAAGAATAGGCTAACCACATAATTACAACATTACAATTACATAAAGGTTTGCTACCCAACAATGAAGTTTATATAACTTCATCTTCCCAACGACCTCACCAAAAAGAAAATGAGCACCTAAGTAGCAACCTTGATCAAAAGACTTCCTTGCCAAAGTAACCTTCCTGTCTACTTGGATCCGCTAGCTCGGCTCGGATCTAGGGAAAACAACCAACAAATAAAAGTAAGTCACAATGACTTAGTAAGTTACTAACCATAACTTCCTACCATGGCATAATGCTCAATTATAAATTATATCATGCTATTGTCATGAAATAATCTCATAATAAATCATGTATGGCATTCATGCTCAACATTAAATAAATATGTTATCATCCTAGTATAACATGTCATCATAAATTCATGTCAAGTCATTTTTGTCTTAACAATAATAATTTATACCTTTGGCATAAAACAACATTCCAATAAAGCTATGTGATAGCATTTATGCTTACAACATTAACCAATATGCTATCTATTAAGTATAACATGTAAGAAACCAAGCCATCAACCTATCATATCCAACTCACTAAGCACGTATTCACTTAAGTACTAGTGAAGCAGTTCATATATATAAGGGATATGATACCATTACCAAAATTCCTCCGCGCGTGTCGCTCCTGCAAAAACACGTGCAAAACCCTTATGTGCCCTCGATATCCCTCTCAGATATCGGCGTCCCGAGACAGTCTCCGCTCGAGTTCCATAGTTATCAAAGTCATGTGTATTACTACAACTAAGATAAACTACTTCCCCATCGTGGCCATCGATGGAGGGGTGTGTGCAACCCGGCACGACGATACATCGAAATCACGAATCCCATAATTCGTGAAAACAATGTATCGACCCACCAAAGACTCAAAGGCATCGACGCCAATGGACTCAAACACCCAAGCACAAGTAATATATACTCATATGCTTAAACAAGTAGGTAAACACTCTACCATCAAACTAGTCATGCAATTAATCCACAACTAGCATAAACATCATAACCGAGAATCATATAAGCTCTCATAATCAAGTGTGCTTCACACACTCCAAAACTTCATGGAGGCTCGACCTCCATAAATTCTACCCAAGATTCCGTAGGACTTAAAATCATAGTTCCTAGGATTCAAACTAACCCAAAGGTTAACTCCGTTGAGTTCAATCTAAGTTCTCCGAAAATTCAAGGAATAGAAGCTTAGGCTTCATCATCCCCCTAAGTTCATATCTATCGTCAAAACCATAACCCGACGATCAATAACCTCGCATAAACACCACATAGTAATTAACAAGGTAACTTAGAACAAATTAAACACCTTGGTTATAAATTTCTTCAAGTCACCATACCAACCAATAATTTCTATTTTCACAGTTAATTCACACAATATAGTTTAATATGCCCTACTAAACATATAAAACAATTTAAGCATGCTCACATCATTAATTTTGCAAGCAAATCAACATTAGGGCAAGACACCCTCCAAGCATCTCATCCAAACCAACATTAATCCACCTTATCAATTAACATAAACAAGTTCATTAGGCTATTTAGAGCATGAATCTTACAAACATCATAGTCTCACAAAGGCCAATCGAGTTCTAGCATTCAATTGAAGACCTAGGGTTCATACATATTCTATAACCCTAACAATGGCTTCCATTGACCTCAAATACCACGAATGGCTGTTT
Organism: Codonopsis lanceolata; assembly: GCA_013146195.2. Classification (NCBI taxonomy): domain Eukaryota; kingdom Viridiplantae; phylum Streptophyta; class Magnoliopsida; order Asterales; family Campanulaceae; genus Codonopsis; species Codonopsis lanceolata. Next base: position 14,213,525 of record CM028384.1, on the reverse strand, counting down.
CCCTAGGGTCAATGGAGCTCAAAAATCAAGGGAAGAGAGGTAGAAACTTACAATTTCTCAGCCCTACAAACTGCCCAAATTCGAACTCCACGAAGAACCCGTTTCTTCCCACTCCGCTCTCTTCAATCTTGCGGGTTAGATGGAGAAGAAGACACCCAGCTATGGCTTCCAAGCTTAGCCTCTTGAAGCCCTAGAATCGCCCCCCTCAAGCCCTCACTTGCGTCTTGGCTGAAGTGGTCGCAGAAGGTAGGAAGAAGAAGTCGTAAACTGACCTGCTGAATGAAAGAGTGCGGCAGATTTTGGGTTTTATATGGGAGATTAATTCACTAATCAAACCACTAATTACCCCCTAATTCTCTTAATAGGTGATTAGGATTAGTCTTAGGCTAATTAGGTGAGGTTAGAATAGGTTTAAGTTGGGTTTAAGTGGTAAAAAGTTCGGACAGTGCACCAAATTCTAACAACAAATCCCGTAAATTTGTTTCCGAGGACCTTGCGGTCGCTTAAATGGGTGATGCGACCGCATCACCTTGTTTCCAGCAATCCATGATTTCTGCTTTCCTTGCTCGGTCCCGGACTCTCCCGCATTCGATCCCGAGTCCTTCCAAGCCAAAAATGGTCTATAAATCAACCTCAATAACCTCCAAACCATAACCAAAGTAATCAAGCCTCAAACCCCATCAAAACAATGCCAAGAAACCAGGCAGAACTCTCCCGAACGACGACCGGAAAAGTTAAACTGAAAAGGGTTAACGCTAAAATCAAACTAGCAACCCAACCAACAATGCAACAAGCATCTAACCAATAACCAAGGCATGTTAGTGATATTATAAATGCCTTCTAACAATTTTCCATGTGTTAATCACATAAAACGTAAACCCGAGATTCAACACATCTCACGAAAGAAAAATGCATACATGCATCTCCAACAACGTCAATAATCATGCTATTGACTCTAAACATACCCGGGAGCTAAATGAACATATTCATCATGATTATAAACATATGAATTCATGCATATCACAAGCAAGCAGTATTTCAGGGTTTTACATTCTCCCCTACTTTAAGGAATTTAGCCCCTAAATTCTTACCAAGTAGTCATCGAACAAATGAGGATATTTCTCTTGCATCTCCAACTCGGTCTCCCAAGTTGCTTCCTCGATCTCGTGATTCTTCCAAGGACTTTCACCAATGGAATTTTCTTGCTTCTCAAAACTTGCTCTTTCGTGTCAAGTATCCTCACCATTTGAGTTGCTCAACATAAGACAAGTCAAATTGAAAAGTAATCTCCTCATACTCAAGAATATGGGAATCATCCTTAAGATATTTCCGAAGCATAGACACATGAAATACATTATGGATCTCTGACAAAGACGGCGGTAAAGCCACCCTGTATGCCAAACTCCCAACTCGCTCCAAAATCTCAAAAGGTCCAACATACCTCGGTGATAATTTCCCTTTCTTTCCAAATCTCTTGGTACCCCTTCTAGGCGATACCTTAAGAAATACAAAGTCTCCAACACGAAACTCCAAATCTCTCCTTCTATTATCTGCATAAGCTTTTACATCGACTTTGAGCGGTGAGCAATCTATCTCGAATTATTTCACACTCTCAGCCAGCAAGGCTTTGAACAATTTACGAACCCCATAATTTGGCTTCTCAACCTCGTCCCGGCAAATAGGAGATCTACACTTCCTCCCATAAAAAGCCTCATACGGTGCCATCTCGATGCTCGGTTTGGTAACTATTGTTATGCAAAACTACGCGAAAGGAAGATGTGTATCCCAACTCCCTTTAAAATCAATCGCACAAGCCGTAACATATCCTCAAGTATATCGAATGGTTCTCTCGGTTTGTCAGGTCGATGAGGGGTGAAAAGGCGTACTAAAATTCAACTTGGTCCCCATAGCTTCTTGCAAAGCTTTGCCAAAACCTCGATGTAAACCTCGGATCGGTCGAAAACAATGCTACTTGGAACCCGTGCGGTCTAACAATCTCTGCCGCATGTCTGATAATTGGCGCGACTCAATGAATAAGTCGCCGCAATCGAATAAAATAGGCGACTTCGTGAGCGATCAACGACAACCCAAACGGCATCAAAACCTCTACGAGCATTGGAAATCGAAACAAAGTCCATCGTAACATGTTCCCATTTCCACTCAGGAATATCCGGCCGAGCGTAACAACCTGAGGTCTTTGGTGTTTCGCCTTTACTGTGACGACAAGTGAGACACACATAGTACGCTGATGCGCTAAACTTCATGCCACTCCACAGGCTTGTTTCTTCAATCTCTATACATTTTTCGTACTTCCGGATGTATAGTATACTTTGCTTTGTGAGCCTCATCCAATGAAACCGTTTAACATCTTCAGCAGAAGGAACACAAACTCTACCCTTAAATGTCAAAATACCATCTTGGTTCATCGAGAACTCATTCTCCTTATTCTCGCTCAAACCATCAATAATTTTCACCAACTACGGATCTTTCTTACGAGTCTCCTTAATTCTTTCCAATAAGCTGGAATAATTATGCACTAGCAAATAATACACCATGATTAACCTCGCTAGGATTCCAATCACGGACATCCTCAACATTTTCCATTCCGCATCATCAAACATGACAAGTTGTACTTTTTCTCCAAGGCATACGACTACGTTCGCTTTCCAGGATGATCTGATATAGTGCAATCGTGATCCTTCAATTTTCCATCCATCTCATTTGTCTCATGTTCAACTCTTTCGAGAGAAGAGATATTTCAAACTCTTGTGAGTCAAGTGAAAATCAAACTTCGACCATACAAATAATGCTTCCACTTGTGCAAAGCAAATATAATCGCCCGAGCTCAAGATCATGCGTAGGATAATCTCATACGGAGACAACTTCCTTGAAGCATAAGCAATCACCTTCCCATTTTGCATAACACAACCAATCCTTCTTCCGAAGCATCACTATAAACAACAAAATTATCACCTCCGCTAGGCAATGCTAACTTGGAGCCGTAGTCGACCTTTTCTTCATTCTTGAAAGCTTTCCTCACATTTTATCACTCCAAACAAATGCAATCTTCTTTTTGAGTCAAATTTGTCATAGGCGTAGCAATCTTGAAAATCCCTCATGAATCTCCGATAATAACCCGCTAGCCCCAAGAAACTTCGTACCTCGATGGCGTGGTCGGCCTCCTCCAATTCATTCTTGCTTCAACCTTGGAAGGATCCACCGTATCCAGGCACTAGAAACAACGTGCCCCAAAAATGAAACCTCCTCTAGCCAAAT
>CM028384.1:14069971-14210149 GCA_013146195.2 Codonopsis lanceolata | reverse complement strand
CTTTACTCTCGACATCGTAGGAGGAGATTATGGACCTCTGGGCTTTGAGCCCGTTTCAAATCATCGGACGAGATTTTTATTAGCGAGTGTTCGGAGTGGCTTCTTATTAATAATCGAGGCGGGTCTTAGGTGATGATAACTGCAGTAACTTTCAGTGGCAGAGCGTTTCTCTTCTTCTTTCTTGGCACGTCGCTCTTTTTGCTGACTCCTCTGTCACCACGAGTTTCCGTCTTGGCTTGTTTGGCGGATTTTGATCGGATCCCTTTGTATGAGCGGGGGCAGTGGTTTAGGTGGGTATGTTTCCATGGATAGGGGCGGCAGAATGACTGTAGGCTACGAATGGGTTTGCTCCGGCGTGGGAGGTACATGCCTTTTCCTGCCCCTTTTCTTTTTTTGTTCTATCTCTCTCTTTTTTTTTACACATGTATTCATTTTTTTAAATCTTTTTGACAACATATTTATTTATTTTTATTTTTTGCAGTGCGGGCCTTCTCATTTTTGATTTTATTGGGTCACCTCATTCGGCGGGTTTACCGGCCTCATATCTGTCCCCGATATGTTGGCGGCAACGGGGTGGATCCGTAGAGGGCGGTGGTTGTAATAATAGGGAAAGAGTCTTTGGGCGGGTGTTGGTTCAGTCTGTTCGGTGCACTTTCTTCCACAGAGGACTGGAGGGACATTATTCTACTACTTTGATGTTCGGCATGCCAGGATATTGATGGTTTCCATCATGGTGGATTCTTTGTATATGGGCGAGCGGGTGAATCGTTAGCACCAGCCTTTTCTAGTGGCTCCAGTGGTGCCTCATCGGCCTCCTTCTTGGGTGATAGAGCCGGCGGCGCTCGACCGGTCTCGGTATTTGGGGAAATACCTCGTTCCATGACGAGACTATCCGGGGGCATCACGAGATTTCGATATTAGAGGCTGCATCCCCCTCCTCGCGCTCTGTTGTGCCGGGGCATTATTACTTACGCCCGGACGAGTCGTCTACTTCATTTCTTGGCGAGCGTGTTTACGAACGATGATATATTTCTACTTTCCGGTATGAGTGTGGGGTGGTGGCTTAGTAGAGCGAGTTCTTCACGGCGTCGAGATCGGAGGCGTCGTGTTCGAGCCGAGCTCGTTCGGTAGACACATCCACCTTTATTGTCTCTTTTTCTTTATATTTTTTTTTTATACACACATTTTTTTTGAGACTAACATATTTTTTTATTTTATTCTTTTTCTTTTTCATATTTTTTTCGAGGTGAGCGTGTCTACTTATAAAGCTAGCTGCGGGGCTTTTCGGCATCAACAAGCTATATCGAGAAGTTGGGCGATGAATTCTCTTGAGGATCATTTCGGTCTGCGGGCGTCGAATCGAGATGATGATGATGATGATGATGATGATGATGATGATGATGATGATATTGGGTCAAGCAGCGGCCAGGCGGAGTCGGGGATCGAGGGGCTGGTGGCCTTGGTCCCGGGGTCATGGGTGGTGGTTTCCCGAAGCCGGTCGTCAGAGCACATTAGCTTTGGATTCCTGCGAACATTAGTACCCTTCGCTTCTTTTTTTTTTTTTAATTTTTGTATTTTTGTAAAGAAACATGTACAAACATTATGATATAATGCAATATAATGTATATGATGCGGTATGTTACACATGCAAAAATAAATTCACACGGAAAATAAAACTATCTGGACATCTAAAATGTAATGGCACGGTACTTTAAAGAAGGGATTTTAAGAATACACCTTTGGATTAAGCGGGCTTTTAGGTGATATCGGAGCAGGAAAGCGGTTGAATTTCTTATCTTCGGCGCCACGTGGTACGATTGAGCCCGTACACGTAAAATGCAAATATGTATAATATAGGCGTCTTAATAAGTATTCTAAGTTGCACCTTAGGACTGTAAAATTATATTTTAGTGTTTTAATATGAGCCGCTTTGTCGTGGTTTTTCTCTTCGTCGGTCGAGCCTCGATGTCTTTGAAAGGCGGAGGTAGTATGTCTGTTGAGGGCTTCAAATAATGCCTTCCCTCTCCTTTTTATTTTTTTTTTTATTATATTTTTTTTCATTTTTTTATTTAATTATTTTTTCATCAATTTTTTTTGTGCTCTAATTTTGCCTAGGCCGCCCTTTCGGGTTTTCAACCTAGCGAGCCCTTATTATATTTTTTTATTATTTTTTATTTTTTTTTCTTATTTTTTTTTATATATGCCTAATTTTTGCCTAGGCAGGCCGCCCTTTTCGGGTTTTCACCTAGCGGTGGAGAAGGAAGCATCGGTGGATAGGATGGCTCAGGCGTAGTACCTTTTGAGTTTGTCGAGGTTGAAGGGTTGGACAAGATCTTCCCATCTTGGTTCGTGAGAAGCACGACACCTCTGATCGGATCTCCTTAACAATGCGGTCCCATCAGTGAACTTCCATTTTCCCCTAGTATCAACATAACTAGGGGTTTTTCTCAGCTTACGAGGTCTCCAACTTGGATATCACGGCCTTTGACTTTTTGTTGAAAGCTCGAGGCGTCGCCTTTGATATGCCGGGTATGCTCCAAGGCTAACGGCGTCGTTCATCAATTAGGGCCGATTCTTCGTATCGCCCTTTGACCCGATCAATTTACGCTATATCGGCTTCCATCATTACTCTCAATGATGGAATTTCCACCTATTGGTAGTACCGCTTCCATGCCATATGATAGAGAGTAGGGGTAGCCCGATGGGTGCGGGCGGATGGCGTACGGTAGCGGAGGAGCTAGTGGCAATTTTTACGGCGATCTCTTCTGTATCGAGCCATTTTTCGATGATGTTCTCGAGAGTTTTGTTGGCTGCTTCAAGCGGCACCATTGGCTTGTGGCCGGTAGGGGAGGATTTGTGTCTTTGGATCTTGAACTCGTCAGCGAGGCGGTTCACGTCCCCTTCAAAATGAGAGCCGTTGTCGGAGATGATCTCGAAAGGTACCCGTAGCGGTATATGATATTGGCCGGATAAATTCGGACACCTTTCGGGCATTTAAGACCTTGTAGGAAGAAGCTTCACCCACTTTGTGAAATGTCGGCGGCTACCGGGGCGTATTCGTGGCCATTGGATCCCCCGGGTGAATTTGGCCTATGGCGTCGATACCCCATGTTGAGAAGGGCCGGGGGCGTGGAGTTGTATAGGGCGTGTGGGGGCACATCTTTGTAGATTAGCGTTGACATTTGTCGCAATGTCGCACCCAGGATCTGATCGGTTTCGGCGTACTCGAATAGTACCCTGTCGGATGACTTTCTTTGATAGCATATGGCCATTCATGTGGGGCCACAGGTACCACCATGTAGTTGATCCATAATTTGCTCGGCTTTGGCTGATTGACACATAGTAGGTTGAGGCCTTGATAATGCCTCTTATACAAGCCTCACTTGCCAGTGCAATTGGGAGGCCCATCTTCGCGGGGAGACTCTTCCCCTTTTGTCTAAGCCGGGAGGATAAAGATTTTTGGAGCGGATTTAAGATGTCGGCATACCGGGGCTCGTGATGCGCCGAGGCTGCGTTGATTTTGAAGCAGTATCTTGGGAGTGACCTTCTTCCCGACTATAAATGGTGGACTTTAGTTTCGGGGAATACGGACTAGATGGCCTTGAGTGGCGAGGGCATCGGCGAATTGATTCTATCTCGTGGCGGGATAATGGAGCGAGATAGAACCAAATCGGCGGCTATTATTAACTTGGCATGATAGAGCTGCGGTAGAGGATCTGGGTCCTCCATCTTCCTTCGACTTGATTTATGATTCGAGGCGAGTCTCAGTAGACCGAGATCTTTAGCTCCCCTTTGGAGAGCTTCTTCTAGGCCTGAGGCTTCATATTCGCCGTATTATTTGAACATTCGAACTCCAACCTTATAGCCGGCGGAGTATGAGAGTCGGCGGATCGATTAACAAGATTCCTATGCCAAAGCCTCTTTTGTTTCGCGGCTCAGTCAAAGAACATCGCCAACAGGTGTCATGGTCGGTGATTTCGAGATACCTTCATCAGGAAAGCCGGGCTCGGTTGCATCTTCGGCCTTGGAGGTAGATCGGCTAAGTGGTGCGATGGCGCTCCCTTTGATAGACTTGAGGTGACATAAGTTATGTCAAACTCATTAAGAAGAAAGGACCACTTGGCTGGTCGGTGGACATTGATGGCTTACCGAAGATGTATTTGATAGGGTCCATCACGGATATGAGCTTGATGGACCTTCCTTGGAGATAGGTTTTGAGCCTTTGAGTGGCCCGGACTAGGCAGTCGGTGACTTTTTCAGCTTAGAATAATTTAGCTCGCTTCCTTGTAGCTTCCTACTTATGAAATATATGGCATTTTCAATGTAGGAATCTTCTTTCTCTTGGGCGAGCATAGCCCCTCTTGATGTGTGCGTGACGGTTAAGTATATGAGGAGAGGTTTATGTGTATGGGGTGGAGCTAGCACAGGGGGATTGGTAAGGTAGGCTTTTATTTTCTCGAAGGCCAGCTGGCACTTCGCGTCCCAGACTTGATCGGTATTCTTTTTTAGGAGTTTAAAGAGGGGCTCACAGGTGGTGGTCGGCGTGCGATGAAGCAGGTGATGTCTTGCAACCGGCCTAGGAAGCCTTTGACTTCGGTGGGAGTTTTGGTGTGGCATTTCTAGGATGGCTTTGATCTTTCTTTGGCTCGATCTCGATGCCTTGCTCGGTTACTAAGAATCCCGGACCTTGCCTCTGGTAACCCCAGAATGTACATTTGGTGGGGTTAAGCTTCATCGGTGCTTTACGAGTCTTTCGAAGAACTTAGAAGATCTTTAATGTGAGCACCATTAGGCGTCATTGGAATGCACGATCATATCATCAACATAGACCTCCATCTCTTTATGGATCATGTCGTGGAAGAGGGTGGTGGCGCCCTGCGGTAAGTGGCTCGGCATTCTTTAGTCCGAATGGCATGACGGTGTAACAATAAGTCCCCGAGGAGTAGTGAATGAGGTCTTCTCTGGTCTTCTTTGCCATTTTGATTTGGTTGTAGCCCGGCATGCCGTCGACGAAGGATCGGACTTTGTGAGCTGCGGCGGCATCTACCACAATGTCAATGTTGGGCGGGGAAGTCATCTTTGGGCGGCAGCTTTGTTGAGGTCGCGGAAGTCTACGAGTCGACTTTCCGTTGGGCTTAGGAGCAGTCACTATATTGGGCGGCCAGTCGGGTATTCAACTACCGAATGAAGTTGCATGCATTGTTTCATGATTTCTTCTTTGACTTGTAGTGACCATTACGGCTTGATGCGGCGGAGCTTTTGTTTGGCCAGGCGAGCATCAGGGTATGTGGGAATCCGGTGCTCGACTATAATTGGATCTAGGCGGGCATATCTTCGTAGGACCGAGGCAAAGATGTCTCTGAATTCTTTGAGGAGATCAATGAGTGCCTTTCTTTACGGACCTTGGAGGTAGCTGGATTCGATTTCTTTGACTTCATTGTCGGCCCAGGTTGATAGTGGACAGTCTTGATGGCTGGCGATGAATGGCTCATGTTCACAGTACTCGTGACTTTGCAAGCTCAAGTAGATAATTTTTATCTTTTGGGTCCATTTTATTAAATGACTCATTATCATAATTATTATTATTTAATCGTCTTTTAAAGTAGGTGCAACTAAGGAATAAGCAAAGACATTTATATTATTATTAAAAGCACATTATGCAGGGGTTATTACATTGTTGAGGACACGGGGTTTGAGATCCTCAACTATAGGTAGCGGATTGGTAGATGACCAATCCGTAAAGCTAGGAAAGGATCGGGGATAGTATATCGAGCGGTCTACCAAGTGCGGGTGTCGGGAGGCGGACCGGTCGTGGTGTACCAGTGCAGAGGCTTATTAGAAATAGACTCGAACTTCGGCGGGGAGCTTTTCATAATCGGTGCCTCTGTCTATCATACCCAGAAAAGTTGTCTCTAGGCGCCGTCATCATCTAGCGGGGCCAAAGCATAATCATCTTGGTCTATAGACCAAGTATTTTCAATAGTGGCAGTCTTATAAGCGGTGCTCTGAGGGCTCGAGGTAACTTGTTCCATATCATACGAGAGAATCTTGACATCATCAAAGACTTCCCAACCGGGCACCTTTTCCCATTACGGTCTATCTAGGGTTCGGGGAAACATGAGATAGGCTTGGTTTCCCCCTACGTACAAAGTAACCATTTAAGGTTTTTCTATAGGGTTGGAGAGGGGATATTCATAAGGGCGCTTTTCTCTTTACGCCTTTCTTTTCTCACGTTTTGTTTCATGGCTGCGGCTACTTCATTTGGAGTAGGCGTGTATCCTAGACAGAAAGGAGGGATACATTCCTTAAGTTCATCTTGGACTAAATTAACTAGCCCTTGCGATTTACTGCGAGACCTAGACCGGGCATATAATTCATTTTTCGGAACATGTTTAAAGGGACCATGTTTCCTAGGGAAGTGACTTTCTTTCCAATGATGTCGGTTTCTCGGCCATATTCAATGGCGTTGACACGGCTTGGGGATAACCTCAAAGCCAGCGAGAAAAATACCGGTGTCTTCATGTTCTATCTCGAGGATTGGGATATCCTCGCTTTCCTTATTCTCCACGATCTTGTCGGCGAATAATTACTATGTGGTCATCGTGGATGAATTTGACACTTGGTGTAATGAAGAGGCTACCCCCTTTACCCCATGAATCGAGGCGTCCCAACAACGGGCTAAAGGTGGTGGTATATCCGAGGACTTGGAACTCAAGCGGCATGTTTAAGGCCCAACGGTTAACATTAAAGTGACCACCCCAAGACACATCGGCGGTGTTGTCGTATGCCTTAGCTTGTTCTGCGAGGAAGGAGTGAGTTCGATATCTTTATCCCGGCTTGGCTAATGTCTTGGCGGGACATACATTCGGTGAAGACCCATTATCTATCAAAACTTCGGGGAACCCGTTTCTCCAAAATTCCCACAGTGATGTGAAGAGCATCAATGTGGTTAGTTCCTTCCTTTGGCAGGTCTAGATCGGTAAACATTATTACGTTCCCGAAATGAATGTTCCCGATCATCTGAGTAAGCTCATTGGGGGAGGTTTCAATAGGAACGACTGCCTGGCTTAGTGACTTAGCCAGTGTATCACGGTGGGTCTTAGAAGCACATAGTAAGCCCCAGATGGAAATGTTGGCCTGAGTTTTCTTCATCTGAGCCAATAAAGAATCTTCCACCGTTTTAGCCCCGATATACATTACTTGATCTTTTCGAGTGGTCACCTCTTTCGGGGTTTTGGTAGGCTCGGCCAGATCGGGTAAGGTGGCTAACATCTCCACCAACCCAAGTGGCTTTTTCAATGTTACAGGTGTTTTGGCTACCAAGGATGGTGTCCCAAGAGAGCATATTACAGCTAGGCTCTTTTATGGATAAGGGTGGAGGAATAGGAATGAGGATATATGGAAGTGGATGTTTATTTATTTCAAACTTGGGCACAAAAGGGTTTTCATCAACCTCAATCATATTGATTTGAGGTAGAGGGTTATTGACTACATTTGGTGCGGGTGGAGGTTTTCAATAACCTTATCATCTATTAGGTCTGGATAGCATTTTTGAGGGTGTAACATTTGTCGGTGAGGTGACCCTTTGGGCGATGATATTCACGATCTTGGGCATGGTTCCAAGTCACAGGCGGGGGTCAGGTGGCTTATAATTTTCCAACGGCTTCAACACTCCTTGTGCCATTAGCCCCTGGTATTTGGGGAGCTTGCGGTTCATCATAATGTCGACTTACCCATTACGATTTACGAAGTTTACGGCGGGCCATTATTTGCTCCCCTTGTATTGACAGACTGTCCGACCCATAATACCATGGAGCGAGCTATAATTTTGGGTAGAAAATGGGGTTGAGGCATTCCCTACCATATTGAGTCTTTGGTGCGGTTGTCTTTCCTTTGGAGTAAGCGGAAAGAACTAGGAGACGTATTGGTTTTTAGTTGGCCGATCGTATATCATCATCAATACGGGCTCCTATCTCCACTATTTCTTTGAAATTGGTATAGGGGAGGTACCGCATATGTTCCAGGTAAATGGGTTGGAGGTTTTTGATGAACATTCGGCATGACTCGTAGGATCAGTGCATCAGTGCGTGCCCGCTTTCTCTTCCACTGCAAACTTCGGCGCGGGTTTCCTTTTCCGTTGGGTGCACGATTCAAGGTCCCTTCTATTTTCGGGATTGGTATTGTCTTTGTATCTTTCAAGGAATGCTTCGGCTATCGGTCCCGGTATTCATGAATGCTATTTGTCGGACAACATTAACCATTGTTTGGCAGCTCCTACCAGGGTGAGGTGAAAATTGGAAGCCATAGCCTCAAAGCTAGCTCCCCTTGACTGCATGCCGGTGGAATAAGACTTCAAATGGGATATAGGGCATCCAGTCCCGTCAAACTTTTCTATGTCGGGCATTTTGAACTTTGAGGGAAGTATTGCTGATGGTTGCAATGTTAGGGCCCGCGTAGAAAATTCCCCTTTATTGAGGAGTTTAAGCATCATGGCCTTCATATTTTCCATGTCGGCCTCCATTTTGGTGGTTGGGGAGTTGGCTTTTGGTATATCTTGTTGGATTTGGGAAGGCTTTGGGTTATTTCTGGTTGAAGGTTTTGGTAGGGATTTTGGGTGGGTGGGTTTTGGGCGATTATATGGTTGATGGAATTTGGGCATTATAAGGACTATGGGTTGGATATGGGTATTGGGTTGGATAAAGGTCTTGGGTTGATGGATTTTGGACAGTATAAGGATTTTGGTTTGGTTGGTTTTGGGTAGTATATGGATTCTGAGTTGGTGGGTTATTGATAGTTTCGGCAGGGCGACCAGGATCATTAGGAGGTAAATATGTGGTAACTTGGCCTGGTGGGTTAAAGCTTTTGGGGTCCATATGTGGGCTATTTAGGAGTGGGTTAGTTATAGGAAAAGGGAGGTCATTTGGATTCTGGGTGTTTGGGGGAAGATATGGTGGGTAGGACGGGTAAGGATATATATTTGGGTAGTAGGGACTTGGTGGAGGATTGGGATTTGGGATAGTGGTAGTATTTGGTGGGTTAGTGTTTGGCTGAGGAGTTGTGTTTGGAGGCACCTGAGATGTGGATGCATCTTGGGGAATAGTAGGGGAAGAATTCACCTCACCACTGGATTTTAGGCTTTGTACCAGACTAGCCATTTGACTCATCGCCGCACCCAACCTTTGGTCAAACCATTCCTGCATTGCCGGAGGCGGAACATACCAGGCCCACGAATGCGTACCCATAGGCATTGTTCACTTTCATATCTTGGGATGTTGCCCAGGCGATTACGCCCCTGTCGATCTAAAGCGATACCCTCGATCGATTTCTACACTATTTTCCGTATCAACGGCCGGTATTATCTCGCCTTTCCAAATTCGGGCCGGGTTTCGAGGAAAATGGGGTTTTGGAGGTATCGGAAGTTGGAGGTTGCAGGCTTGGAGTGGTGTGCCTTTTTATTAGTATTTTATTATTATTATATATTTTTTGTTCCTTACAATTGAGGATAAGCACCTTTATTTTGCATCTCGGGACTTTTCTGGAGCAGTGGATTCTTTCTCGAGTATAGGACCAACGTATTCCACGCCTTTCGACTCCCGAGTTGGGTGGTCCCAGGCGAAGGGCCTATACTCTTTCTAGGATCCACCATCCGAAATGATCTAGGTCGAGCATTTGAGAATTATAAGCCAGCCCTTGTTTATTATTTATATTTATATATATATATTTTTCGTGCACACTTATTATGTATTTTTTTTTGAACTTGCGCATTTTTTTATTATATTTTTTGACATATATATATATATATATATATATATATATATATATATATATATATATATATATATATATATATATATATATATTTTTTTTTTTTTGACAGGCGGCTCATAACCGAGATGCAAAAACCGGTCGATCGTGAAGTGTCTTTGAAAAACTATATGCATTCTAACGTTGGCTTATGCGGGGGTAGGTGGCCATGGTGTAGGAGTAACGATTCGAATATATCTATATGCGTGCACGTGTGTGCGGTATCTAGAAAGCAGTAAAGTCTTTATTTATTTTACAGATATAGAAAAATAAAGCAAATATGGTCTGTCTTGCTGTTATGTGTGGATTTTCTCGGCTTTTTTTTTTTAGCGCAAGCAAGCTAAGCACACCATTTTTAAGAAATAGAAAGAAAAGTGGGGAAACTATCTATCCCTATTAATTACAAATTTTGATCATATGTCCCCAAAATAAGATGACAGAATGAATGCAGATATGTATAAATGTACAGAATAAAGTGAAAAAGAAAATGAACTGAAAGAAATAAAAATATAGAGCCGGAAATAAAATAAAGCCTCGGCTCTTTTGTTGTGCTGCCCGGAATTTATTGTAATATATATAATATTTTTTTTGAATTTTCGAAATATTTTTTTTATATTTTTTTTGTTGAATATTTTTTTTAATATTCTTAAACACACTGTAACAGTTATCGGAACGAAACTGCTGCAAGATGGAGGATCATATCCACAAATATAGACACGGATGTATAGGAACACTACATTCAAATGCGTAAATTAATATAACAAGCATACTGCAGCCAGAAACAAATAAAAACAAAAAAGTTTTATTTTGTGAGTCTAGCCCTCCATTTTATTTAAAATAAAACAACTCCCAGCCAGTCGCCCTTTGTGAGGTTCAGGGGTGTGCCCGCGCCCGCAGCGCCCTTAGATAGGGGTGCTTGGCGTGTGTGATGCGGGACACCACTGCTCTCGTTCCACCCTCCCTTGTTTAGGGGAAGACGAAATCAAAAGTGCGAGAGGAGTGTTGTCTATGTTAGCACGTTTGAATGTGCCTCGGTTGCCTTGAGTGGATTTTGTATCCAATATGGGAACTTATGGTTTCCCGCATCAAGTTATCCCTTGTTCAGGGGATACCAGGATATGGGAATGCATTACCCTTTCATTCCCATTTTCCCTTTTTTAGTGGAAAACGAAAAACTGCAAAAAAGGATATTGCAACGCCCCCACTATGGATTTTATTAAAAATAGCCTTATGGCCCATTCAGATCACTATGGGAGCTTTGAGTTTCCCGCATCAAGTTATCCCTTGTTTAGGGGATACCAGGATATGGGAATACATCACCCTTCCATTCTCATTTCTCCCTTTTTTAGGGAAGAACGGGAAAGTGCAAAGAAGGAGTGTTGCGAGGCCCCACTGGATCTGAAAGTTTTAGAGTCGCCATCTTTATTTTAAGGCAAATAAAGCAAAACCAAAGAAAAGAAAAATAAACCAGAGAAAAAGAAAACGGGTTCGGAGGCTAAGTTACGAGTTGGGAAGGTGCTAGGCACCCAACTCGCCCTTTCGGTCTCAAAAATGGTTTTTGGCTGAAGTATGCATATTGTTATATTTATTTCGCAAATAAACACAATATTAAAAGACAAGAAATTAAAACAAATACATCATTGGCTACATTATTTACGGACTCGCAGCCATTTCCTTATAATAATTACAGACATATTTAAGAATATTTGGCCATTATAACGGCTCTTTTACATAGTATTTCCTATTCTAATCCGGGCAGCACAACGGCTTATATTGACTACATATTGCCGGATTTAAATACAACTTTTAAAAAATAATAAAAGACAAAAAGCAAATAAATATAATAAAATAGCGCCCTTAAAGGTTTTACCTTTTAGAGCGGCGGTGTGCTCGCTCGTCGCCGGGGAGAGGAGTCTTTTGTTGTTTGTTGTGTGGTTGTTGTTTTGATTTGGGCAGAATGACTGCTTTATTTCTAAGAGTTTGGGCTTGTCAACTCGGGCAGAGTGATAGCTTATTTGGGTAGGTTTTGGCCTTTTTGGTTGGGCGGAACCTCGGCTTAGTTTTTTGGGTTTTCAGCTCGTTACTCGGGCAGAGTAACGACTTACTTTGGGATTTTTGGGCCTGGGAAGTGAAGTGGATACCTAACAACTAGGCTAGGGATCACTTATAACCTATGGGTTTTTGTTTTGGCAGAGTTTGGACGGGGTTTGGAGACTCTAGAGGCTTCCACTCACCTATCTCGCACCTCTCGTACTAATAGTATCGGCAGAATAACAACAGAGCTTCGCTGCGATTAAAAATCGCGGAGAAAATGAGCAACTGAAATGAGAAGCCAGAGGCTTCTATTTATAGTGTCGAGCGAGGAACAGGAATTCTATGATTTCTTCCTCTGCATCGACCACTTGTACCTTGCGCTTGAGAGTTGTACATTTTCTATCTGAGAGGCAGCTACAGTGAATGTCTTGGTGCCACGAAGGGGACCCTTGGTGCGGCACCAAGCATGTTTTTTCAAGTTTCGTTTTTGCACTTTCACCCCTTGCAGTTCACTATTTCGTGCATCCTGCTTTTCTTTTCGCATTTTTAACTCATGTAACTTGACATTTGTTAAGTTTTAACAGTTCTTGATATTTTATGTCAGTCACATACCAGGGGTACGAAATTGGGGTGTCTACACCAATCCGTAAAGCTAGGAGAAGGAAGGGGGATGGTATATCCGAAGCGGTCTACCAGTTCTGCGGGAGTCAAGAGCGGGCCGGTCGTAGTGTACCAATTCTGCAGAGGCTTAGCAGTGAGAAGCTCGAACTCATCAGGGAGCTTTGCATATTCAATGCCTCCGTATATCATACCCAAGAAGCTGTCTCCCAGGCCGTCATCATCAAATAAGACCAGAGAATAGTCATCCTGATCTATAGACCAAGTGTTTTCAAAAGTGGCAGTTTTATATGCAGTGCTACGGGGCTCCAGGGTGACCTGTTCCATTCCGTCTGTGAGAAGACTGACATCTTCAAAAATTTCCCAACCAGGGCATCTTTTCCCATTTTGGTCTATCCAGGGTTCAGGGAACATGAGATAGGCTTCTGTTTCTCCTTTCCTTATGAAATAACCATTTAAGGTTTTTCTGTATGGTTGGAGAGGGGGATGTGTGTAAGGGCGCTTTTCCTTTTCTGCCTTTCTTTTCTCACGTTTTTGTTTCATGACAGCGGCTACCTCAGCTGGAGTAGGCGTGTATCCTAGGCCAAAGGGAGGGATACATTCCTTAAGTTCATCCTGGACTAGATTGACAAGCCCCTGTTGGTTTCTACCAAGACCCAGACCAGGCATATAATTCATTTTTCGGAACATGTTTAAAGGGACCATGTTTCCTAGGGATGTGGTTTTCTTTCCAGTGATGTCGGTTTCTCGACCGTATTCAAGGGCGTTGACCACAGCTTGGGGGATAACCTCAAAACCACTGAGGAAGATACCCGTGTCCTCATGCTCTATCTCGAGGATTGGGATATCCTTGCTTTCCTTGTTTTCCACGATCTTGTCAGCCAGAATAATTACTATGTGGTCATCGTGGATGAATTTGACACGTTGGTGCAATGAAGAGGCTACCCCCTTTACCCCATGGATCCAAGGGCGTCCCAGTAACAGGCTGAAAGTGGCTGGTATGTCCAAAACTTGGAATTCGACCGGCATGGTTAGTGGCCCAATAGTCAGCATCAAAGTGACTACCCCTAAGACACATCGACTGGTGTTGTCATATGCCTTTACTGTCTGTGAGGAAGGAGTGAGTTCTGATATTTTTGTTCCCAATTTGGCTAAGGTGCTGGCGGGACATACATTTAGAGAGGACCCGTTGTCTATCAGAACTCGAGGAACCCGTTTTTCCATTATTCCCACAATGATATGAAGAGTATCAATGTGGTCGGCCCCTTCCTTGGGCAGATCTAGATCAGTAAACATTATGACATTTCCAAAATGAATGTTTTCGATCATCTGAGTAAGCTCATTCGGGGAAATTTCAATTGGAACGACTGCCTAACTTAGAGATTTGGCCAGGGTATCACGGTGGGTTTTTGAAGCACAGAGTAAGCCCAGATGGAAATGTTGGCCTGAGTTTTCTTCATCTGAGCTAACAGAATATCTTCCACCTCCTTAGCCCCAGTATCTGTCTCTTGGTCTTTGCCTGAGTGGTCACCTCTTTCCAGGTTTGGTTGGTAGGCTCGGCCTGTAAGACCCCGATTCCCGGTTAGCTTGAATTGCGTGCAATGCTTCGCACTTCTTCCTTTGTTGATCGCTTATTTGATTTCTTAGAGAGTCTAGATATGTATGAGAGATCACATTAAGACCAAAATACTTTTAAGAGATGTCATTTAGTTGTTAACTTGCTAAAGTCACAAGTCGTAACTCGGCGATAATCGAAATGTGACGCCATTGAGAGTTTACTCGGGTTTTTGTGTTCCTGACCTCGATTTGGTCCTAGATCTTTACATGATGATTAAATAACATGTTTAGATGTGTTAGACTTCTAGATGGATGCATATATGTAAGTATTAGATATCATTCATAATATCCTTAACATGATTTAAATCTTGTTTGAATGCTTGTCGAATCGACGATTTGATTGCTACTTTACTTCTTGTCGTTCTTCTTCTTTGTACGACATTTTCGGTTGGTATTATTTTGACCCTAGATGACTAGGGGACCTTGGGGAATTAACTTAGAATTATTTTTGAGTGGTCGTGTAAACGTTTACACACGCTCAAGTTTGATTTTCGGAAATTCGTGTATTTCCGAAGGCCACGATAAGTCTGTAGTATTTTGGCCATAACTTTGTGTACGAAACTCGAATTCGGATCCATTTGATGTGTTAGAAACTAGACTCATATAGATTTCTAAACATATCTTTTATGTAATTTTAGGACGTGTATTTTGGTACAGGACCATTTTGTAAAATGACCCAAATTCTGGTCTACTATAGTTGACCACTCATTGTGTGTTAGACTTTCTATTTGGCCAACTTAACCCTACCCAAACCCAACCTAACCCACCCTAAACCACCCTAGTTCGTCCTACCTATCATCTTTTGCATGCTTGACAAGTTTTGGGAGATTTAAGTGCATGTACAACACTTGGCAAAGAAAGACCTCCAACATGCACAAACATGCATTGGACACTTCCTCCCACCCCACTTCAACCATAGAGTGGCCATTACCTCCACTAAACCCATCCTATTCAGCCATCCTCTCCCAAATTCGTGGCTTATCATTTCTCTAAGGTTAGAGAGGAGTTCTTGAAGGTTCTTGGGTGATCAACAATGGTGGCCAAGTCTTGAGGAAGCCATTTCCAAAACCCAACCATAGAAGAGAAGAGGAGGGCAAGGAGATCACGTACCCACCTTTGCATGGACGTTTTGTACATCTTTTAGGGATTATTTAAGGTGAGTTACAACATCTCTTCTTATTTATTTTAGCCTCATTGACCCTAGGGAAAACAATCTTGCTATTTGAGGTCAATGAGAGCACTTAGGACTTTGTAGAGATGTCATGTTCTCGTATATGCTAAATGATGAATTTTGGTTGTATGAACAGATTATAAACATATTATAAACCACGATTATGATGTCATTTAGGTGTAGTAATGTATGATAAATCATTCCACCTTGTTGTTTAAGTGTTGGGAGCATATTGGATGAGATGGTTAGGCTTATAGAGATGTCATGTTCTCGTATATGCTAAATGATGCAATTTTGGTTGTATAAACAGATTATGATCAGATTATAAACCATGTTTATGATGTTATTTATGTTTATGATAAATCATTCCATGTTAATTTATGTGTGTCATGTATGATAAATCATTCCATCTTGTTGTTTAAGTGTTGGGAGCATGTTTTGAAATGCTTAGGCTTGTGAATGTTATGTTCTTAAAGTTGCATTTTCGGTTGTATGAACAGATTATAATCAGATTATAAACCATATTTATGATGTTAATTAGGTGTGATATGTACAATAAATCATTCCATCTTGTTGTTTAAGTGTTGGGAGCATGTTTATGAAATGCTTAGGCTTGTAAATGTTCTGTTGCTAAATGTTGCATTTTCGGTTGTATGAACAGATTATAATCAGATTATAAACCATATTTATGATAAATCATTTCATGTTAATTAGGTGTGATAATGTATGATAATTTTCGGTTGTATGAACAGATTATAAATCATATTTATGATGTTAATTAGGTGTGATAATGTATGATAAATCATTCCATCTTGTTGTTTAAGTGTTGGGAGCATGTTTGATGAAATGCTTAGGCTTGTAGAGATGCTATGTTCTCGTATATGCTAAATGTTACATTTTCGGTTGTATGAACATATTATAAACCCTTATTATGATGTCATTTATGTGTAGGAATGTATGATAAATCATTTTACCTTGTTGTTTAAGTGTTGGGAGCATATTTGATGAAATGGTTAGGCTTGTAGAGATGCCATGTTTCACTATATGCTAGATGATGAAATTTTGGTTAGATGAACATGTTGTAAAGTATGACTATGATGATATTCATGTTTAGAGATAGATGATGAATTATTCTATCTTGTTTGTTTAAGTGTTGGGAGCATATTTGATAAAATGGTTAGGCTCATATTTGATGAAATGGCAAGAATGAATATATATATATATATATGCCTAGTTTGTGACTTTGATTCTATGTTTCATACTTAATTTTTTTTATTGGGGTTTTATGGGTTTAATGACCTTAGTAACCTATTTAATTACGTTAGTATGGTCATAGGAGAGTATTGAGGCCAATGGCTTCTATACCCTAATTTTGAAAGATTGATTATGACTCAACGGAGTTGACCATTGGGTTAGTATGACATTAAGGAGTAATATGCCTAAGTCCTACGAATTTTGGGGTAGTATTAATGGAGGTTAAGCCTCCAAGAATTTTAAAGTGTATGAAGAACACTTGATGATTAGAGCCTTGATTTTATCTCTAATGTGATTATGTGCTAGTTGTGAAGTAAAAGCATGACTAGATGATTGTAGAGTGCATGCCTACTTATTTGAGCATATGATAATGTATTACGTGTGCTTGAAGTTTGAGTCCAGCTGGAGTCGGTTTGTTGAGTCTTTGGGGCGGACGATGCATCATCTTCACGAATTGTGAGATTCGTGATTTTGATGGATCGCCGCGCCGGATTGCACACACCCTCTATCGATGGCCACGGTAGGGAAGTAGTTGATCTCAATTGTAGTATGGAAACATGACTTTGATAACTATCGGAACTCGAGCGGGGAAATGTCTCGGGGACGTCGATATCCACGAAAGGGATATCGAGGACACATAAAGGTTTTGCACGTGTTTTTGCAGGAGCGACACGACGGAAAAAGGGTAACGGTATCATATCCCTTTTTATATGAATTGACTCACGAGTGCTTATATGTGAATAATGTGCTACGTGAATATGATATGATATGAAATGATGGTTGAATGAATTAATGAAATGTTATACTTGTAGACTTAGTTTAATGTTGGGTTCCGGCCGTAACGTCGCCGATGACTTGGTATATAACTGCTATAAATTGTTATCACATGATTTTATTTTTGGACCAAGAGATTCATTATCTCTAAGGTTGTCATAGTTTGAGCTTGTTAGCTCGGGTGCCACCGTTTAATTATATTACGCTTCCGCATGTGTTAAAGTTTTTGGCGTACCGCCGTTATGGCCTTACCCGTTATTTGTCATCTTGTGTGTTTTTGACGGCACGACCTCGAGGTCTCGTATTGGGACTCGAGTCGGGTCGCCACACGGCCAGATCTAGTAAGGTGGCTAACATCCCCACCGACCCAAGTGGCTTTTCTGATGTTGCAGGTATTTTGGCTACCCAGGATAGTGTCCCAAGAGAGCATATTGCAGCTAGGCTCTTTTATGGATGTAGATGGAGAGAAGGGAATGAGAATATATGGTAATGGGTGGCTAATTTTTTCAAACTTGGGCACAATGATTTTTTCATCAACCTCAATCATGTTGATTTGAGGTAGAGGGTTATTGACTGTGTTTGGTCCGGGAGGAGGTTTTTCAATCACCTTGTCATCTATCAAATCCTGGATAGCATTTTTTGAGTGTGTAGCATCTGTCGGTGAGGTGACCACTGTAACGATGATACTCACAGTACTGGGCATGGTTCCAATTGTCAGGCAGGGGGTTTGGTGGCCTGTAGTTTTCCAAAGGCTTCAACACTCCCTGAGCCATCAGCCCCTGTAATATCACAGACTGAGGAGCTTGCAATCTGTCATAGTATCGGTTGACCTTGTTCTGGCCTCTGAAATTCCTGTTTGGGCCGTTATTCCCTACGACTATGTTCACAGACCTGTCTGGTCCATAGGACCATGGAGTAGCACTATAATTTTGGGTAGGAAAAGTGGCTGATGCATCTCCTACCATATTGACGGCTGGTGCCGGTGCGGCTGTCTTTCCTTTAGAGTATCGGAAAGAACTGGAGGGTGTATTGACTTTTAATTGCCCGGTTCGTATATCTTCATCAATACGAACCCCTATCTCCACTACTTCTTTAAAGCTGCTGTAAGGGAGATACCACATGTGTTCCAGGTATATGGGCTGGAGGTTTTTGATGAACATCCGGCATGACTCAGCCGGATCAGGTCTGTCAAAAGTCTGGGCCAACTTCCGTTTCCACCTGACTGCAAACTCAGCACATGTTTCTTTCTCCCTTTGGGTGCACGACTCGAGGTCTCTTTTATTTTCTGGGCTAGTGTTGTCTTTATACCTTTCAAGGAATTCTTCGGCTATCCAGGTCCGTGTATTCGAGTGCTACTTGTCGACAACATCAGCCATTGCTTGGCAGCCCCTACTAGGGTAAGGTGAAAATTGGAAGCCATAGCTTCAAAGCTAGCTCCCCTTGACTGCATACCAGTGGAGTAGGATTTTAGATGGGATATAGGGCATCCAGTCCCATCAAACTTTTCTATGTCGGGCATTTTGAACTTTGAAGGCAGTACTGCTGAAGGTTGTAATGCCAAAGCCCGCGTAGAAAATTCCCCTTTGTTGAGAAGTTTGAGCATCATGGTTTTCATGTTTTCCATGTCGGCTTCCATTTTGGTGGCTGGGGGAGTTGGTTTTAGGTATATGCTGGCAGGATCAGGAAAAGCTGGGTTGATTTCTGGTTGTGGTGTTGGGTAAGGATTTTGGGTTGAGTATGGATTCTGGGCTGGATTTTGAGCTGGGTAAGGATTCTGAGTCGGATATGGGTTTTGAGCAGTGTAAGCTGGTGGATTTTGGACTGGATATGGGTTTTGAGTTGGGTAAGGATTTTGAGCTAGATATGGGTTTTGGGCTGGATAAAGATTTTGGGCTGTATAGGGATTCTGGGCTGGATAGAGACTTTGGGTTGGTGGATTATTGGCGGGATATGGATTTTGGGTAGTGTAGGCTGGTGGATTTTGGATGGTTTCGGTTGGATGGCCAGGATCATCAGGAGGTAAGTAGGTAGTAACTTGGCCTGACGGGTTATAGCTTTGGAGATCCATATGTGGGCTGTTTTGGAGTGGGTTAATTATGGGAAAAGGGAGGTCATTTGGACTCTGGGGAATGTTGGTGTTTGGGAGAGGATATGGAGGATATGATGGGTAAGGGTTGACATTTGGGTAGTAGAGAGTTGGTGGAGGGTTAGGATTTGGAGTGACGGCGGTGTTTGGAGGGTTAGTGTTTGGCTGAGGGTTTGGGTTTGGAAGCGTATGTGAGGTTGATGCTTCTTGGGGGACTGCAGGGGAAGAGATTACCTCACCACTAGATTTCAAGCTTTGTACCAGATTAGCCATTTGGCTCATTATTCGGTCGGCCTGTGCACCCAAATTTTGGTCTAGCCACTGCTGCATTGTTGGAGTCGGAGCATACCTTGGAGCCCCTGTATCTGTACCCATACCGGACTGTTCAATTTCTGCTGCCATACTGTCTGAATATGTACCCTCTGAATTGTTTCTGCCTTTTTCTGATTTGTTTCTGATACCCTCTGATCTGATCTCTGCACTCGATTCTCGTATCAATCGGCCAATACTATCTCTGCCTTTCCAAATTCAGGCCAGGTTTCTGAGGAAAATGGGTTTGGAGGTATCAGAAGGCTGACTGAAGGCTTTCTGGGCTTGGAGTACAGCGTGCCTTTATTAGTATATTTTATTATTTATTATTATCCCTACAAGTTGACCGGATAAGCACCTGCTTAATTTTGACAGTCTCAGGACTTTCCTGGAACAGTGGATTCTTTCTCCAGAGTATAGGACCAACGTATTTCACCTGCCTTTCGACTCCCCGAGATCGGACTGATCCCAGGCGAAGGGCCTATACTCTTTCCGGGATCCACCATTCGAAATGGTCTAGGTCGAGCATTAGAAAATAATAAATCAGCCCCAGTGTATATATATTTTTTGACTTGTGCAAAATTTTTTGACTTGCGCACATTTTTTTTTTGACTGGGGCTGACCCACAATTTAAAATGCAAAAACCGGTCGGTCTTTGAAGTGTCCTGGAAATCTATATGCAGTCTAACGTTGGCTTATGCAGGGGGTAGGCTGGCCATGGTGTAGGGTAGCAGTTCAGAATATATTTATATGCATGTGCGCGTGTGTGCGGTATCTAAAAAGCAAAAAGTTTTTTTTTTTCAGATATAGAAATAGAAAATAAAACAGATATGGCCTGTCTTGCTGTTATGTATGGATTTCTCGGCTTTTTAGCTTAAGCGCGAGCAAGCAAGTATACCATCAAGAAATAGAAAGAAAAGCGGGGAATCTATCTATTTCTATTAAAAAAATATATGGATCCTAATCCCCAAAATAAAATGACAGAATGAATGCACACACACACACACACACACACACACACACACACACACACATATATATATATATATATATATATATATATATATATATATATATATATATTGCAGAATGAAAATAAAGCAGAATAAAATAATATAAGGCCGAAAATGAAAAGATTTTAAAAATAAAGTCCCGACCCTTTTGTTGTGCTGCCCGGAAATTATTAAAATATTACATATATATATTATATATATAATTTTTTTTGGAAAATACGAATATTTTCAAGTATATCCGTGACAGTGTTTGAAATGAAACTGCTGCAAGATGGAGGATCATATCCACAAATATAGACACGGATGTTAAAGGAACGCAATATTCAACTGTTTAAATTAATATAACAAGCATACTTTAGCCAGAAACAAAAGAAAAAAAAAAGTTTTGGTTAATGAGTCTAGCCCTCCATTTTTATTTATTAAAATAAAAACGATCTCCCCAGCAGAGTCGCCACTGTGGGTTCCCGGGAATGGGTGCTCCCGCGCCCCGCGCGCCCTTGGATAGGGGTGCGCGTACGTGCGGATGCGGTGACATCCACTGCTCCCGTTCCACCCTCCCTTGTTTAGGGGAAGACGAAATCAAAAGTGCGGGAGGAGTGCTGTCGAATAGCGCATTGGAATGCGCCTCGGTTGCCTTTAGTGGATTTTGATCCAATATGGGAGCTTTGGGTTTCCCGCATCAAGTTATCCCTTTTTTTAGGGGATACCAGGATATGGGAAGGCATTACCCTTCTATTCCCATTTTCCCTTTTTTAGGGGAAAACGTGAAAGTGCAAGGAAGGAATGTTGCAGCGCCCCCACTATGGATTTTATGAAAATAACCTTATGGCCTATCTCGGATCATTATGGGTGCTTTGGGTTTTCTACGTCAAGTTATCCCTTGTTTAGGGGATACCAGGACATAGGAATACATCACCTTTCCATTCTCATTCTCCCTTTTTTAGGGGAGAACGTGAAAGTGCAAAGAAAGATGTTGCGAGCCCCACTGGATCCAAAATATTTTTAGAGTCGCCATCTTTATTTTAAGGAAAAAATAAAGCAAAACCAAAAAAAAGAAAACCAGAGATAATGAAAACGGGTTCGGAGGCTAAGTTACGAGTTGGGAAGGTGCTAGGCACCCAACTCGCCCTTTCGGTCTCAAAACGGTCTTTGGCTAAAGTATGCTTGTTGTTATATTAATTTAACAGATAAATAAAGCATTAACTTCCTACAAATACATCCATTACATCTATATTATTTACAGACTTGCAACCGCCTCTTTTACAAATAATCACAAATATACTTGAAAATATTTGGCCATAATAACAGCTACATTTAGTATTATTTCCTAACTAAATCCGACAAAGCAAAGATAACTGCTTATATATTTACATTGGACCGGATTGGAAATAATACTTTTACAAGCAAAAACTTTAATGAATACATAAAGCAAATAATTACAAATACATCTGAAAACATTTGGCCATAATAACGGCTATATTTAGTATTATTTCCTAACTATATCCGGGCAGCACAACTGCTTACATATCTACATTGGGCCGGATTGGAAATAATACTTTTACAAAATGAAAGACTTTAAAATAAAACTTACAGACAGCCTAGGGTGTGCTCGCTCTGTCCCTCGGGGAGAGAGAGTCTTTTTGTTGTTGTTGTTGTGTGTTGTGTGTTGTGTGTTGTGTGGATTTGGGCAGCGTGACTGCTTCTGAAAGTTACTTTTGGCCTAGGGATTTAGGCAGAGTAACTGTTTGTGTTTGGTTGTTTGTTGGCTTGAGGTAGGCTGAAATCAGACAGAATAACGGCTTATTTTTGGCTGATTTGGCCTTTTAAATCGGGCAGAGCAACTGCTCTTTCCACGATTTTTGGACCGGGGAAAAATGGTGGATACCTAGCTGGGGGGCTAAGGTTCACTTCTACCGGTTGGTTTTGTGTTTGGAGGAGGTTTGGCAGAGTTTCGAGGCTTTTTGAGGTGATCACTCACTATCTCACACCGCTCTCTATTTCTCCAGTGTAACGTTAACGCGGAGAAGCTTGTCGAAAGAAATTGTGCTGAAATGAGAAGTTGGGCCTCTGTATTTATAGGCCGAACTGAGGACACGGAAGGAAATAAATTTTCTTCTTCATTCTCCAACCGATTGTACATTGCGCTGAGTCAGTTGTGTTTTACGGCAAATGAGAGTGTACTGTTGAGGGAATTGGGCGCCATGCACATGGAATTTGGGCGCCATGCCCAATTTTGGGGGTGGCCATGCCCAATTCCAAACTTGGCCAATTTTGAGCACTTTGGTCCCTGCAATTCGTCCTTTTGCACATCCTGCTTTGTCCTTTTGCACTTTTGACCCTAGTAACTTGACATTTGTTAATGTTTTAACAGGTCTTGATATTTTATGTCATGTCACATACCAGGGGTACGAAATTGGGGTGTCTACACCCACCTTTGAGGAGTTCTGTGCAATGGTAGGGATGGCTCCTTCCCGTCTTATTGTCGTGCCCTCTCATCAGAGGCGTCCATACATGGCAATTAGGGAGCTCTTTAGAACCATTCGCCTCGCTACTCCAGGCTTCTATAATGGAGTATATTTTGATTTGACCGTCCTTCCTGGGGCTTTTACAGAGTTCAGGGAGGATGACCACGATTATTTGAGGCGTCGGTTGTCAACACTTTTTCTTCGCCTGGTAGGGAGATACTTGATGGTGGGTCAACCCGATACATCGATGTGCGGGTCGTGGACCTAGCATTGCAGGCATGGGATCGTCAGGTGAACATTATCCCGGTGATTCTGGCAGAGACTTTAGCGGGCCTGGATGCTTTTGCAGGTGGTGATGAGCTATTCCCTACCAGCAGCCCCATTCTAATTCACATGTGGCTGGAAGAGCACTTCCTTTGGGTGATGGGCCCAGTGCTGCCGGGAGCAAGGTATGATCCAGGGCTCTATGGCTCTCGTGGCCATTTCCCTCACACCAATTTTTCGGAGTATGATTGGGCTGAGAGCTTCTTGCGCAGGGGCTCTATGGATATAGTATGGGTGATCAGCCACTGGGAGATCCGACGCTTTATCATGTATTCCGCGGGATACAACCAGGTTGTCCTGCTGGGCATTGAGCGCACCTCTTTTTATAGGGCAGACATGATCTTGCGCCAGTTTGGCAGGGAGCATCTCATCCCTAACCCGAGTCATCCTGTGGCCTTGGAGCTGGACAATAGGAGGGACCTGGGCACCACCATCCAGGAGATGTGGCAGTGGGACTGTGATAGGTTGCAGGTGGCCTATCTCTTTTCTGATTACATGCTTCTTTCCCATGAGTATCTCTCATGGATCATAGTGGCTGCTGAGGCGTCTTCCCGTATAATCAGGTGTGGACTGAGGCGACTACTGGGCCGTCACATATCTAGCATCATAGATGCTCGTCTAATGGAAATAGGCGAGGACATAGAGACCTCGGGGCTAGTTGTTCCTCAGGCCCTTCAGGAGGAATTTAGGCGTGTGCACAATCTTGGTGCCCAGACGGCTCCTGGTCCGAATACAACAGGTCCTAGCAATGCACCCCCTCGGCTGAGCAATGCAAGCAGGCAGTACAACCCTTGGGAACCAGAGGTGGCTATCCCTCCCCCTCAGACTGGATGGGGCACCGCCTTTAGGAATGATGGCAACGAGCCCCCTCGACTGAGCAATGTGAGCAGGCAACATAATCCTTGGGAGCCAGAGGAGGTTGTCCCTCCCCCTCAGACTGGATGGGGCACTGCCCTTAGCAATGATGGGGCCGGTCTGAGTAATACAGCTGCTCAGGAAAATGGGGATGCTGACGATGAGGAAGAAGACACTTCCGGAGGTTCTC
Source organism: Codonopsis lanceolata (assembly GCA_013146195.2). Classification (NCBI taxonomy): domain Eukaryota; kingdom Viridiplantae; phylum Streptophyta; class Magnoliopsida; order Asterales; family Campanulaceae; genus Codonopsis; species Codonopsis lanceolata. Next base: position 14,185,635 of record CM028384.1, on the reverse strand, counting down.
ACGCCGGTGAGACTAGAGCTTCTTCTGCGCCTCGCAGAAGGAGTATATGGGCCCGGCTGGGCGGACACTGCAGGCACTGATGGACCACTTTGGGGCTTGAGCTGTAAACGAAGTATAATTGGGGGAACAAGGGGGGTAGAAGCAGTAAAATAATAGATATGTACAGGCAAATAATGCACAATCTAGATTTCTTTAGCAATTATTCCTAAGTTACACCTTAGGACCTGTAATATTATATTTTAGTGCTTTAATGCATGCCTTCGTCGTGGTTTTTCTTTTTCTTTCGTTAGTCAAGCCCCTATATGCTGAAGACTAGAGGTAGGATGCTTGAGGGTTTAAATAGTGCATTCCCTCCCCTTTTCTCCTGATTTTTTTATTTGCTCTAACTTTTGCCTAGACCGCCCTTTTGGGTTTTCAACCTAGCGAGCCCTTATTTCTCCTTTTTATTTATTTATTATTATTATTATTATATATATATATATATATATATATATATATATATATATATATATGCTCTAATTTTTGCTTAGGCCGCCCTTTCGGGTTTTCAGCCTAGCGAGCTGGAGAAGGAAACATCTGCCAGATAGATCAGCTCAAGCATAATACCTTTTAAGTTTGTCGAGATTGAAGGGCTGAACAAGATCTTTTCCTTCTTGGTTTGTGAGGAGTACGTCATCTCCTGACCGGATTTCCTTGACAACATATGGTCTCATCCACGGAGATTTCCATTTTCCCCTAGTATCAACATAGCTAGGGGGTTTTTCTCGTAGCACGAGATCCCCGACTTGGATGTCATGGCCTTTAACTTTTTTATTGAAGGCTCAGGCTATCCGCCTTTGATATGCTCAGGTATGCTCCAGGGCTAGCAAGCGACGTTCATCGATCAGGGCTAATTCTTCATATCGCCCTTTGACCCAGTCGACTTCTGATATGCCAGATTCCATCATTACTCTTAATGATGGAATTTCAACTTCTATTGGCAGCACTGCCTCCATGCCATATGCCAAAGAGTACGGGGTAGCCCCAGTGGGTGTGCGGACTGAAGTGCGATAGCCCTAGAAGGCTAGCGGCAATTTTTCAGGCCAGTCTCTTCCTGTATCAGCCATTTTTCTGATAATATTTTCTAGTGTTTTGTTGGCTGCTTCAACGACACCATTGGCTTGCGGCCGATAGGGGGAGGATTTATGCCTTTATATTTTGAATTCGTCGAGCAGACGGTTCACGTCCCCTTCAAAATGCGTGCCATTTTCGAAGATTATCTCAAAAGGCACCCCGTAGCGATATATGATGTTGGTCCGGATGAATTCGGACACCTTTCGAGCATTCAGGATTTTATAGGATGGGGCTTCCACCCACTTCGTGAAGTAATCGACGGCTACTAGAACGTATTCGTGGCCATTGGATCCCTTTGGGTGAATTTGGCCTATGACGTCGATTCCCCAAGTTGAGAAGGGCCAGGGGCTGTAGAGTTATATAAGACGTGCGGGGGCACGTGCTGCAAATTTGCAAAACGTTAGCACTTGTCGCAATGACGCACCCACCGAATACAATCGGTTTCAAGCATACTCCAATAGTACCCCTACCGGATAACTTTCTTCGATAGCATATGGCCATTCATGTGAGGCCCGCAGGTGCCGCCATGCAGCTGATCCATGATTTGCTTGGCTTTGGCCTGGTCGACACATAATAGATTAAGGCCTTGATAATGCCTTATAGGCTGCCATCGCTAAACACAAATTGCGATGCCCATCTCCGCAGGGAGACTTTCCCTCTTTTGTCTAAGTCAGGAGGATAGATCCTTTTCTGAAGCAGATTCAGGATATCAGAGTACCAAGGCTCGTGATCTGCTTCATGGGCTGCATCGATTTTGAAGCAATATACCGGGGTGACCTCTTTCCAACTACAAATGGCTGGACTTGTGTCTCTGCGGGAATTTGGACCAATGATGCCAGAGTGGCCAGGGCATCGACAAATTGATTTCTATCTCGCGACAAGTAATGGAACGAGATAGAATCAAATTTAGTGGCAAGTGCTGTTAACTTTGCATGATAGAGCTGTAGCCGGGGATCATGGGTCTTCCACTTCCATTCGACTTGGTTTATGATTAGAGCAAAGTCCCCGTAGACTTCCAAGTCTTTGGTTCCCTTTTGGAGAGCTTCTTCTAGGCCAGCAATACAGGCTTCGTACTCAGTTGTATTGTTCGAGCACTCGAACTCCAACCGTATGGCCAACGGAGTATGAGAATCGGCTGTATCAATGAGCAAGATTCCTATGCCAAAGCCTCTTTTATTAGCGACTCCGTCAAAGAACATTTTCCAGCTGGTGTCGTGGTCAGTATCTTCCAAGACACTTTCGTCTGGGAAGCCAGGCTTAGCTGTATCTTCGGATTTTAAGGGCAGATCGGCTAAATGGTCTACAATCACGCTGCCTTTGATAGATTTGAGTGTGACGTAAGTTATGTCAAACTCGTTGAGATGAAATGACCACTTAGCCAGTCGGCTGAAAAGTGATGGCTTACCGAAGATGTACTTTATAGGGTCCATCCTGGAGATGAGCTTGATGGATCGTCCTTGCAAATAGGTCTTGAGCCTTTGAGTTGCCCAGACAAGGCCGGTGCAGCTTTTTTCCAGTGCTGAATAGTTTAGCTCGCTTCTTTGCAGCTTCCTACTTATAAAGTATATGACATTTTCAATGTAGGAATTTTCTTTCTCTTGGGCGAGCATAGCCCCTACTGACGTGTGTGTGACAGTTAAATATATGAGGAGCGGTTTATGTGTATGGGGCGGAGCTAACACATGTGGATTGGTAAGGTAAGCTTTTATTTTTTTGAAGGCTAGCTGGCATTTCTCGTCCAAGACTTGGTCAGTATTTTTCTTTAGGAGTTTGAAGAGGGGCTCACATATAAATGTCAGTTGTCTGATGAAACGGTGATCTACTGCAATCGGCCTAGGAAGCCTTTGACTTCGGTTGGAGTTTTTGGTCGTGGCATCTCTATGATGGCTTTAACTTTTGCTGGCTCAATCTCGATGCCCTGCTCGGTCACCAAGAATCCCAGGACCTTGCCTTTGGTAACCCCAAATGTGCATTTGGTGGGGTTAAGCTTCATTTGGTGCTTTCTTAACCTTTCGAAAAACTTTCGAAGGTCTTTGATATGAGCACCGCTGGCATATCTGGAGTGTACGATCATGTCATCAACATAGAACCTCCACTTCTTTATGGATCATGTCGTGGAAGAGAGCGGTGCCAGCCCTTTGATAAGTAGCCCTAGCATTTTTTAGCCCAAAGGGCATGACATTGTAGCAGTAGGTCCCCCAAGGAGTAGTAAATGAGGTTTTCTCCTGGTCATCTGCTGCCATTTTAATTTGATTGTAGCCTAGCATGCCGTCGACGAAGGATTTGATTTTATGAGCAGTGACGGCGTCTACCACAATATCAATATTGGGTAGAGGAAAGTCATCTTTGGGCGACGCCTTATTGAGGTCGCGGAAATGTACACAGATCGGGACCTTCCCGTTGGGCTTACGAACGGTCACTATGTTGGACAGTCAGATTGGGTATTCAACTACCCGAATGAATTTGACGTGCAGCTGCTTCATGATTTCTTCTTTAACTTTTAGTGACCATTCCGACTTAATCTGGCGGAGCTTTTGTTTGATTGGCCGAGCATCCGGATATATGGGGATCCGGTGTTCGACTATGGCTGGGTCTAGCCCGGGCATATCTTCATAAGACCATGCAAATATGTCCACGATCTCTTTGAGGAGATCAATGAGTGCTACCCTTTCGGAGCCTTGCAGGTAGTTGCCGATTTTGATTTCTTTTATTTCATTGTCTAGCCCCAGATTGATAATGGACAAGTCTTCAGTGGCTGCTGATGAATGATGCTGTTCCTGGTGCTCAACTGACTTTACAAGCTCAAGTAAATAATTTTTATCTTTTGGGTCCATTTTATCAAATGACTCATTATTATAATTATTTAATGTGTCTTTTAATGCAGGTGCAACTAAGGAATAAGCAAAGACATTTAGATTATCATTAATAGCAAATTGTACAGGGTTATTTACATTATTGAGGACCTAGGGTTTGAGATCCTCAACTTTAGGGAGCGAATCGGTAGATGACCAATCCGTAAAGCTAGGAGAAGGAAGGGGAATAGTATATCTGAAGCGATCCACCAGATCAGCGGGCGTCAAAAGCGGGCCGGTCGTAGTATACTAGTTCTGCAGAGGCTTATCAGTAATAAGCTCAAATTCTGCAGGGAGCTTTTCATAATCAGTGCCTCCGTCTATCATACCCAGGAAGCTGTCTCCCCCATGCATTTATTAAAAATCCCTTCTATTGAAGCAGATATTTACATCACCTTTATTCTTGGCTAAAAGGGTTCACCTGCCCTTTAGATTTCTCTGGCTTGATTCATTTCAAAGATTCTTGTACCTGCCACCGTAATTACCTCGTTATCGATAAGATCTTGAATTGCGTTTCTGAGCGAGTAGCATTTATCGGTGAGGTGACCACTGCAGTGATGATACTCACAATACTGGGCGTGATTCCATTTGACGGGTAATGGATTGAGTGGTTGGTAATTATCCATGGGCTTAAGTATCCCATGGGCCCACAGGGTTTGGAGTATTTCAGACCTTGGAGCAGGTAAATAATCATAGTGTCTTGGAATTATTTCTTTCCTTCCTCTTGGCTTAGGCAGACTACCAGATTGAGATTTGGTCAAACAACTGGGTGGAGTCTTCTCCCTTGGATAATATTGCACTGGGATTGGGTTGCCAGGAATATGGTTTAAGGGAGGTTCTTTTCCTGGTACGCAAATTATTACTTTTGGGGTTTCTGGAGCCATTTGCTGAGAATAAGTATTTGAGGGATCGAGAGGAAGGTAATTCTTTTGGTTATAGTAGCAGACATTTAGGTGGGGGAGATTAGGGTTGATTTCTGGAGGATATGGATTAAAATTATGAGCAATTGAAATCATATTACTTTGGGCAATGAGATCATTATTTGGCTGATGGCTAGCACTTGGTTGCTTTTTGAGGCTTGAAAAAGGATAGTTTCTGAGGTATCGGGATTACTCATTTCAGGAAGGCGAGAAGTATTAGGAATATATTTCGGGATTTTGATCTTTTGGGAGAAGGCGGCAAGAGTTTCTGAGAACCCCGCTAAAAGATAATTTACCACCTGATTTGTTATTCTTTCCGCATGGGCATCCAATTCTTTCTTTAGCCAAATTTCGAGTCCAGGAGGAGGTGCGCACTCAGTAGTTTCCTTTTCTGGTTCCCAGCTGTTCCAATTGTTGCTTGCCTCTGTCATGGCCTGTTTATTTTTAGTGGCCATTTTGCTCAGATCTGCGCCCTTTGAACTAATTCTACCCTTTTCTGCTCTGCTCCTGATATTTTCTGATCTGATTTCTGCACCCGTATCCCATATCAACCGGCCAGTACTATCTCTGCCTTTCCAAATTCGGGTCAGGTTTCTGAGGAAAATGAGTTTGGAGGTATCAGAAGGTTGGCTGAAGGCTTTCTGGGCTTGGAGTACATCGTGCCTTTATTAGTATTTTTTTTTAATTATTTATTTTCCCTACAATTGAACGGATAAGCATCAGTTTTATTTTAACAGTCTCAGGACTTTCCTGGAACAGTGGATTCTTTCTCCAGAGTATAGGACCAATGTATTCCACCTGCCTTTCGACTCCCCAGATCGGACTAATCTCAGGCGAAGGGCATATACTCTTTCCGGAATCCACCATTTAGAATGATCTAGGTTGAGCATCTGAGAATAATCAATCAGCCCCTATGTATTTATTATATATATTTTTTGACTTGCGCACTTTTTATTTTTATTTTTTGTTGACTTGCGCATTTTTTCATCATTCATTTTTTTATCATAATTTTCTTTTTTTTTTTTTACAGGGGCCGATCAATGATTCAGACATGCAAAAACCGGTCGGTCTTTGAAGTGTCCTAAAATCTATATGCATTCTAACGATGGCTTATGCAGAGGGTAGGCTGGCCATGGTGTAGGGTAGCAGTTCGGAATATATTTATATGCGTGCGCGTGTGTGCAACATCTAAAAAGCAGTAAAATCTTTTTTTTTCAGATATAAAAACAGAAAATAAAAAAAATAGAAATGGCCTGTTTTGCTGTTATTTATTGATTTTCTTGGCTTTTTTAGTTTGAGCGCAAGCAAGCAAACAATCACATTAAGAAAATAGAAAGAAAAGCGGAGAATCTTTCTATTCCTATTAATTACAAGTTGGTCCTAATCCTCAAAATAAAATGGCAGAATGAATGCAAATATATACATATTTTACGGAATAAAAATAATAAACATAACAAAATAATAATACGGTTTAAATCTCAATTTGGTCACCCTACTTTCGGCCAAAATTCATTAAGCTCACTCTATTTTTTCTTCTACAATTTAATCATTCTACTTTCACATAATTAGCACGTTCATCACTCCATCCATATATTTGGATGGAAAGTTTAATGTTTTAGGAAAATCAAAAAATACCCTTACTAAATTTGGAGATTTTGAGGGTCTCCTTCTCCTCTCAAACATAATTTCTTATTGTATGATTTGAATTTGTCAACACACCTTTCAAAGGTAAGGGCCATTATTGTCTTTTCAACGATTTCCATCCAACTTAACTAACAGAAATGACTCTAGTGACCTTATTGACTTTCGAAGCCAAGTAGAGTGATTAAATTGAGGAAAAAAAAAGTAAAGTAAGCTTAATGAATTTTGACCGAAAGTAGGATGACCAAATTGAGATTTAAACATAATAATACAGGGCTGAAAATGAAGCAATATTAAAATAAAGCCTCTGCCCTTTTATTGTGCTGTCTGGAAATTTATTGCATATATTTTTTTGATTTTTGATTATTTTATTATTTTTTTAAAAAAATACATATCTTTAAACATACATGTAATAGTTACTGGAACGAAACTGCTGCAAGATAGATGATCATATCCACAAATATAGACATGGATGTATAGGAACGCAATATTTAAATGCATAAATTAATATAACAAGCATACTTTAACCAGAAACAAAGAAAAACAAAAAAGTTTTTTTTATGAGTCTAGCCCTCCATTTTTATTTAAAATAAAAACGATCTCCCCAGTAGAATCGCCACTGTGGGTTCCCGGGACTGCATCCGCGCCCCGCACGCCCTTGAATAGGGGTGCGCGTACGTGCAGAAGCGGGACACTACGCTTTCCATTCCACCCTCCCTTGTTTAGGGGAACACGAAATTTAAAATGCGGAAAGGGTGCTGTCTAAAATAGCGCGTTGAATACGCCTCGGTAACTTCAATGAATTTTTGGTCCAATATGGGAGCTTTGAGTTTTCTGTATCAAGTTATCCCTTTTTTAGGGGATACCAGGATGCAGGAATACATCACCCTTTCATTCCCATTCTCCCTTTTTTAGGGGAAAACAGAAAAGTGCAAGAAAGGATGTTGCGAGACCCCACTATGGATTTTATGAAAATTGCCTTCTGGCCTATTTCGGATCACTATGAGTGCTTTGAGTTTTCTATATCAAGTTATCCCTTTTTTAGGGGATACCAGGATATATGAATACATCACCCTTTCATTCTCATTCTCCCTTTTTAGGGGAAAACGAAAAAATACAAGAAAGGAGTGTTGCGATGCCCTACTGAATCCAAAATATTTTCTAGAGTCGCCATCTTTATTTTAAGGAAGAAAAAAAGAAAAACCAAAAAAAGAAAAACCAGAGATTACAAAAATGAGTTCGGAGGCTAAGTTACGAGTTGGAAAGGTGCTAGGCACCCAACTCGCCCTTTCGGTCTCAAAAGCGGTTTTGGCTAAAGTATGTTTTTTTGTTATATTTATCTAGTAAATAAATAATGCATTAAAAGACATGAAATGAAAGCAAATACATCCGTGACTACATTATTTACGGACTTGTAGCCGTCTCCTTACAATAATTACAAATACATTTAAAAATATTTGGCCATAATAACGGCTCTTTTAAATAGTATTTCCTAACTAATTCTGGGCAGCACAACGACTTATATTTTTACATTAGGCCAGATTTGAAAATAACTTTTATAAATAAATGCCCTTAAAGGCTTTACCTTTTAAAGCGTGGTGTGCTCGCTCTGTCCTTCTCGAGAGAGGGAGTCTTTTTTATGCTGTTGCTGCTGCGGTTTGGGCAGAGTAACGACTTGTTTTTGATGGTTTTGGCCTTTTTACTCGGGCAGAGCAACTGCTCTTTCCGAGGCTTTTGGACCGGGAGAATAGGGTGGATACCTAACTAGAGGGCTAGTGATCACTTTGACCAGTTGGGTTTACTTTTGCCGGAGTTTTGGCAGGGCTTCGAGGCTTTATAGAAGGGGGAAACTCACTATCGCTCTCGCTCAATATTCTCTAAGCGTAACAACGACGCGTAGAGTTTGTGATCACTAATCGGTCTCTCAGTTCTCCTGAAAGTGATCCCCAAAGGCTCTATTTATAGGGTGGGAAGAGGACTCATCGGGGATTATAATTTCTCTCAGCGTGCTTGATTTCCTTGTACACCACGCTTCTGGATTTGCACATTGCGTTAACTGGGAGTGGCACTGTAGCACCTTGGGCGCGGCCATAAGGCTCCTTGGGCGCCGCGCCAAGGACCCCTTTTTACAGCACCAAGGCACTATTCCAGGTTCCAATTTTGACGCTTTAGCCCCTGTATTTTACTGTTTTGCGCATCCTGCTTTGTCTTTTGCATTTTTAAATCCTGTAACTTGACATTTGTTAAGTTTTAATAGGTCTTGATATTGCATGCCAGAGTTACATACCAGAGGTACAAAATTTGGGTGTCTACATCGTAACTTAGTCATACGCAGCTAGCTAGCTGTTGATCCCCTTACTTAATAGTTGTAGTTTTCTATATAGCTTCTTACACATGCTGTTAACAAAACTTAGTTTTCAGCCGCTATGCTTTTCTACCTAAATCCCTATCTGCTGAAAACTATACTCCGTTGAATCAATGCGCAAAATATATGCTTTCAAGATTTCCTAAAAACAATATTTTCTAAAAATGCGAGGACTTTTCTCTTAGCTAAAAATCAATCGTTCATTAAAAGAAGAATCAATCTACTGAAGCTAAAGTAATTAGCATATGACATTTGCTGATAATCAGTGTAAGACACCTTTCTAAAAGATACTCTATCTACTAACAGTCTCTTGTTTAAAATACCTAAAAGATTCTATATATATTTCTTCAAACAGTATTTTAAAGAAACGTTCTTTGAAAAACATTGTTGGCCACTCTAAGTCTCTAACGCATTTAATTCATGGCCATCTAGATTCATACGTTAAACTGTTTAAAAGAAAACTTTTTATAAAACATTAAAATTGCTCAACAGTTTACCGTCACATTAAATATTTCATTGTAGCATACCTTCTAGCCAACCACTCTCTTTAAATACATCATGCTAGAAGATATATATTTTCCTTACTTTACAGTAGAAGATATCTAACCTCTCTTTCCTTGAATTTATGATCTTATGATAGGTAATATCTTCCATTTCAGAAATCCTCTAAAATATCTCTAAAATTTGAAAGATAGACTTCCTCATCACTCTTCAGAGATTATCTCTAATCTCTCAAATGGCTACTTTCAAAGATCTCTATAAAACACAGTTTGGAGTAAGGATTCAATGAGATGACAGAGAATTGGGTAAAAACATTTCACTTATCCCTTTAAGCTACTCCTTCCTTGAAATGTTCCATTTCTCATAATAAAAGGCATAAGAGAATAGAGGATAGAAGGATTGAAGAAATCATTCTCCACTGAAATGATATTCATTCTTTGATTTGCTTCAATCCAGGGCTGGACATACATCAAATTCCTTCAAAGCTATTTTTCTCTTGATGTGTTCCAATCCTCAAACAATTACTAGATGTTCTTTCACCTTTCATTCCTTTCTAGTTCTTGTTTAGACAATCATACTATTCTTCCCTACTTCTTCTTAATCCTATAAGAATACTTGATTGTTGCACGAGTATGATTGTTGCTCAATCATACTCCTCAAACATTGGTTTTTTGTTATACACAGATCCGTTAATGATCACTTAGAATTTCAATATATTTAGTGCACTTCAAAATCCAAGTTTGACCAACTTGGTAGTGGATGTAACAGTTCAACACTGAGAACCACTCCAAATATTCTGTTGTTTTTACTGTTCATATACTTAAACAACTTCTATCTACTTAAGAGTTTAACAGTTATATTCATGAATTATTTACATAGTTGATCTTATATATATATATATATATATATATATATATATATATATATATATATATATATATATATATATTGTACTTAAATTCAGTCCCTATATATTGTTTTGACGATTCAGCAGCTGCCACCCAAACAGTTTTCACTTTCAGCAGACGCTATGTGCTGATATTATAATTAGTTGCTGAAAACTTATCTTTTCCGCTGCATTTTTTTAAAGGTTTTCAAAACAACCCTGAGAGTTTTTAAAAGGCTATTCACCCCCTTTAGCCTTATTTCATTGCCAACTGGACTTACAATTGGTATCAGAGCCTAATTTTTGAAAAATGTATTTTTCCAAGTCTAACAACTTGAATGATCGATCTTGGCAACTTTAAAAACTTTTCACTCAAATACTTTTATTCAATACCCTTTTTTTTAAATAATGATCACTTTGATATATGAAAAGAAAAAACTACAAAATATATGAACAATATAGATAAATGACTGATGGAATGTATAAAGAAATGATCCTACTTTTCAAAAATATTATTTCATTTGTTTCATGAAAATTTTTCTCTAGATTATTTTCTCAAAATTGCTTTTGCAAAAGATGTACGTCAAATATATTTTTCTTTGGAAAATCTTTTGCTATCTTTAAACTGAAAAATGTTGACATATTTGTTAAAGAGAAATCTTTTATACTGACAGAAGTTCATCTTCTCAATTGTCAGTAGGAAAGAAAGTATCTACTAAGTAACTCACAGTTTGAAAGTTAAAAGATCATCAATACTCTGCCTTCAAAATTTTCACACTCTTTAAAAGGTATATATGATTTCCTTGACAACATGTTTTTTATATAAGCTAAAATGTTGAACATAAGTAAGATATACAGGAAACCTATCTACTATGAGCAAGTTCTTAAATTCTATATGTTTCAAGATACTAATGCATATCTTAACTGCTCATCTCTCCCTCAGCAAGTTCACTCATTCCTATGCTAAATTACATTATTTTTTTATATGAGTTGAACAGTTGTTAAAATTTTACACTTTACTCAGCTGAGTTACTAGTTTAAGATATTCTATTCAAAAATCATTCTTGAAAAACTTTATTATTTTTATCTCATCTATGAACTTCATCTTTGTATTAAGAAACCTGATCAAAATGTTTATCTCTTTAACTTGGTTTCTATTCCTATGTGATTGAAGTAAGTCTGTTAACTTATTGTGAGATCAATCACTAGCAGCCATATGAAGGATATTGTTTTAAATCTTCATATTTATCTCATCATCTTCATTTGTCTTGTATGCTCTCAATACTTCAATACTCTTTATTTCAAAACTGCTGCTCTTGGTGTCATATCTGCTTAAGTCTCGTTACTTATATATTTATAGATAGACATGTTTAAATCTTTTGAAATTGACATATCAATACATTCATTTGAGATATTCTTAAGATCTTATTCTTAAAAAGAGATTACATTATTGGGTATGTACTTGAATTGTTGTGCAACATGTAGTCACGTAAAACTTGTGTAGTGGTGGTGGTGCTTATATAGCATTTATTTGATACTTACTAGATTTATTTGTGCAGCATATAATCACGCAAAACTTGTGTAATGGTGGTGGTGTCTCTACAAAGATCCTATAAACCCAAGGTACTTTATATTTATGGAATGGGTGCACACTTTCCTATAATTCAGTACCTACATGTTTTTATTCATAATTCTATGTTCTTATTAAAAAGAGCTCTCGGGATTTTCTTCTATGAACATATATTCTTTTGTCAAATCTACTAAGATCTTTTGATTTCTATCTTATCATTTATGACTTAACCAGTTTCTTGTAAGTTCATAATACGTGACATGTATCTCTTGACTAGTATACTGGAAAGACACTATGAAGAATGTATACAAAGTCAATTCAATTCAGCTGATGGCAAGGCAGATTGAACCCGAAAGTTCAAATCAATCACTTCATGAAAAGAGATATATATGTGCAAAGAAATGCTCAAGCTGAGGAGGAGTTTTTTTTTTCAAAATAAATCTTAACAGATCAAAACACAAATCATAAATCAATGATGATATATTTTCTATTGATATGATATTGATTTTTGCTAAACTCAAATACAAGGCTTAAAGAGTTTATTTAAATGATTGTTGAAACATTTCATATAACTTCTTGATAAAATTATCTTTACTTGAGTCAAAAAAGACTCAAGATGTTTATAACAATTTTATGATTCTTGTGACAAGAAACTAAAAATTAGCTAGGTACAAGAACAAATCAACATCATCAACACTACCTGCTAATAATCTATATGATCAAACTTCACATCAGTAGGAAAGCGGGAAAACCAAACTCATTCAGCTGAAATACTACCTGTTGAAGCAGATACCTAACAAGTAGATGAACCATCTTCCTCATCTACTGATAAATCAAGATAAAGCCCTGGAAGATCATCAAAAGATTAAGGCTAGGCAAAGAAGCAACTAAGCTAGAAGGTACTGAATTGAGGAGGAGACAATGATTCACATATTTGGATCTCTATGCCTCTAAATCTCTTAACTTCTATATATCTGATATATCATTAGACCTGATGCTTCTTACATCTTATGCATGGACAACTTTCTTTTGTCTCTTCATAATATATATATATATATATATATATATATATATATATATATATATATATATATATATATATATATATATATATATATATATATCTGTTAAATTACTAAACATCTGTAGGACTTGTATCCATACCTCGAGCTTATGGCTAACAATAGATGAACGCAACTCTCCAGCCTCTACCTGTTGATGGTTACATTGAAAGTTAAAAATTATCTTCCAACATTAGCAGATACTTCAGCAAAAGCATTTCCTTAAAGCTTACATTTTTTTTGCTATTTATTCCCAATGTTGAATTCCTGTTTTGGCTAAAATTCATCTACCTACTGAAAATTTTCACCTGCTGAAATCTATGGATAAATCATTGTTCATCAGTTGTCACGACATCTACTGAAATTATGTTATTAGCTGATATTAAACAATGCAGGTAAATAAGCAAGTGACACGACACCACGTCACTAAGCATGTAGACTCTAAACTAAGACATCAACTAATAAGTATAACTGTTGATTGTCTATGTTACTTAAATACTTTTTAAATATATCAATCATTTATATTAAGGATATTTCGGTTCCCGCTATTTTCTGTGTTGAAAACTCAACCGACCCCCCACTAACTCACTATTTCATTGACGGTTGACAAGACATGTGCGTATAAACCGCCTCTAACATTAATTGAGCAAAACCTTTTTCAATACTCATCATTAAACTCTTTAATGTTGGTTCAAAACCCAAAATTCCTTTTTGTACCTCCTAGACAAAATTACTTATGTACCTTAATACCTTTACCGCCACTTAATCCATTTGCATTATCTCTAAAGGAAAATACTCTCACTCTTCTTACTGCTCTTCATCTTCATCTCTCCTCTCTGTAACAAGTTTTTCGCCATAACCCTAGCTTCTTACCAATCGACTTGTTCTTTAATTTCGCCCAAATCAATTTGGTAACTTCTCTAGCATTTATCTTTAAATACTTTTTTCTTGTACCTATTTGCCCTAATTTCTTGAAATTTTTCAAGAACAATGACTGACAATATAAACATTGGATTCCTTCTGGATATAGCCTCTCTAAACAAGACCCCTAATGGAAAAAAATTGGTCCAAATGCTCACTAATTCTGAACTCATGCCTCTCCTATCTTTCAACATCAACAACTATAGCCAAACCCTTATCGAGTTGTTCTTCAATCACATGAACCTTACCCCCAATACATCCTTCTCTCTTTCAGGCTCCATTCTTGGAGAACATGTGGTATTCAATGCAACCTCTATTGCAAATGTCTTCCCAAACCTAAGGATTACTGGTTCAACAAGCCTGAAAGTACCTCAAGACGTTCAAAATGGACGTTAGGTCACCATGAGAGACACTCACCATTTGGAAAAAACAGCTGATAGATTCAAGAATCACTTTCAGCCCTGCATTATGCCTTAGCTACTGTAATAGACAAATTCCTTATTTTCAAGTTTGGAAGCCACGACAAAATTCTTGAGGCTCAACTGCAAATGATGGAGGCCATTGTGTAGAACCATGGGATGAATTGGGTTGCATTGCTGATATAATGTGTATCTTCTAACATTGCAAGATACGAGAGAAAATCTGGGAACAGACAAAGCAAGGCTAACTTACCACCTAATCATCACTCAATTTCTAAGACAGTACCTAGCCATCACCAACGTTGTTGTTGTTGCTGATGTCGTACTTGCCATTAAGATAAGAAAATTCTCAGCTAGAGAAATCACCAGGGCCATCAACTCTAGCAAATACATTCAAGAAGCCCCTCCTGCTGTCCCAATGAATGTAGTTGGTCCAAGCAGAAGAAAAAGAAAAAATCTACTTGAAGATACTGAGGAAGAAGAAGTAGAAAACATTGCAGAAGAAGCTGCAAATATATCAGCAACTGCTGTTCCAGCTGCTACTGAAAGAGCACCTATTGTTCATGTTGTTGCTCTAGCTGATACTCCTCTAAGGTCTTTAAGGAAAAAGCAGAAGGTTACTCCAGACCTAAATGATGCATCCTTTATCCCTTTCTCCTCACCTATTGAAACCACAAAACCTCCACTTCCACCACCTGCTAAACCAACCTCTTCAGAAGAACCTCCTGCTCCATATTTCCCACCTATCTTTAACCCAACCTACCATCCTTCCTACTTCATCTACTATGAAAACCCCAAACCCATTCCTTAAAATTGGGTATTTCCCATTGACCACTTACCTTTCTTCATCCAAGCCCTTCCCTATTTTCATGAGGAAAAGAAAGAAGATAAACCCTTGGTCAATCCAATGAAATACTTGGATGAAAACTATAAAAGAAAAATGCATGTCCTTTACCCTGTTGTCCCTGCAAATATGACTTCAGTTGAGCTGGCCTACAACTTTGGAAAATATTTTGACCTTATGCCTAGAATCTAAAATGCATTCTACTTAGGCAATGATAGGTTTATTCAAGAAGAAATGATCATGAATGTATGGAACATTCACAGTCAAGTCTATGGGACTCAAAACCTGTAACGCCCCAAACTCGGTACCGACACCGCGGTCCCACAATTTGGCAACGTCACCAATTCTAAATACTAACTCACAAAATATCCAAAATAAAACATTCAAATTTTCTATCCAAAATACATATCGGTCTAATACAAATTCCAAAATATAATAACCACCATAGATCCCAAACAAATGTTCATTCCTTAAAAACAAAAAAAAAACTGTCAAATCTAATAAAATTAATCTTGTCTGAGCCACTCTTCAAATGATCCTCCTGACCCCAAAAGGATTTCAAATTTTACTTACGACCTGAAAAAAAATAGAAAAAAAGGTGAGCGAACAATGCCCAGCAAGTTCATATACAACCCCTCCGGTTCCTAAAGAGGAGTTGACCACAAAAATATATTTCGCCAGGGTCAAATAATTATATCAAGACCAAAAATTTCATTTATCGGATAAAGAAACAATAAAATCGAATACAGTGCTAATTAGGAGTTCCAAATGAAATATAAAGCTCAAACAAATACGAGATATTCAATTGTCGCCAACCGTCCCATTCCAGTTGGAAACAAAGAACACCCGCAGATTCCATGATCACTTAAGAGGTCAATTCGACCTGACTAACTGCCCCAATGGGCCTGAGCCCAACGGGCCTAAACCCGCAACGGCCTAAAGGTGTATCCGGATAACCTCACCACATGTCCAGTGGTGTCAAATAATTCAAAGTTCACAAATGTTACATATTTCACGTAACAACTTATTTTACTTAGTGATCACGGAGGAGTTCCAAATAAAGTCAAACGTCCAAAAATATATGTAATCCATTTTTCCAATGGATTGATATTTCAAGAAGTCAAACATGTGTTACAAAAGTTTCAAAATTCAGATTATGAACAAAATAGGTTCGACGGAGTTCAAAGCAAATATCGGCGAATGCCGAACATGGGTTTACAAAGAAAGTGTTATGCCAATAAAATTATAACGGAAGCCTACTGAATAAAATATGACAATCAAATAACTTTAAAGGAGTATAATCCCTTACAAAAAAGAAGTGAACAGTTAGCTTGTATGTGTATGTCACCACTGCTCGTTCTTGCCTAAATCTAACATCCAATACAAAAAAAAACTAAATTATCTTAAATAATATTTTTCTAATTCCTGAGTAAATAAACTGAATTCTAATAACCCCCCCCCCCCTTTTTAAGATATTAGCCTATTAGTGATAGTACACTGACCAAAGTATAAAGCATCCCACTTTCTTTAATTATTCCATCCACCCGACACCTCACCACTTTCCCCCCTTTTTTTAATGATAAGACAATTCCCCCACATCACCATCACCCATCACTATCACCCTTTTTATAAAAGAAAAACCCTTTTTTGTGAATTCCCCCCCCCCCATTCACCCGTACACCACCCTCAATATAAATTTCTCTATCTACTTCTCCCTCATTTCTTTTCCCTCTCTTCCATTTCCACCTTCCGCCAACAACACCAAACCTTCTTCTTCTCTTTTTTTTAAGCCACTTCCCCAGCTCCCTTTTTAGTCCTGCCGACCCCCAAGATCCCCCCCTTTCTGTTATTTCTTTTTTTTTCCTTTGGGCAACAACTCAACCCAACTTCACCTCCCCTGCTATCCCTCTTCACAAATTCACCAACCCAAGAAAACCCCATACAATGTCAACCCATTCAGCAGAAACAACAACTACCTTAAATCTCAAGATGAATAATCAGTAACTCACCTCAATCCAAGATTCGATCTTGCCCGCCGAAGACTTGATGCGTTGCCGGTTCTTTCCACTCCGATATTTCGCCAGAGACTTCCTTCGATCAAGCTCTCTCTCACCCTATGTTTTATCTTTGAGAACGATGCAGCTTAGGGGAAGTCTACCCCCTTATATAGCCACCATAATGAACTCTCCAGCTCCCCACCATTACTGCAGCTTAACAGCTACCCCCCGTTAACCTTTAACGACACCCAAAACCGCCCACTCCGATGCCCCAAATTAACTTCCCACTAATTATAATTTACTACCACTAAAACTATATTAAGTATTGCAGTGTTTATTATTATTATTATTATTATTATTATTATTATTATTATTATTATTATTATTATTATTATTATTATTATTATTATTATTATTATTATTATTATTATTATTATTATTATTATTATTATTATTATTATTATTATTATTATTATTATTATTATTATTATTATTATTATTATTATTATTATTATTATTATTATTATTATTATTATTATTATTCTTATTGTTATTGTTATATTTATCAAATGGTCCATCAATTGGGCTCAAGCCCAATCACAATTAAATCACCCAATTGTGTACCAAAACTAAATGGGCTCGCTCTTAAATTAAAATAGGCCCAATGATCGATTTCATTCTAATTAAGCCAAAACATAAATCCCGGCCCAAGATAACTAAATTAATATAAGCCCAAATATATTTATTCCAAGTAAACAAACAATATTATCAAAATTAGGGATATTACAAAACCTATCTCCAAATGACCCCTACCTAATAGGAAGACCAGCTGATGAATCTGATGAGAGAATTAATCAAGATAGGGAACTACCTCCCCTCGATCCATTAAAGTTACAGCTGATGCAGGAGAAGGCACTGCAGTACATCTCAAACTGTGTAAAAGATGCAAAAGCAAACTACCTTGCTCTTCAACAAAGGGCATCACAAGCCGGAGGAGCATCTACTTCAAAGCATGAACCTTGTGATGGTGTTCCTTTACAAGTCATCCCTCCAGCTGATGAGCCTTCTTCCCAGCAACAGACTACAACAGCTGAACCAATCATTTCTCCTGCTATCTCTCCAAAAGCTCAATCTCCAACACCTATTTCTCCTATCCAAGCCTCTACTCCTTCTTCTCCAACACCAGTTCCTCCAGCTTCAACAAATAATCAACCAGCTACTCCTCCCTCTCCTATCATTGATGATGCTTTAGACACTCTTTCTTCTTCACACCAATTTGAAAATATCTCAGAAGAAGTAGTTGAAGAAACAACAGATACAAAAGAAGAATAAGAAACAACAGTTGCTGATGAAGATGAGTCTCTTATATCTCCCTCTCAATTAGCCTTCAGAGTTCACCAAAGGCAACAAACTATCATCAAGCAGGCTCTCCAACAGCCAACTGTAAACAAAATCATATTTGCTAACTCTCTAGAAGCTGAAGATCAAACAGAATCATAACCAACTCCTGAAGCTCTTTCCGCCCCAACAACAACTCATGCTCAAACTCTTACACCTGCTGCCTTAGTCCCTCAATTCCCAGATGGTACTAATGTGAATGAAAAACTAGACATTTTGAACATCCATCATCTTCACATGACCACCAGAATCAAGGGTGTTTATGCTCAATTAGAAGTCATGCAACAGCAAATGGACTTTATCCTTCCAAATCTTCGTAGCACTATTACTACTGAAGTCCAAGCTGTAATTGCTGCGGGAGCTCTAAGAGAAACCAACATTCATGACTGGGATGCTATCCTTGACTTCCAAAATGAGCATGTAGAAAGAGTAGAAAGGGCTAAAGCAGGAAGACTTCAAGCCATTAAGAAGGAGAAAAAGCAGAGAGCAAGAGCATAAGCCTACAAGAAAGAATGCTAAACTTTGAGGATGAGACTTGGTCTCAAAGACTTTGTTGAAGCTACTGCTACTGCTGCTACCAAAGTTGCTGCTGATCAAGTAAGTGATGAAGAAGCTTCTGCTGATAGCTCAGACCAAGCAGACAGCTCCACTTCAGGATCCTCAAGTCTTTGAAAGACTAAAACATTATCTCAAACCCTTACCTTTATGCATCTGTATTTAAATACTTTTTTCTATGGTTTTGAATTGGTTTTAAAATATCAAGCTGCCTCATTCTAACATTTCCTGCAGGGATCAATCTCTAAGTTCAACTTCTAAACTTATACCTTACTTGCTTATTTTCTTAGATTGCTCTCTGCTTAATTAGTTACTGGTTTTAAGTAATTGGGAGGAGATTGTTGGAACACAGTATGTTTAGAATTACTTAAACCCATTAAGTAGACTTTAGGAAATTAGTTAGTACTCATAGAAACTTACCTACTGAATTAAGATCTCTCTAATAGATATATCTAAGTGAAGTTCATTAGGTTGAGTTAATTATAGTCTTGCGTGATTAGAACATTAGCTAGTTATTAACTAAAATCAAATTGATTAGACTTTAGCAAGTCATAAAGTTATTTCTATTGAATCTCAACAAGTAGACCTTCAACAAATGTTTTGCCACTTTAATATAAGATAAAATAAACTTAGACTAAGGAAGGCAACTCTCACAAATCGTATTCTATCTGTCGTAACTTAGTCATCAACATCTAGCTAGCTGCGGATCCCCTTACTTAACAGCTGTAGTTTTCTATATAACTTCTTACACTTGCTGTTAACAAAACTCAGTTTTTAACCGCTATGCTTTTCTACCTAAATCCCTATCTGCTGAAAACTATACTCAGTTGAATCAATGCTTGAAATCTATGCTTTCAAGATTTCCTAAAAACAATATTTTCGAAAACACGTGGACTTTTCTGTTAGCTAAAAATCAGTCGTTCATTAAAAGATGAATCCATCTACTGAAGCTAAAGTAATCAGCAGATGACATCTGCTGATAATTAGTGAAGGACACCTCGCTAAAAGATACTCTATCTACTTACATTCTCTTGTTTAAAATACCTAAAAGATTCTATATATATTTCTTCAAACAATATTTTAAACAAACGTTCTTTGAAAAACACTGTTGGCCACTCTAACTCGTTTAATTCATGGCCATCTAGATTAATACGTTAAACTGTTCAAAAGGAAACTTTTTATAAAATATTAAAATTCCTCAACAGCTTACCATCGCATTAAATATTCCATTGTAGCATATCTTCTAGCTAACCACTCTTTTTGAATACATCATGCTAGAAGATATATATTTTCCTTATTTTACAGTAGAAGATAGGGATAATATCACTCTTGGTACCCTAAGTTTACCTCCTTTTCACTTTTGGTACCCATTGTACACAAAGTATCAAATATCATCCTAAACGATTGCCATTTTCATCAATTTTCATACTTTCCATTACCAATTTGTCAAACCCAAACGGAAGACCTGTTGTTCTAGGTTGGAAATGCAAGGAAACCGGCTACATCACTTGGACTTCGTAGAAACGTGAGAGAATCAACCTCCAACCCTCATTTCTTCCCCAATTTCTCCCGCCATTTCAACCTACAGCCCTCATTAGAAGCGATTCTCCTAGATTTCTGGTCCAAAGTGAAGGAAATGCAGAGATTTCATCCTTCTTTGTAATCATATCACTCACTCTGTCCTAGCTTTCTTGAGCAATTGACAGGAATGAGACTTCATTTCTTCCCCAATTTCTCTTCATTCCAGCCCTAATATTTATGGGTGTCCAATTTCTTCAAATCTTAGCCTTTACCAGGTAATTCCCTCCTCCAAATTCTTAATTCATTTTCTCTCCCATTATATTCCCTTTTCTCAATTCGTCTTCCCCAATTTCTTCCTCAGTTTCCCTTAACAAGTAATTCCCTCCAAATTCTTACTTCATTTTATCAAGTTCATTCTTCCCTTTTCTCAATTTGAGTTCATTCTGCCCCCACCTACCTTCATCTGTTTTCTTAAGCTATTGACTTTGAAAATGAACAACTCCACACCAACCTCTTCAAATCGTAGTTGGAGCTCAAGTAATATGGAAGACATGTACTATAAATGTGGAATAAAGATTGAATTGAAGACTTCTTGGACTAAAAATAATCCAGAAGAAGATATTGGGCATGCCCAAAATATGGGGTAATTTTAATTTTTATTGCATTTGCCTCCTATTTTGTTTGATATGGTCGATATACCTGACTTCTTCTTTTTTAAAAAATTACATCAACATGGATATTGTGATTTTTTAAATGGTTGAATGATGAATGTGGCATAAGGTCCAAACAAATTATTCTGGGATTGTTAGCCAAGTTGAACAGATTTGAAGATGAAGTAGAGAGATTGAAGATGAAAGAGGCTGATATGAAAGCTGAGTAGATGATGGCAAATACCATGGTTAAGACCATGAAGACTGAAGTCATTCAGTTGAAAATAAAACTCAGATGTGTGTTTATTGTAATGGCAATTATAATTGGTTTTTGTATGACCATGATGTTTGCTTTGTAATTATAAATATGTAAAAACCTTGCAATCTTCTAAATACAATATGTTTTTTGTTAATCTATTGATTGTAATGGAAGTTGTATTGGAAATTCTATTTGGCAAGTTTGAAGAGTTTGGAAAATTTTATAACCAACACAATAACTGACAACATTATGAATCAACAGTCCTACCTGACATTACTGAAAACTATGAACCAGCATTGACACAATCAAAACAAAAGTGTTGACATTAGCAAAGCCTAATTTTTTTTACTGAAATTCCAAGTACCAAATCCATACAACAACTGGACATAACAGAGTACTGAAGTACTGTAAATTAGCTGTAAATTAGAGTACCTAAGTACTATAAATTAGTTGTAAAACTGGACATACATAACCTAACTAACATAACACAAATCCATACAAGAATATGGTTTGATAAGTCACATCCACAAGTACCAAATTCCTACTCAAATCCATACAGAGTTTGATAACTACCAACTACCAAATACCAAATTCCAAATTCCAAATCCATACAGAGTTTGATAACATCAAATTGTTTAACAACAACAAAGTTTAACACAAATTCAGTCTCCATGTCCTCTAGATCCACCTTCAATTTCATGTCTCATTCCCTTCAGTGGTTATATCTTTGCCACTTGGATTATCATTCCCATTTGCATTTGTTGAAGTTCCACCTCCATATCCACCTCCAATTGCATGTCTCAAATTCGCCATTGTAATGTAATTCACTCCTCCCCTCACAATAAGTGGAGTACTGATTGTTGATGTTTGATTCACCTTAAAAATAAAAGGCAAAGTCAGAAATTTTCAATCAAAAAAATAATATAAAATGGCGAAATTATACTACTTACATTTACAGAAGCAATCCTATTTGTATTGCCCCTTATGTTCACCCCCACACTGCTTGAACTTCTCTTTCTTTTAACCTGAAGATGATTAGAAAGTTAGTATTCAATTTCACAAAAAGTCAGTATAATACATATCAACAAAAAGTTAGTATTCAATTTCACAAACTTACAGGTAATTTTGAAGGATTTGATGACTGAGGTTGGCTGCTAGGTTGACTGCTTTCAGTTGTGACAGGTTCTGCAGTGGGTTGTGAAACAAGTTCAGGTCCAGTTAAGGGGGATCTCATCAACAAGTTGTGAAACTGAGTCTGTATTGGAAGTCCTTTTGTTACAAGTTCTTGAATTATGTCCAACTACTCCACACTTTCCATACTTCAAAAATTTCTGACATCTCTTCAATTTGTGTTGATTGCTGGAAGATGCAGGTGGCTCATAAGGTTGTCTTCTTCTCAGTTTCTTTGGTCTTCCAGGTTTGTTTTCATATTTTGGGGGCAAAAGGGGTGGTAACTAACACTTGGGCCACAACTCAGATCCAGTAATACCCATTATGGCATGTTCATGTGCCTTCATGTATGTCCCAATAGTATAGTAATCATTGACATAAGACTCAGGATTTTCCTTCCTACACCAAATGGCCAAGCAAGCATGTTTACAAGGAATGCCTGTCAACTCCCATCTTTTACAAGTGCATAATTGCAAAGCAAGATCCACACTGTGCTGGTCAAATGGGCCACTAATCTTAAAATGCCAATCATCTGCCTTGATAGGTATGCCCTCAGCACCCTCCTTGGAATTCTTCTAAACAAGACTTCTTATCCTAGGACATAGTCTGGAATCCCAATTCTTGACTTTATCTCTATTAACTTGCAACCTACTCATCACCAAATGTCTTATTGTCTCAAGCATAGTTATAATTGGCTTGTCTCTTACATCAAGAATAAAAGCATTGAAGTTTTCACACATATTATTAAGCAAGATATCACACTTAGGTTGAGTGCCAAAATATGACCTAGGCCATTGACTTGCAGGCTTATTGATTAGCCACTCATAAGCATTCCCATCCAACTCTTTCAATTCTTCCATTCTTGCCTTAAACACTTCAACCCTAGTTGCCCTAGCTGTTGCCCATAAAGATTTTTTGATTGACTGCCCTATGAACCCATCCCTTTTCATGTTTGTGTGTAAATGTCTAACACGAACCTATTTTCAGCATTTGGAAACAGATCTTCAAATGCAGGTATGAGCCCCTTCTGTTTATCACTCATGAATGTCCATTCATATTGATCTTCAAAGCCTATGTCACTATCTAACAATGATAAGAACCAAGTCCAAGAGTCTATTGTTTCATTTTCAACTACTGCATAAGCTATGGGAAACATTTGATTAGTTGGATCAACCCCAACTGCTGTCAACAAGTGTCCACCTTGAGGGCCTTTCAAAAAACACCCATCCACCCCTATAATCTTCCTACAGAACTGAAACCTTTTTTTCACAAACATCAAAACAAATGTAAAGCCTTTGAAATGTAGGCTTACCATCTTCAACATCAGACAATTTCAAAACCACACTTGAACCTGGATTTTACCTAAGCAATTCTAGGCAATAGTCTCTTATTTGGTGAAATTGCTGCTTCAAAGTCCCTTCCAATAGTTGTTTGGCTTTCTTTTTTGCTCTATATGCTTGTTGTTTTGAGACATAAGCCTTAAGTTTGGTACACAACTCATTCCTGAATTCTTTAGTTCCTAAACTTGGATTTTCTTTGAATTTCTTAATGAATGTCCTTCCAATCCAACCAGACCTAATACTTGGGTTGTTGTAAGTCCATCCACATTGTGTATGAACTGGATTGTAACCTTTCAATTGCCATGATTTGTCATTTTGCATTGGTGGAGCATATGGATACCAATGACATCCTTTATTTCTACAACTTGCTCTTAATCTTCTGCCATCATTCCTATCAAATCTAATAACCATCCCCCTTCTAAGACAAAATGTTTCAATAACATCTTTCACTTCCTTCTTGCTATTATATATGGTTCCCAATTTCAATTCAGGTTTCTTATCAGTCTTAGGATTGTGTTTAGGATATTTTGTTTCTGGTTCCTCATCACTGCCCAAGATGCTCTCAAAGTCATCACTATCAGAAAGTTCCTTATCACCATCCTCATTCATCCTATTAATCATAGTCTCACTCACATATTCATTCTGCACCGACTTTCCCTTTCACCCAGCACCATCAAACTCAATATCATAATCAACATATTTTTCAAATTTATTATCATCCTCTTCCATATCATATTCAAAGTCATTAAATTCTTCAGAATCAGATGAATTAGAAGACAAAGAAGCATTGACATTTGGGTTTTCTAGATTGGTGGGATTTTCTGGAATTGTTTCAAGATGCTCTAAGTAGATATTTACCTCTTTCTTAATAGGTATAGACCTAAGTAGGTTTTGTGATTCTCTTTCAGTGACAATAAGATTACAACCCATGACTATAGTTTTCTCAAATTGATGCCAAATCTTAACCATTTCAAACTTGTAACCTAATTCCTCTACAAAATCACTCAAGTCAGTTAGCCCAAAACTCTCTCCATCCACCCAATCAAAAAAATCTATCTTCCCTCCAACATATATTTTAGGGTCATGCTTCATAACACCACAATGGACAATTTTCATTGTAAATGAAATGATATCCAATTCAGGGTCTACAACAAAGCAAAATAAATAAATATCATCAACTAACACAACAATTTCAGAAAATACAATAAGCTAACAATAATACTACTATTATTTCTACTAATTTTCAGAAGATATAATAAGCAAACAATAAGCTAAGACAAGTCTAATTTTAAGAAATTAAGATAAGACAAGTCTAATATATTTTCTAAAAATAAGCTAAGACAAGTTGATTTTATACTGATTGAAGAAAGCAAGCAATATAATAGCAGGTAATTATGAAAATAAGCTAAGACAAGTTGACTTGGTACTGACTGAAGAAAGAAAATGGTTAATATCACTTGGTACCAAGTCAATATAAAATCAACCCTTTTAACCAAAAGTGATATTATAAGCTAGCAAACAATAATCTAGGAGCGAATGACAAGATAGTTTAAATTGAAGACACATACCGTAATCTGGTTGGGACGCATCCTTCTTCTCGTCATGTGAGTTCAATTGCACGAGTTTAGGGTTTTAATCAACTCAATTCAGGGTTGATTTGATAGTGATTGAAGAAATATGGACGAAATTTGGGGATTAGGGTTAGGGTTCTAAAGGGAAGGGGCAAAATTGGGGAAACTTGACGAATTAGGGAAGAAATGTCGGGCTAATAGACCCTTATTTCCCTTTCTCTCTTTTCTACCAAAACCAAGTGACGTAGCCGATTTCCCTGCCTTTCCAACCTAGAACAACAGGTCTTCCATTTGGGTTTGGCAGATTGGTAACGGAAAGTATGAAAATTGATGAAACTGGCAATCGTTTAGGATGATATTTGATACTTTGTGTACAATGGGTGCCAAAAGTGAAAAGGAGGTAAACTTAGGGTACCAAAAGTGATATTATCCCATAGAAGATATCTAACCTCTCTTTCCTTGAATTTATGATCTTATGATAGGTAATATCTTCCATTTCAGAAATGCTCTTAAAAGATCTCCGAGATTTGAAAGATAGACTTCATCATCACTCTTCAAAGATTATCCATGCTCTCTCAAATGGCTACTTTCAAAGATCTCTATATAAAGTAGTTTGGAGCAAGGATTCAATGAGATGACAAAGAATTGGGTAAAAACATTTCACTTATCCCTTTAAGCAATGATTCAATGAGATGACAGAGAACTGGATAAAAGACATAAGAGAATAGAGGATAGAAGGATTGAAGAAATCATTCTCCACTAAAATGATATTCTTTCTTTGATTTGCTTCAATCCAGGGTTGGACATACATCAGATTCCTTCAAAGCTATTCTTCCCTTGATGTGTTCCAGTCCTCAAACAATTACTAGATGTTCTTTCACCTTTCATTCCTTTCTAGTTCTTGTTTAGACAATCATACTATTCTTCCCCACTTCTTCCTAATCCTATAAGAATACTTGATTGTTGCACGAGTATGATTGTTGCTCAATCATGCTCCTCAAACACTGGTTTTTGTTGTACACAAATCCGTTAGTGATCACTTAGAATTTTAATATATTTAGTGTACTTCAAAATCCAAGTTTGACCAACTTAGTAATGGATGTAACAATTTGACACTGAGAACCACTTCAAATACTATATTATTCTATCTGCTGTTTTTACTGTTCATACACTTAATTAGCTTCTATCTACTTAAGTGTGTAACCGTTATATTCCTAAATTATTTACATAGTTGATCTTATATGTATATTGTACTTCAATTCAGTCCCTATAATTAAGTGATCAAGAGAAAACCAAACCAAACCGTTTGACAATTCAGCAGTTGCTACCCAAACAGTTTTCACTTTCGGTAGATGCTATGTGCTGATATTATAATCAGTTGCTGAAAACTTATCTTTTCCGCTGCATCTTTTTAAGGTTTTCAAAACAACCCTTGGAGTTTTTAAAAGGCTATTCACCTCCTCTACCCTTATTCGTTGCCATCTGGACGTACAAGACCCGACAAACTCCAAAAGTTGTAGGATTTCACCCTAGGGCTCAAAATAACTAGTTCAATACTTAATTGACTCTGTTGAGTCAAAATACTAACCTTCACAATTTAGGTCACAAGTTTAATTCGGGATTCATAAGTCATTCGAGTTCTTAAACCCATTAACAAGTGTTGTAATGTCTAAACACCCCAATAATGACAATCAAACCCATTTAAACTCAAGCGCACATATTCACAAGAAAAAAATCCCAAATAAACTCAACATATAGTGATGAAATGTATCATCTAAGAACATACAACAAGTCTCTAACATCTTATCATGATTTCAAGCTAGAGAGAGAAAGAAGAGGGGGGTAGTAACTTACTGATCTCGGACAAAAAACCTAATTGAATTAGAAATCACAACGGTGGGAAGTGTTCTACTCGTCAAGGGCTTCGCGATGGCGGTGTCAGATCAAAAATTAGACGATCGGATCTTTAGGGATCAACCAAACACACACTCATCT
The DNA here is from genome assembly GCA_013146195.2 of Codonopsis lanceolata. NCBI lineage: Eukaryota > Viridiplantae > Streptophyta > Magnoliopsida > Asterales > Campanulaceae > Codonopsis > Codonopsis lanceolata. Next base: position 14,158,086 of record CM028384.1, on the reverse strand, counting down.
CCCCAAGAACACACACACACACTCTCTCTCTCTCTCCCTCTAATCTCACGGTTGATGAATGAGAAATGAAGAGGGCGAGGTTGGTTTGGGTTTAATAAGGGTGTTATGGGTCTAAAATGCCCACATTTCAGATCACAAACCGAAGGGAGTAGGGGTATTTGAGGGTAACATCATAATTTGTAGCAGAAAAAATCAAGTTGTGGAGGAGCGGTGACACGGTCGTGTCACCCAACCAAGGCAACCGCTGGTGTTCTCTTCTGGTTTGGTTTCTACAAACAACGCGATCGCTTTTCAAAACACAATGCGATCGTGTTGTGTCTTAAACAAAAACACTACAAATTGAGTCCAAATTGGCAACCTATCAACTAGGGCTGAGCTTGGTCCGGTTCGGTCCAGTTTTTTGGAAGAAAAAAAAAGAGAAAACCGGAACCAGACCAATAGTTTGGTTTTCAAAAATATTAGAACCAGAATCAACCCAATATGTATGAGAACCAAAATATTGGTCTGGTCCAGAACCAATCAAAGATGTATGAGAACCAGGACCGAACCAATATTATGATTTTTTTACTTTTTCACTGTTTAATACAAATATATAATAAAAATTTTAAGACTGAAACTTTATAAAATAAAAATAAAAAACCTTCGGTAAAAGTATATTCAACAATTAAAAATGTCGAATTTATAAACTGATAACATAACAAACCGGTGGAAACAAAATAATCAAAGAGTACCAATTAAAAAGTAAAACAAAGAAAGTATTATGATATATATATATATATATATATATATATATATATATATATAAGTAAATAAATAAATAAACAACATATTGGGTCGGTTCCGTCCGGTTCCGTCTTTTTTTAGTTTGAGAACTGGGACCAACCCAAATGTCCTATTTTATGAATATTCAGATCCAGGACCAAACCAAAGTATTGGTCCGGTTCAGTTTTGATTGATTCGGTCCGGTTCCGAAAAAATCCTACACTCCCCTACTATCAACCAAAGATAATCCTATGATTAAAACAAAGGCGAAACTGATCCAAACGGTCGCCGGAGCAACCCAAACGAAGGCGCACAACGACTACGCGCATCAAACACAAACAAAGCAACTCCAAAACTATGAACCAAGCTATGAAACAACTATCCTAAGGACATGTTAACATGTTTAAAAAACACGGGACGCAACCTATCGAAGGCGAGCCCGAAACCAACAAAGAAAACCCTCGACCGAGTCGAGTATCCAGAGACGCCGAGTCGCGCAATGCAACTCTATCACGCTTACAAGCATAAATTAAATTACTCTAAGGTATTGGCTATATTTTAACCTAACCATACACATGAAGTTTCACACAAAATGTCTATCATGTAAGCAAGTCGAACACACAAAGTTCAGGGCGTTACAACTTTAACTTGTTAAATAAAACTAGTCATCCTTCTCTCATAAAATAAGTGTCCCTTATTGAATTTACATGGATTTTTAAAATGTTTGACTTTATGCAATTTTCCATTAATGTCCCTTATTTTTCCTTAGTGGGTGTCAACCAATGTGATTCACATATATTTCTTTCTAACAAAAAAAAATAGCATAGAAGACAATTGAAACTATCTTTGCCCCTGTTCCTAAATAATTATCATCTTTGACCTGACACACTATTTAAGAAGAAGTTATTGAATGTATTATAAATATTGGTGTAATTTGTGGCTTCTTTTAATGTCCTTGTGCATGTAGTCATAATCAAAGTAGGTAAAAAAAGTTAGGATAAAGTGGTAAAAATATTTTTTTAAAGAGGAAAGTTTTGAAAGAGAAAAATTATTTTGGAACTAATAAAAAAGAAAAGGAGAATAATTATTTAGGAACATAGAGAGTACTTATTTTGGGATGTTCTTTGAATAGATGATATTCCATTATTTTCAAAACAGAATACCTAAACGTAACACTTAAATACCTAAACGTAATACCATTTAATAGTTACAATTACCTAACTACCCCTTTGTGCATTTAACACCTAAAAACCATTAACAACCCCAAAATTGTACCCACCCACCAACCACACCCCCTCCCCCCCAAACGAGCTCCCTTCCTGTCCCCTCCCTCCCACATACCCCTCTCTCCTCTATCAGTCAACAAACAAATTGAAATCATTCCCTTCTCCTTTCTCTCTAAACCTCCCCCTTCCTGTCCCCTCCCTCCCCCATACCATCTCCTAAGAAAATGTCAATCACATCTCTCCTCTCTCAGTCAACAGGTAAGTCCCTTTCTAATTTTGGATTAATAGTGATTTGTTCTGTTTTTGGTTAGTTGTGATTTTCTCTCTCTTTTTCTCTCTGTCAATTTAATTTCAAATTTTGGAAGTCTTGGCATTATTTTTCTCTCTGTCAAAGAAATTCATTTTTTTTCAAATTCCAGAAAAACAATCGCTACAAAGTAGCGGTACTCGTGTAGTACAACCGCTACAAACAAGCGGCCACAGACATAAACGTTCGCTTGTTGGTGACGGTACTTAGCTAGAACATTCGCTGGTTGGTAGCGGCACTAATTTTAAAAATCTGCTGGTTGGTAGCGGCACTAATGCTAAACATCCGCTGTTCCCTAGCGAATGTTTAGCCAGTTGCAACTTTTTTTTTTACTATTCTGTGAAAATATTTTCAAAATTAAAATATATTACCTGAAAATAATCATCATTAGCATTTTCATCTTCATTGGGATTACAATCATAATCCATTAGAGCGAATGAGTTTGGAGATTTTTTTTAAAAGTGAGAATGATGAATATGATTTTTTTTTTTTTTGGATTGAGTTAGAAGTGTTAGGGTCACTCTAAGTGAGTTGGGGGTGGGTTGAAGTAATTGGAGGGGGTGGTTGGTTGGAGATGTAAATGAAGGGTTGTTGAGGAATTAAATGTGTAGAGGGGTAGAGGGGTAATTTTATTCATTAAATGGTGTTACGCTTAGGGAAAACGGTGTTACGTTTAGGGTCTCTCTTTTCAAAATTATTGTCATGCTTTCTTTTTTCCTTTGTTCTAAAATAATTGTCTTATTTGTTACTTTCCTTTTTAGGCCAACACTTTTATCATTTACCCTTATTTTTTGTTTCTACATTAATTATGGACTACAAGCACATGAGTTATTAAGGAAACTACACATTATATTAATATTAATATTCAAGTCAATTTTTTTAATCTACGTGTCAAGTCTGGACAATAATTTTGGAATGGAGAGAGTACTTTTTAGAATAGTGGAGTATCTTTTTTGGATGGAGGGAGTATCATTTATAAACTCTTTTTATAAAAATACAAGGATTGTAATGGGTTTGGGCTCGCTAGTTTTGCATTTTAATGGGCTCAACCTCTTTTCGGCTTGGGTGAAATTCAGGTAGGTTCATTTTTAAAGTTTTCAATCGCTCCAGTCTATTTTTTTAATCGAGAAAAGTCATTTTTTGGGGTGAAATAACTACGATACCCTTAATGAACCGAAGTCGCGCTATGAAGGTCACTTACTCAGTTAATCGCGCTACATCAAATTTTACACCACGATAAAAATTTAACTGCATCAATTTTTGCACCGCGATTCATCATTTTAATTACATAATCCAAATTTGTACCGCGATAAAACAATTTTTGTATCACGATACATAAGTCTTAATTACCAAATCAAATTGTACACCATGATAAATTAACTTTTGAACTGCGATGAAAGCTAGTTTTGCACCGTGATACATAAGTTTCCAAACTTGCACCGCGATGAATTAATTTTTACACCGCGATTCAAAAGCATAAGAACCTGTTTACGTCCTCCACCTTATTCTTCAATCTCCACCGTCGTTAGTCTTTTTCTTCCTCCTCATTCTCCGCCTTCGTCCAAACAAAAGCACCGCGATCCATTATAGTTTTGTATTTTATGAATAAAAAAAAAGTTTACCTTTTGGGGGCGTTGCCCCCTAATCCCGCGACCTAACCGGGCAGGTCGATCCCAATTTTGTTACGCACAATCGTGATTTTCGAACTCCCTAGAGCTGTAGAAGAAGATGATCTGGACATTTTAAGAACTTTTTTTTTAAAAGGAATTTTAGCAGTTGATGAAAAAGGACACTTGACCGAAGAGGTTAAATATTTGACAAATGGGACCGACCCGCAATTTCACCTTTCGACTTTTCTAATTTAATGGGCTCACAGTTTCTCTTCCTCATTCCTTTTCTTTGGGGTGAAATTCGTGCATGTACACTTTGGATAATTTCTAGAAGAAATTGTTGGCTGGTATTTTTTTCTCAAATATTTAATCTCTCTGCTCCCCTGTTCTTTTTTTAATAGCTAACGTTTTTGAAATATTGTTTCTAAAATATTCAGATTGGCTCATTCCATAGCTCCAACCAACATTAAGGTGAACAATTTTGTTGATTCATTAAAGACGATACTGGCATGGACCTGGGCTAAATTGGAGGATTTTTAAGTAGGGCGAAGGCGGAGGAGGAAGAAGAAAGCAGAGAAGATGCATTCAAAACTAGTTTGCATCATGATGCATCGAACTGGGTGATTGACTTGATGCATCGCAATGGACCTGGGATAAATTGGAGGATTTTTAAGTAGGACGAAAGCGGAGGAGGAAGAAGGAAGCAGAGAAGATGCATTCGAAACCAGTTTGCATCACGATGCATCGAACTGGGTGATTGACTTGATGCATCGCAGTGCATGAATTGAATTAGGTAATTATAATGGATGCATTGCAATTCATAAATTGGATTAGGTAATTAAAATTGATACATCGCGATGCATAAATTTGGTGCAGCGTGATGCAAATTTGGATTAGATAATTTAAATTGATACTTCACGATGCAAAAATTGATATAGTGTGATGCACTGAATGAGTGATCCATAGCACGCCTTAGGTTTATCAAGGGTATCATAGTCTTTTTGCCCTCAAAAGTTTCTTTTCTGGTTTTAAAAAAAGAAAGGGTACTGTAGCGGTTACAAACTTTAAAAAAGGACCGACTTGAATTTACCTCTAATTTCTAATCGCTATGGTACCCAACGTTGTTTTGAACGAAAAAAATACATTTTTGGGGACGAAAAGACTACGATACTCTCAATGAACCATAAGCGCGCAAAACATCAAGAACATTTGACCATCGCGATGCACAATTTAAACATCGTGAATCCAATTTGTGCATCATGATTTTTTGCATCGAAAACCCATCTGTGCACCATGAATCCAATTTCTACATTGAGATTTTCTGCATCGTGAATCAAATTTGTGCATCGCGTATTCAATTTATCATTTCCATTTCATAGTGATGCATCGCAATCCAAATCAATGCATTACGATTCAAACTGGTTATGCATCTCTTTCGCCTTCTTCTTCCTCCTCCGTCAATAACTAATCCTGCAATATCATACTTAATGAATAAGAAAAACTGTTCACCTTTCGGGCGTTGCCATTGAACCCACACGATGGGGCGCTAGCCCTTTGACCCCCCTCCCCCAAACCTGACCAGGCAGGTCGATTCTGATTTGTTGCTCCAACAATCGTGATTTCTAAACAAATTAGATACAAGTGATGATCGAGTCTTGAAAATTTTGTTGAAGATTTAAGCAGTTGCTAAAGACAAGCAAACTTGATGTTGATAGTAGGAGTGCATTGTTGGAATAATTTTATGATAGTATCTTTTGTCGATTAAAAAAACAAGATGATACCGTTACGATTGAAACTTTATAAAAAACGACCGACCAATTTTTGTTTTATTTTCTCCTCCTTTATCCCCTTTGTTTTCCTTTGGAAATAAGCTCAAGTTTGGGCAGGCCAAACCCTCCTAATGACCCATCTCCATGTGGCTCTGACAATTGACATGAACCAACTTTTTAGCCCTTTGCCTTGAATTAGTTAAGTACATTGTATCCATGATCTAAGAACATGAATCTTTGGTCATATGATTGGACACATTTTATCAAACTTACAAGAAACATTCCCACCGTTCTGGATCAATCTACCTTGTCCTATTAACTTATGTTTACCAAAATAAATAATAGTATTTGGGATATTATAATTTATAAGCAAACAAACCTATGTGGTCTGAAATAAAATTCTCCCTACCTTCCTAAAATTAAATAAATAATAGCACTTTGTCCTATGTATTGCATTTAAATTTCTATCAAATATTAACGTTTTGTTGTTTTGTTGTTAGACGAAAATTTAAACGTTAATAGTGAAAGAGGAGAATCTAACAACAAAACGCAACATGTAGAATCAAACAAAAAATTTAGAATAAGTTGAATGACCAAATAATTAATTAAACCTTTCATTTGATAACGGGGGGAGGGGGCAACATTTACATTATGTTGAAACGTGGAGACACAATATGAATATGAATCAAATATTTAACATTGGCTAATTTTTCAAAATGTCCAAACTATAGGAAGATAATGTGTCAATTGAAAAATGAGTCATCTTCAACCTTGGAATTGGAATTCAAAAAATTAATGATTTAGTTCGGGTTTTGAATTCCAATTTCAATTCCAAGACAAACATCTCAAGTCTCTACATAGTCATTGTTATTTACCAAAGAAGCTACAAGTAATGCAGATCTTGGTACTAGGCCTAACAATTGGGTGGGTTGGAATGAGTAATGGGTTGAAACATGTCGAAACCCATTAGAACCCAAATATCAAACGGGTTGAAATGAGTTGGATCAGAATGAGTCGGGTTGAAACGGTGACGGGTTAAAGTGGGTCGACTAGTCTCAACCCAAAATTTCCCCCCAAAAAACATCAATTTATAGCATAAAAAGGCACGGGGCGAAATGGATAACGGGTCCGACCCGTTTTAACCTAACCCGACACATTAATATTATTGGATCGAAACGGGTTACCCGCTTCAACCCAAAAATATTAATGGGTTGTGTTGGATAATTAATGGGTTGAGTTATGTAGGTTAATAGGTAATGTGTTACAATTGTCAAGCATACTTGATACCGATAGAATGGAACTCATCTCTCTACATATTCATCGCCATTTACCATTGTTGAAGAAACCATTGTACAAAATTTATTTAATCCTAAATTTTACCAAATTTTATCTCCATTCATCCCAAAATGGTTCTTTTATTTTTTTAAGAATCAAAATGACCGCAAGTGATAAGGGTTTGAAGAATTTTAATCATTGTTTTCCTTTTTAATATATCTAAACAATTGGTTGTTCTTGCTCTTATGATATTCTTCTCTGGTTTCCAAATCTTCTATCTCACTCTTTGTTACATTTTTTATCCCATTGAATCTTGATTATACATCTTCCTTATTATTTTAATCAGTCTTATATTTACAAAAAAACATGTGAGACTGAGATTCAATGAGATATAAAATATGACAAAAAGTATCTATAATACAATATAGCTCATGGTCGCATATATACAATTGACTAAAGCTATTTAGGGGCTGAGATTGATTCTTTTACTGACATCCTATGGTCATTATCACTCCTCAAATTCACATGTGTGAACGGCGGTTGGGCAACTACCCCCTCTCTCTCTCTCCAACTCCCCCCACTATTCACGTTTGGTGGCCGCTAATTCTTCCTCCACCAAACTCACGTCCCTTTTCTTTTCCATATTTTAATTAATTAATCAATTTTATGCAAAAAAATTCGTAAGTTTTGTAATTTGAAATATTTTTTTTCTTTTTAACTGTTATTGTAATTAACTTGATCAATTTATTTTTTGAAACTGAATTCCAATTTAATTTATGTCTAAGTTTTGAATATTTCTATTTTAATTTTTTTCTTTTTAATTGTTATCGTAATTAACTTAATCAATCTAATTTTTTTCCAGCCCACAATTTCGTATACAAATAAATTTTTTTTAAAATCGTAAGTTTTGTAATTTGAAATATTTGTTTTTTTTTTTAATTGTTATAATAATTAACTTAGACAAATTATAAGTAAATATTAATTCATTTCTATATTATCTGTTTTATTTATTGATAAATTTACAAACTAACACCGTGTTATCGACACACGTAAAAGTACTAGTGATAGATGATTTGAAGTCATTCTTTTGCATGGTTACTTGTCATGGATCAAAATAGTTGGCTGGAAAAGCAATCCATGTGACCTCTCCCCCACGCCCCCCTCCCCACCACACTCGGGCGCCAATTGAACTCATAACTATGGTATGGTCGTTGAGATACCCTACATTTGGTTGTGTTTTTATTAAGACATAAACTGAACACAATCTAGCAGCAAATTCCAATGAAAATGGGCCTACTCTCTTCTTTGGCGAAACTGATGCTTTGCTGGTGCCTTTCTTGCTAAGAAATATTCCGTACATTATTTTATTTTGAGATGTTTCATTTAAAGAGTTTATTTTCACAAATTAAGATATAAAAATGTTATTTTATTACGAATGAAATATTAAAAATGTCATTTTTTTAAAAAGTTTGACTTTTAATCGGGTATTTTTGTCCGAAACAAAGGAAGTATACATTACGATCAAGTTTTGATTTCTTTGAAATATGTTATTTTCTTATTCGATCATTCTCTCTATCAATTTGATTCTTCATGGAGGGAAGTCGACGGACAAGTCGTAAGTTCTCAATCGATGGAGATATATGAATTAAATGGCCATTTAATTGATTTAAGGAAGTGTGTAAGGGTAAAATAGGCATGACCTATTTTGGTTTTGTTTCTCCTTTTTTGATCCCTAAGTTTATGCATTTTTTGAAACAAAATCTTTAATTAGATTTTGGTTTTTCTTGGTCCTAAAGTTTAGAAGTCATTTTTTGAAACAAAATATTTCTAAAGATTTTTTGTTGCATTTTTGGAAACAAAATATTTCCTAAAGATTTTTAGGTTTCTTGGTCCTAAATCTTAGGAGTTATTTTGGAAACAAATCTTTGTCAAAATTCTTCTAAATTACGTGCCCTTGGACTCCTTGTTGATATGGTAAGAAAATTTAGTAGATTAGGAATTTGATTTGATTTCTAATTCTAATCATTTTCCATATTGGAGTTTATTTCCTTCTTTATGTGTAGGTCTCCTTTACATATAAATAAAGGACTTGGGGCAGAGGAAAAATACACGCATTGAGAGAGAGAGCAGCAGAGCATAGATATTCAAATCAAATTCAGAAGCTTCAAAATTCCAGCTTTTGTGCAGAAGTTGAATGTAGCTTCGATGCAGCTACATTGAGTGCTGGAATTGTTTTGTCTTCCTAGCGGTTTTAGGAAGCTGTTTGTTTCTTCCTACATTTTCTCTACCTGTTTTTCTGTGAGTTTTTGCTCTCCAAGACTTGTTGTCTTGTGAGAGTATTTGTTTGGTGATTTCACATTCTTTTTGTAAAACAATTCATTCTTTTTAGTGAAATCTTTTTGGCCATGAGGCTAGATCTACAAGCATAGGCTTGTAGATTGTTTGGTAAACGTTTGTGTTTAAATTTGTGCTTTAGTTTTAAAGTCTTCCGCTATTTTTGAATTTTTTTGACCATTGTGACTTCCATTGTAGCTTCTTCAGAAGCTACATTGGAAACTACATTGGCAACTCTTGAGAATCCTAGCTATTTTGTTCTTTCAATTGGTATCAGAGCCTCCTCTTGACATCACTAAGAGAAGATTCTGGTTGTAGCCGTGATGGATTCTCAATATGAGAATGTTGTTCGTCCTCCAACTTTGACTAATGAGAATTATTCTATTTGGAAAGTTAAGATACGTATCTTCATCAAATCAATTGATGAGAGAGCGTGGCTTGCTGTTCTGAATGGGTGGACTCCTCCTAAGACTACTGATAATGATGGAGATGTTAAAATCACTAGTGAGGAAAATTGGACCACTCAAGATAGAACCATTGCTTCGTTTAATTCTAAGGCTCTTTCAGCCATATACAAGGCCTTAGATGCCAATACCTTCAGAGTTATTGCAAATTATGACTCTGCCAAGGATGTTTGGGATGCCCTTCAAACCTTATGTGAAGGTCCTGTTAGTGTTCGTGCTTCAAAACTTAGAATGCTTACTACTCAATTTGAGAACACTAGAATGAATGAAGATGAAGATATTATGTCTTATTATGCTAGATTACTTGATATATCTAACTCTGCTCTTGCTTTGGGTGATCCAATCACCAATGATCGTCTTGTGAGTAAGATGATACGAACTTTGCCTGAAAGGTTTAATGTGAAAATTTGTGCTATTGAGGAAGCACATGATATAGACAAAATTGGTTTTGAAAGACTTGCTGGTATTCTTCAAAATTTTGAGTTAAACCTCAATGAGCAAATTAAGAACAAAGGCAAAGGTGCATCATCTTCTACTCCTTATGTGGAAAGTATTGCTTTTCCTTCTATTGTTGATATCTCTTCTTAATTGATTGAATTGCATGCAATTTGTTTAGCACAAAAATCAAGTTCATCATTCTCGAACAAAACACATTGATATAAGACACCACTTTATTAGAGACTTGGTTGAATATGGAAATTGTTTGCATTGAACATGTTGGGACTGAAAATCATCTTGCTGATATATTTGCCAAGTGTCTTGATTTTGAGAGATTTTCCAATCTTTGGAAATCTCTTGTGTTATGTGTGTCATGTGTCTTTACACTTAGTTAAGAAAAGAAAGAAAAAAAATTAATTAGGCATGATTGCATTTTGTCTTTAGTGGACACTCTAGATCATTGTTTCACATGTATGTGCCTCTTGTGGGTGCTTGGGAATTGCATTCAAAATCAATTGTGATTTATTTTGGTTTATGATTCTCACTGTCTCTCCCAGTTCTTGAGTATGTTTGAAGTCCACAAAGGAAAGAGCTACCTTTAAAAATCAAAGGTTGTAGCACTTTATCTTAGTACTATGGAACTTAGGTTCTCATAGGTTGATCTTGAGGAAATTGGATACCCTTGAAAAAAAAAGTGTGAAAGCTACCTAATGGAAAAGAGCTACCTATGAACAAGGTTTGTGGCAATTTTCTTTTGGGACAATGAATCCTTGGATTTCATGGGTTGATCAAAAGCAAAGTGGTTTCCCTTGGTAAATAGTGTCAAAAGGTTCTAAGTGGCATGTTTTTATAGCTTGAAATAAAGTAGAGTTATATTCCTAGGGAAATAAAGTACCTATGGATTTTTGTTATGAAAAATTTATGATCTTGGGAGAGAAATCTGGTTGAGAAAACAAAAGATGCAAAAAGTGCACAAATTTTATTATTGATGAATGCACCTTTCAATGCAACTATATTAGGAACTACATCCTTTGATCTGGTCTTTATCACTTGTGTGTGATTGCATTTTTTATTCTTTTGCCTAGCTTTATGTTATCATGTTTTAGGCATAAAATTTTAGGACATTGTAGACACCACAATTTCGTACCCCTGATATGTGACTTTGGCATGTGATATCAAGAACTGTTTAAACTTAACAAATGTTAAGTTACAGGAGTTAAAAATGCGAAAGGCAAAAAGCGAAACAAGAAATGCGAGGGATAAAAGTGACAATTTTGAAAGTCAAACAGTGACTTGGCGCCGCCAAAAGGGCTATCTGGTGCCGCGCCAAGAGAAGGTAGGATCCGCGCCCAAAGTGCTACAGTCCCTCTCCCAGTTAACGCATTGTACAAGAATTGAAGGCTGGTGTACAAGAGTTTTGAACGTACTGAAGGGATTTTTAATCCCCGATGTATCCCTTCGTCCACCTATAAATAAGTGCGTTGGGGTTCACTTCAGAAGCACCAGAAGAGATCGCAAAGAAACGCTGAAATTTTCTCTGCATCGTCCTAACGCTGAGATTAGTGAGTGAAGTGAGATAGGGAGTGGTTAGCCCATAAAGCTTTGAAACCCTGCCAAAACTCCGTCAAATCAAAAACCCACCGATTAAAAGTGATCCCTAGCCTTTTAGTTAGGTATCCACCTTATTTCCCCGACCCAAAAACCATAAAGTAAGCTGTTACTCTGCCCGAGTAAATAGGTCGAAAACACCCAAAATAAGCCGTTATTCCGCCCAACCAAAAAGGCCAAAACTACCAAAACTAAACAGTCATTATGCCCGAGTGAGCGAGCCAAAACCACCAAAAATAAGCCGTCACTCTGCCCAAATCACAACAGCAGCAACAAAAAAGACTCCCTCTCCCTAAAGGACAGAGCGAGCACACTCCGCTCTAAAAGGTAATAGCCTTTAAGGGCGTTATTTTTATAAAAGTTGTTCTATAAATCCGGCCCAATGTAGAAAATATAAGCCGTTGTGCTGCCCGGATTTAGTTAGAAAATATTATGTAAAAGAGCCGTTATAATGGCCAAATATTTTTAAATATATCTGTAATTATTGTAAGGAGACGACTGCAAGTCCGTAAATAATGTAGCCGCGGATGTATTTGCTTTTCATTTCATGTCTTTAAATGCTTTGTTTATTTGCTAAATAAATATAACAAAAAACATACTTTCGCCAAAAACCGCTTTTGAGACCGAAAGGGCGAGTTGGGTGCCTAGCACCTTCCCAACTCGTAACTTAGTCTCCGAACCCGTTTTATAATCTCTGGTTTTTCTTTTTTTGGTTTTGCTTTATTTTTGCCTTAAAATAAAGATGGCGACTCTATAAAACATTTTGGATCCAGTGGGGCCTCGCAACACTCCTTTCTTGCACTTTTCTGTTTTTCCCTAAAAAAGGAAGAATGAGAATGAAAGGGTAATGTATTCTCATATCCTGGTATCCCCTAAACAAGGGATAACTTGATGCGGGAAACCCAAAGCACCCATAGTGATCCGAAATAGGCCATAAGGCTATTTTCATAAAATCCATAGTGGGGGCGTCGCAACATACTTTTTTTGCACTTTTCTATTTTCCCCTAAAAAATGGAGAATGAGAATGAAAGGGTGATGCATTCTCATATCCTGGTATCCCCTAAACAAGGGATAATTTGATGCGGAAAACCCAAAGTTCCCATATTGGATAAAAAATCCACTAAAGTCAACCGAGGCACATTCCAATGCGCTATTTTAGACAGCACTCCTCTCACACTTTTAATTTCATTTTCCCCTAAACAAGGAAGGATGGAATGAAATTTTCCCAAGTGGTAAACAAGGAGGATGGAATACATCCGCACGCACCGCACCCCTATCCAAAGGCGTACCGCACCCCTATCCACGACATGCATTGTTGGTAAGGATATCAACTTGGTGAAATTTTGTTCTAAAATAAACTGTGCAAATCAATTTTCAAAAATCTCCATGTTGAAAAATATTAAGTGAATGTCTAATTTTTGTATGAAACTAAGAGGTATTGAATCTGGATATGATGTGCTCAGTTATTGCTAGGGGTGTGATCAAATCATGGTGAACACTTAATTGTGTTTTTCAAAATCTTGGATTTTTTTGAGAATTCCAATAAGATGGTTTATCCCTCTTCCTTTTCCGGTCAAATAGGGGGAGAGAGACCAAGTGTTTCTGGTGATAGGGATGAATCTCATAAACTGTTCATGTTTGTTTTGTATGCATGTGATTGCATCATTGGTATATTCTGATTTGTGCTTAGTAATGATTTCTGATTTTATACCTTGCACAAATTCAGGGGGAGATGTGTTTTTCTAACCAATGCAGGTTAGATGGTTTGATTGATGTTGAATAAACACTTGTCATTTGATTTGACCAGAAAGGCTCAACAAAGGGGGAGATTGTAAGGGTAAAATAGGCATTGTCTATTTTGGTTTTGTTTCTCCTTTCTTGGTCCCTAAGTTTATGCATTTTTTGAAACAAAATCTTTAATTAGATTTTGGTTTTTCTTGGTCCTAAAGTTTAGGAGTCATTTTTGGAAACAAAATATTCCTAAAGATTTTTTGTTGCATTTTTGGAAACAAAATATTCCTAAAGATTTTTGGGTTTCTTGGTCCTAAATCTTATGAGTTATTTTGGAAACAAATCTTTGTCAAAATTCTTCTAAATTTCGTGCCCTTGGACTCCTTGTTGATATGGTAAGAAAATCTAGTAGATTTGGAATTTGATTTGATTTCTAATTCTAATCATTTTCCATATTGGAGTTTGTTTCCTTCTTTATGTGTAGGTCTCCTTCACATATAAATAGAGGACTTGGGGCAGAGGAAAAATACACGCATTGAGAGAGAGAGAGAGAGAGCAGCATAGCATAGATATTCAAATCAGATTCAGAAGCTTCAGAATTCCAGCTTTTGTGCAGAAGTTGAATGTAGCTTCCGATGCAACTACATCAGAAGCTACATTGAGTGCTGGAATTGTTTTGTCTTCCTAGCGGTTTTAGGAAGCTGTTTGTTTCTTCCTACGTTTTCTCTACCTGTTTTTCTGTGGGTTTTTGCTCTCCAAGACTTGTTGTCTTGTGAGAGTATTTGTTTGATGATTTCACATTTTTTTTGTAAAACAATTCATTCTTTTTAGTGAAATCTTTTTGGCCATGAGGCTAGATCTACAAGCATAGACTTGTAGATTGTTTGGTAAACGTTTGTGTTTAAATTCGTGCTTTAGTTTTAAAGTATTTCGCTGTTTTTGAATTTTTCTGACCATTGTGACTTCCATTGTAGCTTCTCTAGAAGCTACATTGGAAACTACATTGACAACTCTTGAGAATCCTAGCTATTTTGTTCTTTCAAAGTGTGAGAACATCGTTTCGACCCGTTCTTGTTACGTGAGAAAACGAGTGGTTTCAAAACTTAAAGCGCGTGAAATATGATCAGCCTTGTTGTGGACTCTACAGTATATATATATATATATATATATATATATATATATATATATATATATATATATATATATATATATATATATATATATATATATGTACAGAGTCGTCACCTCCATTTAAATAGTAAACAGAGAAAAACCAAGATTTTGGGTTCAGAGACTAAGTTGCAAATTGAGAAGTGGTTAGACACCCAACTCACCATTTGGGCTCAAAATGGGTTTGCTGAACATACTTATTTACTTTTTATATATATTTAGTCTAGTAAATATTTGTGTATATATGGAAAATAAAATAAAAGAAAATATTTATATTTAGCAAAGGAAAAAATAAAAAATAACAAGGCGAAAAAGAAATAAGTGAAACAACGAAAAGAGAAGTATAAAATACTATATACTAATCTACACAAACCGGACATATAAAGAAGAAAACAGAGAAAAAACTTAATCTATAAACCTATTTAGGTTATATATACATGGAAATTAACTAAACAAGATAAATAATTATTTCAAGCTAAAATATAAATAGCAAAGAAAACAAACTTTAACAACATATATAAACGGTAGAAATATATACAGATCCACAAAGTATTACGCCCATAGTTTTTGTAATGAATACATGTACTTCCATGTAGATCGACCTTGGCATTTTTCATATCTGTATTAGAAGCTGAAGAACAATGACGATTGCATGATTTAAGTGGTGGTGAGCTCAAAGAACAATATGGGTTTGATGAAATGCCTGAGAGAAGCTTTGTTAAATGCAGTTTTAAATGGATGATTTGCAATACATTGATTTAAAATAGTGATGCATCAATTTAGATTCGTGATGAATTAAATAATATTTTGGTCCCTCAACTTAACACTTTATTTTAGTTTAGTCCTACATTTTTTAAAATTACGTTTGGTCATGCATCTCGTATTTTTCAATCACATTCTCCCTTGCCCCGTAACCGTCACACTTTCCGTCAAAAAACTTTAAAATGCCTAAAATACCCTTAAGAAATCCCTGACTTAATTTAAAAAAATGAAAAAGTGAGAAAATGTGTGAGCACCGGTCAGAGTCCCCTTCTTATTTCTCTCTCCTTCTCATTCTCCTAAACCAAATCTCTTTCCTTCCTCAAATCGGAGCCAAGTTTTCGGAGGTTGTCTGCCCGAGCACGACATAAACGTTAGCGAAGAGTACACCGGCGATTCCGAGCTATGGGGCAAGCGGTGGTCGATTTGTGCCTTGTGCCGTCCTCGTGGATCTGGAGCTTGGCATAATGGACGGTCTTAGATTTGGTCTAATAGAAGCTCCAACGGCTTGTGGGAATAAGGTTGATATTTCTTATCAACCTTTTAACAAAATGTTGATTCCATTGGAGGAGGCCACATCAGCTGAGAATTTCTTCAAAAGGATCATGGTTTTCAACTGGTCCAAGTGACCTCGCATGATGTCACACCTGCTGCTAAACGAGGACTTCCACCCTTTTTTTTTTTTGAAGAATACAAAAGTGCCCGTTTTTTTTACCCTTTTTTATGACCCTTTTTTTTCAAATTTATTATATAAATTCTCCTATAAATAGGTTTGCAAAAAATAAAAATCATTACATTCTTTCAAACTTATATTACTTCTATACTATCTCATTCTCATTAAACTATATAAATTCTTCTTTTCATTTCTTTTGTTTTGGATAACAATTGTTTTACAAATTTATAGAACTCTTCTAATGTCGAAGATTTTGTGAATGACAAAACTACTACAAATTTTCAAGGTCCGCCAAATTTTCCAACTCTACCGAATTTTCAAGCTTCACCAAATTTTCCAGCTTCACCGCATTTTTAAGCTCCACCGAAGATTCAAACTCCACCAAATGTTCAATCTCCGGAAAATTTTCAAGTTCCAGCAAATTTTCAAGTTCAGCCAAATTTTCGTTATCCAAATTTTCAAGGTATTTCAAGTGTTCCAAAATTTTCCTATTCTTCGTATTCTCAATTTCTCATATATTTGCAACATGAATATTATAAGGTTTAAATATCAATTTGGTCACCCTACTTTCGGTCAAAATTCATTAAGCTCACTCTACTACATTTTTTGTCAAAATAGTCATTGTACTTAACAATTATAATCAATAAGGTCACCATGTGTATTTTCCGTCTATTTAGTGGACGGAAATCATCAAAAAGTCGTAAATGTCCTTATAGAAGGAACATAATGTGCACGTGATGAGTTAGAAAATATATTTTGCTTGTAATTGTTTCAAAAAATAGCTAAATTATACCTACTTTTGGGATAGTCACAAAACACCCCAAACTGAATCCCTATCCCAAATCACCCACCAGCTGTCAACCTACTAAAAAAAACTCATAACCAGAAACGTGTGGTCTATGCATAGTCATCGGCGAGTACTTGCCGGCCAAAGACCGGTACAGAAAAACAACAATAATCGCACACTACAGCATACAAACCTAAACCACGTTAACGTTTATTATAAACAAAATAACCACGACACCATTTTTTCAATTCGCCTTACATAGGCGAGAAACCCAAACTACTTCCTCCACAAAAAAGTTACATAAATCAATAGACCAGAAAAATAACCAGAACTTTAGAACCCACCATGGAGACGGAGCACAAGATGAAGGGTGGACTCCTTTTGAATGTTGTAGTATGCAAGAGTATGCCCATCTTCAAGCTGCTTCCATGCGAAGATCAACCTCTGCTGATCAGGTGGATTCCCCTCCTTGTCCTAGATCTTCGCCTTCACATTATCAATAGTATCCGAACTCTCAACCTCCAAGGTGATTGTCATCCCGGTCAAAGTCTTGACGAAGATCTGCATCCCACCCCTGAGCCTGAGCACAAGGTGGAGGGTAGACTCCTTTTGGATGTTGTAACCAGCCAGGGTACGACCGTCCTCCAGTTGCTTTCTGGCGAAGATTATCCTCTACTGGTCCAGTGGGATACCTTCCTTGTCCTGGATTTTCGCCTTCACATTGTCAATTGTGTCAGAACTCTCAACCTCAAGAGTGATGGTCTTCCCTATGAGGGTCTTGACGAATATCTGATTTGTAATTTCTAACTCATCATGTGCACAACATGTTCCTTCTATAAGGACATTTACGACTTTTTGATGATTTCCGTCCACTAAATAGACGGAAAATACACATGGTGACCTTATTGATTATAATTGTTAAGTACAATGACTATTTTGACGAAAAATGTAGTAGAGTGAGCTTAATGAGTTTTGGCCAAAATTAGGGTGACCAAATAAATTGATATTTAAACCATATTATAACACGGCTATGACAAATCAATATACATTCGGTTCTTATAAACCGACTATGGGCATTGGAAATCCAACAACGCCGGTTGATACAAGAAGGGATAGTTTCGGTAAGTCTGTAATTCCACCATTTTCTACCCAAGAAGGGTTGGAAAACATTATTCTTGATGATGAAGCGAACAACGAAACAAAAGATATGCAGAAAACAAAATGGAGAATTGAATAGGATAAAATGCTTGTAAGTGCTTGGCTCATTATTTCAACAGATAGCATGAAGGGGAACTCTCGACATGATAAGGAGTTTTGGAAACAAATCACTTAGTACTACAATAACCACCGAAAGACGGGAATTCTAAGGAAGTTGAACGCCTTGAAGTCGCATTGGTACACAAGTACTCCAATCGTTAATCAATTTAACCAATTTTTCATCCAAGTTAGAGATGAATATCGTAGTGGGTGGTCCGATGACCAAGTGAAAGAAACTGCATGTGGTCTTTATCACTCGGTAAGTAAAAAACATTTCAAATACGAGCATGTATGGCTAATGGTGAAAGATGAACCAAAGTTGAAAGGTGGGAAATCAAGTGAACATTCATCTAAAAAGACAAAGATATCTGAATCGAGGACATTCACTTCATCATCCGATGCACATATGAGCATCAACATCGAAGACAATGAAGTCAAAGTCCGCCCAATTGGTCAAAAGGCGGCAAAGAGGAAAGGAAAGCAAAAATCGCCGAGAAAAATGAATTCAAAAGTGTCGATTTATGTGATAAACATCGTGAAATTGAAGAAAGAAAGGCTTTAGCACTCGAGGGAGTGACAACTGCGTTGAATTATGAAATCCTCTTTAAGGATCCTAGTGGCATGACGAATGAGCAACTGCAAATGCATCAACACATTTGTGACTCGATCAAGGTCAAATATAATATTCCCTAGTTTATGTTTTGTAATTTTAATTTATGAAGTTTCTAATTGTTGTATTATAAGTTTATGTAATATTTTAATTAATGTATTATTTTCTTCATGTAACTCATGTGTAATATTTTAAGTTATGTAATTTTTAATTGTGTGAAGGAAATTAGTCATTACAAAAACTAGCAGTTGCAAAAACTATTCGTTGAAAAAACTAGTCGTTACAAAAACTAGCTGTTATAAGAGGGTCTATATATAAGAGGCTTGAGACTATATTTTCTTCAACCAAAACCTCTTACACATATACCTATATATACATCAATCTCCACACTAAAAATGTCTCAAGACCCCAATCACTCCTACAAATATGCACTTCTGCAATTCGTACCCGATGAATTGACTGATGATTCAAGTGAAAAAATGATGATGATGATTATGGAAATGAAAATGAAGGAAGAAGAAGAAGAAGAAGCCTCCCACGGTCGTAAACGTAGTCGAAAGTACATAAATCGAGAACATGAAGCTGGACATGAAAGACTTTTCAACGACTATTTCTCAAATGAGCCCGTTTACACTGATCAAATTTTCAGAAGAAGGTATCGAATGAGTAAGGAATTATTCCTTCGAATTGTAGGAGCCCTTTCAAATCATGCAGAGTATTTTTAGATGAGGGCTAATGCAACTGGTAAAAAGGGACTTTCCCCCTTGCAAAAATGCACTGCTGTTATTCGTCAGTTGGCCTATGACACGCCTATCGATCATTATGACAAGTATGTATGAATTGGTGAAACCACTACAATCGATTGTCTAATGAAATTTTATCGATATGTGATTGAGGTATTTTGAAGCGTATACTTGAGAAGATCCAATGCTCACGACGTCCAACGCTTACTTCAACTATATTTTGAGGTCCATGGTTTTCTCGATATGTTAGGAAGCATTGACTGCATGCATTGGCCATGGAAAAATTGTCCAGTTGCATGGAAATGTCAATTTACCCAAGGAGATCAAGGGGTTCCAACAATAATGCTAGAAGCGGTCGCATCTCAAGACCTTTGGTTATGGCATGCATTTTTCAGCATTGCATGACAACGACATTAATGTGCTCAACCAATCTCCATTGTTCAACGATGCATTGCAAGGACACTCTCCTCAAGTTCAGTTTGCGATAAATTACAAACAATACACGAAAGGATATTATCTAGCAAATAGTATCTACCCGGAGTGGGCTTCATTTGTCAAAAGCTTTACATATCCAGAAGATCCTAAAAGGATAAAGTTCAAACAAATGCAAGAGGGTGCAAGAAAAGAAGTTGAACGAGCGTTCGTGTAAGACCTCGAACCTTTCCGTGTTTGACTTCCTTGTGATGCGTGAAACCAAATCTTGTTTGTGTCGCGTATTTTGGAGTTTCGAGGTTCGTGAATCGTAATGAGATCTTGTAGAAGCGTTCTAGTTCATTCCTTCACATGTAACGTGGTTATTATATTGTGTTTGTACTTGTTGAATCGTTGAATCAATCGTTACGAAGTTGTTCCAAGTTCTCGTCCTTCGTTACCTTTGTTTCGGACATGGTTCGGATGTGTTTTATTTGAGTTTTAGAAGGTTAGAACAACCCCTTTGGTGTTATGGTTGTTTAGGGTCAATTCTAGGCCTAAAACTTGAGTTTTCAGACCTATAGACCTTGCCCTCGTAAGGTGTCTTGAGCATGCCCTCGCAAGGTTAGCAGAGAGTGCCAGAGTTTGGGGCTGGGGACCTTGCGGACGCAAGGTGAGTGGG
The DNA here is from genome assembly GCA_013146195.2 of Codonopsis lanceolata. NCBI lineage: Eukaryota > Viridiplantae > Streptophyta > Magnoliopsida > Asterales > Campanulaceae > Codonopsis > Codonopsis lanceolata. Next base: position 14,137,470 of record CM028384.1, on the reverse strand, counting down.
GCATGCGGCCGCATGCCCTCTGTTACAGTCACTTCAGGATTTTTGATGTTTTTACTTCTTGCCTCTTGCACCCTTGACACAAGTTCGGCCCAATTCAGTCCTAGACACTTATGTTGACTCAAATTAGACTCATTCCTAGCCTTTGATAAGTGTTAATCAAGGGCATACAGTATTCAACCAATGAGAAGCTTAATAACTCACTTCACTTGGATTAAACTCATTTGTGACTTCAACCATCCCCATCCTAACCATGACAGCCATTTTTTTTCATTCCTCCATTGTTTTTTTACTGGGTTCTTAGAGAGAGAGAAAAAAAAAAGTGTGGGAGATGAAGGTGAGATTAGTAGGTGTTTGCCAATCGCCAGAGATCCGGCCATCCGATCTTTGATTCGACTCCATCATCACAAAGCCCTTGCCGAGTAGCACACTTTCCACCGATTCAATCTTCGATCCGAATAGGTTTGTTGGTCGAAATAGGTACATGATGAGGACATCCCCAACAACAACAACTCAACACCGATGCCGACAACCATTAGACCGGTCACAAGAGCTAGAGCCAAGAAAATCCATGAAGAAGTCAATGGCATGGTTCGTGAGACAATGGAGATGGAAGCATGAGCAATGAGCCATAAAGAGATGACCCCAAAAGGTCAAAGGAAGCTGGTGAACGTGATCCAAGTCAAGAGGGACGATTGCATGCCTTGTTATTGCACGAGCAACATTCTGGAAGGCTTGCGGACGCAAGGTTAACATAGGCTTGCGGCCGCAAGGTGTGTCACTTTTCCGGACAGACTTTCTGCCGACCTTGCGGACACAAGGGGTCAAAAGGCTTGCGGCTGCAAGGGTCCCCGAACTACCGTTTTTCTGTTTTGTAAATTAGGGTTTTCTGCCAAACTTTACCCTAATTCCTTAGTACGAGTTTTCAGCCTAGTTTAGGTATGAATAGGGGTTTTCTTTCTATTGAACAACAACTTGGAGCATTATTATTTTGTGAGTTTATCAAAACTTATTGGTTCTTCTTGAACTATTGAGAATATACAGGTGTGAAGCTTGTGTGTTCATTCTTGACTTATCAATTGATTCATCCATATCAATTGTGGCATCTTTCACTATACTTAGGTTCTTCAATTGCTACGATTGCGGGTTGCGGCTGTATATGCCAAGGTTCTTTTCGTGCTAATTGTTGGGTCGAGGTGTCACCCCCGCAAAACATCCTTCGATCCTAGCTTCCGCCGCGTGAGTAAATCGTTTTTCAACGAAGCCTTCCGAGAAGATCGTATCATTTTGGTATCAGAGCAAAGGTTCGTCCATAATCTATCATGTCTTTAAATTGTTCTTAATTAGTTATCTGTTTCTTTCTCTTCGTCCTTCGAACTAGGATCATCAATCCTATGTTTGTTCTTTATATTTGTGTTTTATATGTTCTTTTCAAACCCTAAAATCTTCTAGGGTTATAAACTCAAAAAAAAATAATGTTATTCTTGTGCTGCTGTTAAACTCGGCAGACTCACAAAAAAAAAAAGAGTACAAATCTCCAGACAAAAAAAAAAGAGGAGAAAAGAAAGAGGACATTATCGGTGACCGAATTGAAAAGTGAGATTGTGATACAAAAAAAAACTATTATTACTGTTCATTAGGGTGGTTACTGTTCATCCGTACAGATTGGGCAGTTTTCTGACAGCTTTCAAAATATATATCTATATTATTTCGAATCAAAATAGTGAATTCGAAAATTGAATATTCTGATCAAAAGCTTTCTAAACATTGTGCGTCTTCGTTTCTTCAAATTTCTTACTCTTGAATTAATTCTCTATACGTTATCAATTGTTGAGTCTTGTGTTGAACTGTCACTTGATTTGCACTTGTTAATACTTGATAGTTCTTTTAGAACCCTAAAGTTTTGATTTGAGTGATAAAATCTTTTGTGTGATACACGAGTGGAGAGATATAAGTAAGGGAGTTTTGTGAGGAATTAAAAAAAATGGCAAATGATAATAAATTGTTCATGGAAGCCATGATGGCTAAGATGGAAAAGATGATGAGGGAACAAAGGGAGGAGATGCATGAGGTGATGAGTAAGATGAGTGATGAGTTTAATGAGAAACTTGATGTGATAGGTAATGCAAGTAAGAGTCAAAGTCCAGTTGAACCTAAAGAAATACCAAAACGTAATCTAGAGGAAGAGTTCGGTGGAGAGGATTGGGACTCAAATGATAGGAGAGACATGAATAGATGGGGAGGAAATAGAGAAGATAGTAATATGAACGGGATAAAACTGAAGGTGCCTACTTTCACAGGTAAAAACGATCCAGAATTATACCTAGAATGAGAGATGAAGATGGAGAGAATCTTTGGGTGCCATAACTATACCGACTTGAAGAAAGTCAAATTAGCCGCCATTGAGTTTTCCGACTATGTTGCGGTTTGGTGGGAAAAGATGAGGGTGGATAGAGCGAGATATAGGGAACCTCAACTTGAGACTTGGGAGGAGATGAAAAGAGTGATGAGGAGACGGTTCATACCATCTCATTATTATAGGGACCTACACCAAAGACTACAAACCTTGAGGCAAGGTACTAAGAGTGTAGAGGAGTACTACAAGGGGATGGAGGTTGCTATGATTAGAGCACACATAGAGGAGGATAGTGAGGCAACCATGGCCCATTTTCTAATGGGGTTAAATAAGGAGATTGCCAATGTAGTGGAGTTGCAAACGTATGTTGATATTAATGAACTAGTTCAAAAGTCCATTAAGGTAGAGCAACAACACAAGAGGAGGGGTAATGCACGGGTTTTCCCTAACTCTAATTGGAAGCCTAATTATGGAAATCAAAGGGAAGATAAAACTGTTGTGAAGTCTAGGTTTGAAACACCAAAGGTTACGACATCTACACCTACTTCTACTTCAAAACCCGAACACACTAGAACCAAGACAAGAGACATTCGATGTTACAAGTGTCAAGGTATGGGGCACTTTGCCAATGAGTGTGTGAACAAGAAGGTGTTGGTTATGAGAGAGAATGGAGAGTTCTCATCCGAGGATGAGGAGGAGGCATGTTCACAAATACCACCTTTAGAGGAGGTTGAGGAGGAGATAGTAGATAGGGTGAGTTTGGTGACTAGGAGGGTAATGAATGTCCAAGCTAGAGAGGAGGATGAGACTTTGCAAAGGGAGAACATATTTCATACTTGTTGTCAAGTGAAGGGTAGGAATTGGGGAGTAATCATAGATGGGGGTAGTTGCACTAACGTGGCTAGTACTACCATGGTTACAAAATTGGAGATACCTTTGATTCGACATCCAAAACCATACAAATTGCAATGGTTGAATGATAGTGGAGAGGTGAAGGTGAATAAACAAGTGATAGTGTAATTCAAGATAGGAAGATATGAGAATGAGGTGTTATGTGAAGTGGTGCCTATGCAGGCCAGTCATATGTTGCTAGGGAGGCCTTGGCAATTTGATAGGAGAGTTCACCATGATGGGTACACAAACAAGTACTCATTTGTTTTCAACAACAAAAATATTATACTTGCACCACTTACTCCAAAGCAAGTGTATGAAGATCAGCTTAGTATACAAAAGAGTGCGGCTTGTGAGGAAAAGAACATAGAGACAAAAGAAGCCGAACAAAAGGAGAGATTGAGAGAAAACAAGAGTGAGGGGCCGACTAAAAACATGAGAGCTAGTAGTGAGATAGTCGGGAAAAAGGAGAGCAAAGTGAGCAATAAAAATATAAAAGAGAGAAATGAGGGGAAAAACCAAGAGCGAAAAGATAAGAGTTTCTATGCTAGGGCAAATGAGGTTAAAAAGGCAATGTTTCTTAACAAGCCCATGATCGTACTTATGTATTGAGAGGCATATTTGAGTACTAACGATGATTTACTTAATACTTTGCCTAGTTGTATATCTTACGTCATATAGATTTATGAGGACGTGTTTCCTGAAGAAATTCCGAGTGGGTTACCTCCAGTTAGAGGTATTGAACATCAAATCGATTTTGTACCTGGCGCATCGATTCCTAACCGACCAGCCTATAGAATTAATCCCGAGGAAACTAAGGAGCTTCAAAGGCAAGTTGATGAGCTCTTAATCAAAGGACAAATAAAGGAAAGTATGAGTCCTTGTACAGTACCAGTCTTGTTGGTACCAAAGAAAGATGGATCTTGGAGGATGTGCGTGGATTGTCGAGCCATAAATAACATCACGGTAAAGTATCGCTTTCCTATTCCTAGACTAGAAGATATGCTTGATGAATTGCATGGTGCTCGATATTTTACAAAACTTGATTTAAAACAAGGATACCATCATATTAGGATAAAAGAAGGAGATGAGTGGAAAACTGCTTTTAAAACTAAACATGGATTGTATGAATGGTTAGTGATGCCTTTTGGGTTAACTAACGCACCTAGTACCTTCATGAGATTAATGAACCACATCTTACGTGCATACATTGGTATATTTGTAGTAGTATACTTTGATGATATTCTAATTTATAGTAAAGACTTGGATGAGCATGTCAATCATTTGAAATCTGTTTTAGGTGTTTTGCGAAAAGAAAAATTATTTGCTAATCTTAAAAAGTGTACTTTTTGCACGGATAGTCTGGTTTTCCTTGGTTTTGTTGTTAGTTCACAGGGTATTCAGGTTGATGAAGAAAAGGTGAGAGATATACAAGAATGGAAGAGCCCAACGAATGTTGGAGAAGTTCATAGTTTTCATGGCCTTGCTAGTTTTTATAGAAGGTTCGTGAAAGATTTCAGCAGTATTGCTGCTCCCTTGACCGAGGTAATAAAGAAAAGTGTGGGATTTAAGTGGGGAGAAGAACAAGAGAAAGCGTTCGTGACGCTTAAGGAAAGATTAACAAATGCACCACTTCTCGTCCTACCAAATTTTGAGAAAGCATTTGAAATAGAATGTGATGCATCCGGCATTGGAATTGGAGCAGTCTTGATGCAAGACCAATTGCATTCTTTAGCGAGAAGTTAAGTGGGGCATCGTTGAACTACCCTACTTACGACAAGGAATTATATGCATTGGTACGTGCTTTAGAGACATGGCAACACTACCTGTGGCCTAAGGAGTTTGTCATTCACACGGATCATGAGTCATTAAAGCATTTAAAGGGACAACAAAAACTTAACCGACGACATGCAAGATGGATGGAATTCATCGAGACGTTTCCTTACGTCATCCGGTACAAGAAAGGTAAAGAGAATGTGGTAGCCGACGCCCTTTCTCGAAGGTACACTTTAATTTCTGCTTTAGATGCTAGAGTTCTAGGATTCGAACATATTAAGCAATTGTATCATGATGACCTTGATTTTAGTGAGGAATATAAAAATTGTGAACGAATTGCATGTGGAAAATATTATAGGTGTGAGGATTTTCTGTTTAGAGAAAATAAACTATGTATACCTCATTGTTCCTTGAGAGACTTACTAGTGAGAGAATCCCATGGTGGGGGATTAATGGGTCATTTTGGGGTGGCTAAGACTTTGTCAATTTTACAAGAATATTTCTTCTGGCCACACATGAAACGAGATGTAGAGAGAATTTGTGGGAGGTGTGTGACTTGCTTACAAGCTAAGTCAAGGGTGCAAGCCCATGGGTTATACATGCCTCTACCTATTCCAGATCATCCTTGGGTGGATATATCCATGGACTTCGTGTTAGGGATGCCTAGAACCAAACATGGGAGTGATTCTATATTTGTGATAGTTGATAGGTTTTCGAAAATGGTACACTTTGTACCTTGTCATAAAACAGATGATGCTTCACATATTGCGAATTTGTTCTTTTGTGAAATTGTTAAACTCCATGGCATGCCTAGGACTATCGTGTCAGATAGAGATTCCAAGTTCCTTAGCTACTTTTGGAAGACCTTGTGGGGTAAGCTTGGTACGAAACTTTTATTTTCTACTACATGTCACCCCCAAACTGATGGTCAACGGAAGTTGTTAATAGGACATTATATGCATTGTTGCGTTCTATACTTTCTAAGAATTTAAAAGCTTGGGAAGACTGTTTGCCTCATATTGAATTTGCATATAATAGAACTGTTCATTCAGCCACTAAATATTCTCCATTTGAAATTGTTTATGGTTTTAATCCTTTAACTCCTTTGGATTTATCACCATTACCTGTTTCTGAGTTTGTGAATTTAGATGGCAAAGCAAAGGCAGAATTTGTAAGTCAGTTGCATGAGAAGGCAAGGCTCAACATTGAGCAAAGAACGGAACAGTACGTAAAGCAAGCCAATAAGGGAAAGAAACACTTGGTGTTTGAACCGGGTGATTGGGTTTGGTTTCATATGCGTAAAGAAAGATTTCCCCAACAACGGAAGTCAAAATTGATGCCAAGAGGCGATGGACCATTCCAAGTGTTGGAACGAATCAATGACAATGCCTACAAATTAGATCTTCCACGTGAGTATAATGTTAGTGCTACTTTTAATGTTTCTGATTTGCGTCCGTATGATGTAGGTGATTTGAGGACAAATCATTTTCAAGAGGGAGGGAATGATGAGGACATCCCTAACAACAACAACTCAACACCGATGCCGACAACCATTAGACCGGTCACAAGAGCTAGAGCCAAGAAAATCCGTGAAGAAGTCAATGGCATGGTTCATGAGACAATGGAGATGGAAGCATGAGCAATGAGCCATGAAGAGACGACCCCAAAAGGTCAAAGGAAGCTGGTGAACGTGATCCAAGTCAAGAGGGACGATTGCATGCCTTGTTATTGCACGGGCAACATTCTGGAAGGCTTGTGGACGCAAGGTCAACAAAGGCTTGCGGCCGCAAGGTGTGTCACTTTTCCGGACTGACTTTCTGCCTACCTTACGGATGCAAGGGGTCAAAAGGCTTGCGGCTGCAAGGGTCCCCGAATTGCCGTTTTTCTGTTTTGTAAATTAGGGTTTTCTGCCAAACTTTACCCTAATTCCTTAGTACGAGTTTTCAACCTAGTTTAGGTATAAATAGGGGTTTTCTTTCTATTGAACAACAACTTGGAGAATTATTATTTTGTGAGTTTATCAAAACTTATTGGTTCTTCTTGAACTATTGAGAATATACATGTGTGAAGCTTGTGTGTTCATTCTTGACTTATCAATTGATTCATCCATATCAATTGTGGCGTCTTTCACTATACTTAGGTTCTTCAATTGCTACGATTGCGGGTTGCGGCTGTATATGCCAAGGTTCTTTTCGTGCTAATTGTTGGGCCGAGGTGTCACCCCCGCAAAACATCCTTCGATCCTAGCTTCCGCCGCGTGAGTAAATCGTTCTTCAACGAAGCCTTCCGAGAAGATCGTATCAGTACATGACTACACCCCCAACTTTCTCTCTCTAGCTTAAAGTGATACTAGATTGTTAGAGGCTTGACTCCCTTGATTTCTTGTGTCATTACATGTCTAAATGATATGTTCAGTTGGGACTTTGATTAGTGAACATGTGGGTTTGAATCCCTATGGGTCTATTGTGTTTATGAGAGTAATTTAGTGTGGAATTACTTGTTGTCGGGTTTAGAAACCAAGAAGATTATTAAATCCCGAATTTGGATTTGACCTAGAATTTGCCATGTTTGAAATTTAACTCAACTGAGTCTTTTGCATCTTTAAAGTGTTGTATTAAACCCTAGGATAAATTCCTATGACTTTTCATGTTCGTCGGGTCTCAATTTCAAGAACTCGAGAATTAATCGAGTGAGACTTACTTGGTGTTTTGGTATTGGTTTAGGGCTTAAGACTCTAATCGAAGTCCTAAGATAACGTTAAATGTGAAATTATTGCAAATCGTTGAATTGAGGATGCTCGGGTCACAAATGTGTGATTCGAGTGAAGGACGTTTGAAATGGTCAAATTATGAACTAAGGGCTTGTTTGGTAGTCGGACAAGGATAAGCAGTATTATTTATCCCAGTACTATTAGTGCCCTCGCTATTAATCCTCACTTGTATATCGGGGGTAGTTTTGAGATTACAAATGTTAATCCCAATTTTTTTTTTAGTGAGGGCGCTAAGAATACCACCTTCCCCTTTGGTATTAATAGTGAGGGGATAATGGCTTTATCCGAATAACTCGTGCTATTAGTCCCAACCACCTATTGCGTACCAAACATTAGACAACTCGGCTTATCAATCCTATATGGCCTTAATCCTGGCTACCAAACGACACCTAAGACTATTGATACTTTGTGGACTTCAAATGAAGTCCTAAGTCTTGTAAGAATGCCATCTAGACTGTATTGGACCCTTGGAAATTGGAGTTTAATATGATAGGAACCTCGACTCACGCCAGTCGCCTTATGAGCATGAACTCACCTTGACTCGCTAGAAACCTTGTTTGAGTCTTGTGAACATCTTGAGGAATTCAAGATGGTGAATTAGAAAATCTGCCTACGGGATGATTTGGAATTGGGATGTTATATACCTTAACACTCTACATATAGAGTCTACTTGAAATGTCATGAAGATAACTAAGTTGTTTTCTATGACACACTTGTATTCTTGCCAATTTATATCTCCTGGACACCTTAAAGAATATTGACTATACCCTATGAGTGTATTTCATGGCCCTTATCATTTAGAGAACTTTAATGGAGTCTCGTAGTGTTACAACATGGTTAATTTTGAAACCCCAATGACTTGAATGTGGAAAGAATAGCTTGTGACATTGTTACTTGGTAAACCTAGACAATCTAGGTAGCCTCGAGAATTATGTGAATTGTGAGTATTAAGTTATAAACTTAGCTTGTATTATGCTAGAAATAACCTTCCATGTCTATTGCAATATTATAACTTATAAGGCGTAATTATATCAAGTTTTGACAATATGAATTCTTATGTCTAATTTACATTGTGATATGAGAAAGTATGATCATAATCATTATTAATGATTGAGTTCTTCTTACTTGTTTTACGAATATGATTTAATGAGCATATTTCATATCTTGGCTCAAAGCATAATTTACTCTTGAATGTCTTAATAACCTATTGAAAGTTGATTCATGTACATGTATTGAACTTGGATTCCACTAATAGGTGGAACGGTGAACTTGTTGAACTAAGGTTTCTCAATGAAATAAGGACGTAGAGATACGTGAACTGTGAACATAGAGAAGGGATAGAAATGCATATAACATTTATATCCTATTTGAGGTGAATTGTAGCGAAGACTCAACGGAGTCGAGTTTAAGGAACGATTGGACCTTACTAGGATCGTGGTGAGATCCTTTGACACTTAGAAATCCATTTGACTAGATTACTAACTTTTGGAACTTGAATAGTATTCAGTGGCAACTTAACATTTGTATTTCGAGACTCTATTGAGCTCATATTGCAATCTATATGATTAATCGTGAACATGTCATGAATAACATGCATGCTTGTCTTGAACGAACTCACTTTTGTCGAGCCCGTTTCATACTTGATTTAATATGAGTAAACATCTACTTGACGTGGACGAGTTCGCTCTTGTCGTGCTTGTTCCCTACTTGATTTTAATGCCAAGTAAACATCTACTTGTCATTCCATTTGTCCAGCTGGCATACTTGTCTTGTCTTGCTGGTAGACGATGCATCGCCGTCACGAATTGTGAGATTCATGATAGTGAAGGATCGCCATACCAGATCATGCACACACCCTTCACTACTGATCACACTGGAGAAAAGTACCTTGTCGTAACCATTAGGGCGCTTGGAATAATACTATCGTGTTCAAGGTCGATGTATCAATCACGTGCATCCGACAACCCACATTCAAGATAACCCTTTTCATTTCAGGATCTACGTTGCAACCCGGCCCTATAACGTATCCTCCTCTTATGTGATTTATTTCAAGTACTTATGCGACAATAAAGTGTTAATTAAGACATGTGATCGAAAGTGACCATGTTTATTGATCGTGTCTTATTTTAATACCTTGCAAGTGCACAAGACTATTGCAGAATAGTTTGGAAAGCAAGGGTCGAACCACAGAGACAAGAATAATTTAAGTAGCAAGTATATCGGTAGCAATTAAACTAAGAGGGGCTTTTATTTTGTTTTTATTTACTCTAATTTATTCTACTAAAACAGGAAATCTAATTCATAAAGTAAGCAGCATCACAATTTATAAAGATCTTATGGAGGAGGGAAATCTAGGATTGGGGATTCACTTGCATCTATTCTATTGCTTTTTAAGTAAAGTATCAATAAATAAATTGGGTTCGTTCACAAAAGATATCTATATTGTCAAATTACAATTCAGTCTCCATCCTAAATAATTCATTCAATCTATATCCTAAGAACAAGAACATATGAATCATATCTGTCACTTAGGAACATATATATGAACTTGACCCTAACTTATCACTCTCGTGCATCGATAAGATCAATTTATCATAATAGTGAGCCTGTGTATGACATATTGTAGACCTCAATTTCGTACCCCTGGTATGTAACATGACATGAAATATCAATGTAGACACCCCAATTTCGTACCCCAGATACATGACATGACAAAAAATATCAAGAACTGTTAAAACATTAACAAATGTCAAGTTACAGGGTCAAAATTGCAAAAGGACAAAGCAGGATGCACAAAAGGACAAACTGCAGGGGACCAAAGTGTCAAAAAAGGAGAAGGTTTGAGGTTTAGGCACCACCTACCAAGGGTTTGGGTGTGGCACCCAAACTTCTTTCCCCAGCACTGTTCATGCTACGATCTATCGCAAAATGTAAATTTTCAAACGCAGTGTACAACTGATTGAAGCACAGAAGAAGGTTTAGGCGTGGCTACCTAAAGGTTTGGGCATGGCGCCCAAACCTCCATAGGGTGGCGCCCAAACCCTATCTCCCAGCACTGTTCATTCAAGTTTTTGCCGTAAAATGCAACTGGTTCAGCGCGGCGTACACCCGATTGATGCGGTTGATAAAATTTCAAAATTCCAACGATGTCGGCTCGCTTCCTATAAATAGCGATGTCCGGCTCCTTCATTCATTCAATTCATCAGAAAAATTTCTCTGCGTCTCTGTTACGCTGAAGAAATAAAATAGCGATAGATCACCACAAAAGCCTCGAAACCCTGCCAAACCTCCGCCAAACACAAATCCAACCGGTAGAAGTGTACCTTAGCCCCCGACTAGGTATCCACCCTTTTTCCGGTCCAAAATCGTGGATAGAAGCGATTTGCTCGCCCGATTTAAAAGGCCAAAATAGCCGATAGTAGCGTTACTCGCCAAAATTTAGCCTTTTCGATCAAACAAACAGCCGAAATAAGCAGTTACCACGATCGAAAAGTAACTTTCGGGCGATTCTGTTGCCCAAATTCACAACACACACAACTTCAACCGGAAAAAAAGACTCTCTCTCCCCACGGCGAGCACACCCCTACGCCGTTTGTAAGTTTTTATTGTTAAAATCTTTTATTTCTATGTAATAGTATTATTTCGGTCCGGCCCAATGTAAATATATAGCGATTGTCTTTGCGGGATTTTATTAGGAAATAGTACTAAATGTAGCCGTTATTATGGCAAAATATTTTTTAGATGAGTTCGTATTTATTTATTTATTCAATAAAGTTTTATTTGTAAATATATTATTTCGGTCGGTTCAATATCAAAATATAGCGGTTATCTTTAGAATTTTATTAGGAAATAATACTAAAAGAGTTATAATGGCCAAATATTTTTAAATGTGTGCGTAATTATTGGAAAGGCGGGCTGCGAGTCCAGTAAATAATGTGGCCACGAATGTATCATTTAATTTTCCCTTGTCAAAATAAGACCTTATTTATTTGCTAAGTAAATGTGACAATAAGCATACTTAAGCGTTCGAGACCAGAAAGGCGAGTTGGGTGCCTAGCACCTTCCCAACTCGTAACTTAGCCTCCGAACCCGCTTTCTAAAAATCTCTGGTTTTCTTTTACGGTTTTCCTTTATTTTTGCCTTAAAATAAATGTGGCGACTCTAAAACATTTTGGATCGGTGGGGCCTCATGACATCTTTCTTTGCACTTTCACGTTCTCCCTAAACAAGGGAGAATGAGAATGGAAAGGTGATGTATTCCTATGTCTGGTATCCCCTAAACAAGGGATAACTTGGCGTAGAAAACCCAAAGCATTCATAGTGATCCAAAATAGGCCATAAGGCTATTTTCATAAAATTCATAGTGGGGGCCGCAATATTCTTTCTTGCACTTCTATTTTCACTGAAAGATAAAGGGGAGAATGGGAATGGAAGAGTAATGCATTCCATATCCTGTTATCCACGAAATAAGGGATAACTTGACATGGAAAATCATAAGTTCCCATATTGGATACAAAATTCACTCGAGAACAGCAGAGGCATTCAACGTGCTAATATAGACCTCCTCTCGCACTTTGGATTTCGTCTTCCCCTAAACAAGGGAGGGTGGAGCGAGGCGGTGGTGTCCCGTCCGCACGTCTGGCGCACCCCTATCCAGAGGCGGCGCGGGGCGCACATTTCCCGGAACCTCACAATCAAGAACTGTTAAAACTTAACCAATGTCAAGTAACAGGGTTCAAAGATGCAAAAGACAAAGCAGGATGCACAAAACAATGAAATGCAGGGGGCCAAAGCGCCAAAAAGAAGGCCAAGAATCAAACCAGGTGCCACCCACACTAAAAGTGGGCTCGGCGCCTAGTTTATATAAGGGAGGCGCCAGCTTTGTGCTACAGGATTCCTAAACTTGCTACAGGACGGCTACAGTTTGCGTAATGTTCAAATCCTCCGACGTTCTGTACAAGGAAATCAAGCGTGAAGAAGAAAAAGAAATTCCTTCCGTATCCCTTTCTCAACCTATAAATAGAGGCTTCGGGGTTCACTCTCAGACACAGAAAACACACTGAAAAAAATGTCCAAACTCTCTGCGTTATTATTACGCCGTGAGAATACTGAGTGATCGGGAGATAGTGAGCGCCCCTCCTATAAAGCCTCGAAACCCTGCCAAATCTCCTCCAAACTCAAAACTAACTGGTCAAAGTGAGCCTTAGCCCTCCAACTAGGTTTCCACCCTATTTACCCGGTCCAAAAATCTCGGAAAGAGCAGTTGCTTTGCCCGATTTCCGTCTCCCTCAATCAAATCAATCAATCAATCTCAATCAGTTGCTCCGCCCTCATCCCGAGGCCAAAAGCAACTTTCGGAAGCAGTTATTCTGCCCAAATCCCCACACCACTTCATAAAAAAAGACTACGTCTCCATGAAGGACAGAGCGAGCATACCCTAACCCGCTAGAAGGTAAGCTTTAAAGTTTTTATTTGTAAAAAAGTGCTACTTTCCATCCGGTCCAATGTAAAAATATAAGCAGTTGTGATGTCCGGATTTATTTAAGAAATAGCACTAAAAAGAGCCATTATTATGACCAAATATTTTTAAGTATATTTGTAATTATTGTAAAGACGCGGCTGCAAGTCCGTAAATAATGTAAACATAGATGTATTTGTTTTTATTTTCTGTCTTTAAATGCTTTATTTATTTGCTAGATAAATATAACAAAAAACATACTTTAGCCAAAAAATGTTTTTGAGACCGAAAGGACGAGTTGAGTGCCTATCACCTTCCCAACTCGTAACTTAGCCTCCGAACCCGTTCTTGCAATCTCTGGTTTTACTTTTGGTTTTTCTTTATTTCTTCCTCAAAATAAAGATGACGACTTTATTAAAACATTTTGGATCGCAGTGGGGCATCGCAACATTCCTTTCTTGCACTTTTCCGTTTTCCCCTAAAAAAGGGAGAATGTGAATGAAAGAGTGATGTATTTCTATATCCTGGTATCCCCTAAAAAAGGGATAACTTGACATACAAAACCCAAAGCACTCATCATGATCCGAAATAGGCCATAAGGCAATTTTCATAAAGTCTGTAGTGGGGCCCGCAATATCCTTTCTTGCATTTTTTTGTTTTCCCATGAAAAATGGAGAATGAGAATGAAAGGGTGATGTATTCATATATTCTGGTATCCCCTAAAAAAGGGATAACTTGATATAGAAAACCCATAGCTCCCATAACGGACCAAAAATTCACTGAAGTTACCGATGCATATTCAACGTGCTATTTTGACAGTACCCTTTCCGCATTTTTAATTTCGTCCTCCCCTACACAAGGGAGGGTGGAATGGAAAGTGTGGTCTCCCGCTTTCGCACGTACGCGCACCCTTAACCAAGGGCACGCGGGGCGCGGACGCACTCCGGGGAACCCACAGTGGCGACTCTACTAGGGAGATCGTTTTTATTTTAAATAAAAATGGAGGGCTAGACTCATAATTTTTTTTTTTGTTTTTCTTTGTTTCTGGCTAAAATATCTTTGTTATATTTATTTAAGCATTCAAATATTGCATTCCTATACATCCGTGTCTATATTTGTGGATATGATCTTCCATCTTGCAGCAGTCTCGTTCCAGTCATCATTACGGATATATTTAAAAATATTTTTAAAAAAAATCAAAAAAAAAAAGAATATATATATGCAATAAATTTCCGGGCAGCACAACAAAAAGGGCCGGGGCTTTATTTTATTATTGCTTTATTTTCTGCTCTATATTATTATTCTGTTCCACTTTATTTTTATTATGCAAAATTTGTACATTTATTATTTTATTATGTCATTTTATTTTGGGGATTAGGACCAATTTGTAATTAATAGGAATAGATAGATTCCCCGCTTTTCTTTCTATTTCTTGATGTGATTGCCTGCTTGCTCGCACTCAAACTAAAAAAGCCGAGAAAATCCACGAATAACAGCAAGACAGACCATATCTGTTTTATTTTCTGCTCTATATCTGAAAAAAAGGAAAAAAAAAGATTTTACTGCTTTTTAGATACCGTACACACGCACACACATGTAAATATATTCCGAATTGCTACTTTATACCATGGCTAGCCTACCCTCTGCATAAGCCATCGTTAGATTGCATGTAGATTTTCAGGACACTTCTAAAGACCGACCGGTTTTTGCATTTCTGAATCGTTAATCAACCCCTGTAAAAAAAGTGAGAAAGATCGAAAAAATGATGAAATCAAGAAAATGATGAAAAAATGCGCAAGTCAAAATAAAAATAATAAAATAAAATATATATATATATATATATATATATATATATATATATATATATATATATATATATATATGTATATATATGTATGTATACGCAAGCAAAAGAAATATATACACAGGGGCTGATTGATTATTCTCTGATGCTCGACCTGGACCATTTTGAATGGTGGATCCTGGAAAGAGTATAGGCCCTTCACCTGGGATCAGTCCGATCTTGGGGAGTCGAAAGGTAGGTGGAATACAAAGGTCCTATACTCTAGAGAAAGAATCCACTGTTCTAGGAAAAGTCATGAGACTGTCAAAACTAAGCAGGTGCTTGTCCGGTCAATTGTAGGAAAAATAAGTAATAAATAAACTAATAAAGGCACGTTGTGCTCCTAGCCCAGATAGCCTTCAGCCAACCTTTCTGATATCTCCAAACCCATTTTCCTCAGAAACCTGGCCCGAATTTGGAAAGGCAGAGATAGTACTGGCCGGTTGATACGGGAAACAAGTACAGAAATCAGATCAGAGGGTATCAGAAACTGATTAGAAAAGGGCAGAATCAGTTCAGAGGGTACAGATCTGAGCAGTATGGCAGCAGAAAGTGAGCAGTCTGCTATGGGTACAGATACAGGGGCTCCCGAGTACGCTCCGACTTCGGCTATGAAACAGTGGCTAGACCAAAATTTGAGTGCACAGGCTGATCGTATAATGAGCCAAATGGCTAATTTGGTGCAAAATTTAAAATCCAATGGTGAGGTAATCTCTTCCCCTGCAGTCCCTCAAGAGGCATCAACCTCCCATGTCCCTCCAAATCCAATTTCCCAGTCAAACACCAACCCACCAAATACTGCCATTACCTCAAATCCAAATCCTCCACCAAATCTCTACCACCCAAATATCAACCCTTTCTCACCCTATCCTCCATATCCTTTCCCAAACACCAATATTCCCCAGAACCCAAATGACCTTCCTCTTCCCATCACCAATCCGCTCCAAAATAGCCCGCATATGGACCCAAGAAGCTATAACCCGACAGACCAAGTTACCACTTATTTACCTCCTAATGATCCTAGGCGCCAAACTGAAACCACCAATAACCCACATGCCCAAAATCCTTATCCAACCCAAAATCCCTATCCTGCCCAAAATCCTTATTCAACCCAAAATCCTATCCAAAATCCATACCCTGCCCAAAATCCTTACCAAACACCATAGCCAGAAATTAACCAAGCCTTCCCTAATCCTACCAGCATATACCAAAAACCAACTCCCCTGCCCACCATAATGGAGGATGATATGGAAAACATGAAAAACATGATGCTCAAACTTCTACACAAAGGGGAATTTTCTACGAGGGCACTGACATTACAACCTTCAGCAGTATTGCCTTCAAAATTCAAAATGTCCGACATAGAGAAGTTCGATGGGACTGGATGCCCTATATCACATCTGAAATCATATTCCACTGGCATGCAGTCAAGAGGGGCTAGCTTTGAAGCCATGGCCTCCAATTTCCACCTCACCTTAATAGGGGTTGCCAAACAATGATCTTGACCATGACGAGTGTCACATATTTGGAAGATATAAACTTAATATTTAGCTACCCTACGGGCTTTCATGGAAAGGAAGCCAAGGGAAAGGGAAGACATATACTAACTCCTTCACTTTAGCAATTCCAAGTACCCTAGTGTAATACCCCGTTTATTTAAATTAAAAATATTAATTTGTATTGATTAAAAATTATAATTTTGTTTTGGACCTATTTAGTAATTAATTTAATTGGGTTGGGTTAGGCCCTTTTTTTTTACTAAGATTTTAATAATAATTTTCCATTAAGGTTACTTAATTAATTCCAGTTAAATTACGTTAGGATTTGGTTAGAGTTAAAATCCTAATAGGGTTTTACTTATATAAATAGGATATTAAGGAGGGAGAAAACCCTTACCACATAATAACTACCTACCTCGTGGCTGATTCAGAGAGAGAGTCTGAGAAGATGGCCTTGAAAACAAACTTCGGCTGCACATATTGAGAAATCGATTAAGGTAATTTGACTGTTTATTTTGATTCATTAATTGTGACTTAGGATACCGTTATTAATTATACTTTTAAAGGTTAGATTATTAGAAAGTTTTGTTGTTACTTAACAGGATTGTCAAAGGGAAAACAGTGCCGGAGTAGAGTATGTCTGTTTAAATTGGATGGGTGGCAGTGAATGGAATAAAAAAAGAGGTTAGTAATAGTTAGTTTGGAAGAAAAGGGGTGATGTTGTATTGGAGAGAGAAAAGGTGAGAAGGAAGGAAAGTCAAAGAGGAAGTAAATAAATAATAAGAAGAAGAAGAAAAGGGGTGATGTTGTATTGTAGTTTGTATGCATTGATTGATCAGGGTGCAACACATTCTGTAATATCTACATCCCTTGCACAACGCATGAAACTGCTGCCATAAAACCTAGATATTGAGTTAGTTATAGATACACCAACGGGGGAGTCTATTCCAGTGACTTTAGTATATAGGTCTTGTTCGTTGAATGTGGAGGGTAGAGAAATGCCTATAGATCTGATTTCCTTAGATATTCAAGATTTTGATATAATTTTGGGAATGGACTGGCTAGCCGCCTGTCATGCTAAGGTGGACTGTTTTGGGAAGGAGGTAATATTTTTGTATTCCAGGAGAACCGGAGTTTCGATTTAAGGGTTCTTAGCCGATGGCCCTAACAGGTTGTATCTCGTCAATGCAAGCCCGTAGATTGTTAATGAAGGGTTGCCAAGGTTATTTGGCGCACATTACTGATACACATAAGGAAGGGGTTAGTCTAGAGTCATTTACTGTGGTTAAGGAGTTTATGGAGGTGTTTTCTGATGAATTACCAGGACTTCCACAAGAGAGGGAAGTGGAATTCTTAATTGATTTAGCGTCTGGGACAGCCCCAATCTCTAAAGCACCTTATAGAATGGCTTTAGTGAAACTTAAAGAATTGAAGGAGCAATTACATGAATTGTTGGAGAAAGAGCTCATTAGGCCTAGCGTATCACCATGGGGTGCACCAGTTTTATTTGTAAAGAAGAAAGATGGGATGATAAGGCTATGCATTGATTATCGTGAGTTGAATCGGGTCACGGTGAGGAACAAATACCCATTACCAAGGATCGACGATCTTTTTGACTAGCTAAAAGGTGCATGTTACTTCTCTAAGATCGATCTTCGTTCGGGGTACCACCAACTGAGAGTTAGAAAATGAGGATATTGCTAAGACTGTATTTAGAACACGGTACGGACACTACGAGTTTTTGGTGATGACATTTGGGTTGACGAACGCTCCGGCAACATTTATGGACTTAATGAATCGGGTGTTTCGAAAGTTTCTAGATCAGTGTGTAATTGTCTTCATTGATGATATACTGATCTACTCAAGAACTCGAGAGGAGCACGAACAACACTTGAGAGCGGTACTGCAGATTTTAAAGGAGGAGAAATTATATGTGAAGTTTAAGAAATGTGAGTTTTGGTTAGAAACGGTGAGTTTCTTGGGTCATGTAGTGTCAAAAGATGGAGTCTTAGTAGACCCGGCCAAGATAGAGGCAGTAGTAAAATGGGAGAGACCAACGACCGCTACGGAAGTTCGAAGTTTCTTGGGGCTAGCAGGATATTATCGTCGTTTTGTAGAAGGGTTTTCAAAAATTGCAGGACCTCTAACCCAGTTGACTTAGAAAAACAAGAAGTTTGTTTGGACAGAGGAGTGCGAGGCAAGTTTCGAGGAGTTGAAGAAAAGATTGGTGTCAGCTCCAAATCTTGCTTTACCGTCCGGATTAGAGAAGTTTGTGATCTACAGTGATACTTCGTTGAAAGGTCTGGGGTGTGTATTGATGCAAGATAGGAAGGTGATTGCCTATGCCTCGAGGCAATTGAAGAACTTTGAAAGAAACTACCCAACCCATGACTTAGAGTTAGCCGCGGTAGTTTTTGCTTTAAAGATTTGGAGACATTATTTGTATGGAGTGACTTGCGAGATATATATGGACCACAAGAGTCTTAAGTACATTTTCACCCAGAACGAATTGAACATGAGACATAGGAGATGGTTGGAGTTATTGAAAGATTATGACTGTACCATTCTCTACCATCCTGGTAAAGCCAATGTAGTGGCGGATGCTTTGAGTCGTAAGAGTAAAGGAACATTGGTTGTAATATTAACAAAGGAGAAGAGGATTCTCGAGGATATCGAGAATTTGGGTTGGAAGTTCGGGTAAGGGGAGGAAAAGGTTATCTGGCACGATTGAGTCTTCAACCGTCCTTGCTAGAGAGGATCAAAACTGCCCAGAAAGTTGACCCGAAGTTAGTAAAAATTTGTAAAGGGGTAGAGATTGGAGCTCAGGTTGACTTTCGACTTGGAGGGGATGGTATTTTACACTTTGGAAAAAAGGTATGCATTCCATTGGATCCAGAGATAAAGAGGGAAGTGTTAGAAGAAGCTCACAATTCAAGATTTGCGATACATCCTAGGAGCACAAAGATGTATTGGGATATGGAAGACATTTTCTAGTGGAGTAATATGAAACGAGAAATTGTAGAGTTTGTGTCCAAATGTCTCGTGTGTCAACAAGTAAAATGCGAACACCAGAGACCGGGAGAATTGTTACAGTCAATGTCCATACCCGAGTGGAAATGGGAACATATAACTATGGACTTTGTTGTGGGGTTGCCAAAAACACTAAAAGGAAAGAACTCCATTTTGGTTATCGTGGATCATTTGACGAAGTCAGCACACTTTTTAGCCTTCAGGATAAATGACCAGTTGGAAAAGTTGGCCAAGATGTATGTAGATGAGATTGCCAGGTTACGTGGAGTGCCAGTCTCGATTGTGTCTGATCGCGACACCAGGTTTACCTCGAAGTTTTGGGGTAGTTTGCAGAAGGCTTTGGGCACCACTTTGAGTATGAGTACGACCTTTCATCCGTAGACAGACGACCAATCTGAGCGGACCATCCAGACTTTGGAAGATATGCTTCGTTCTTGTGCTTTGGATTTTCCGGGTAGTTGGGATGATCATTTACCCCTAGTAGAGTTCACCTACAACAATAGTTACCATGCAAGCATTGATATGGCACCGTGTGAGGCGTTGTATGGAAGAATGTGTCGTACGCCTACATGTTGGGATGAAGTAGGAGAATGAAAGTTGTTGGGACCAGAATTGGTATAGATTACCTTGGAGAAGGTACAACAGATTGAGAAGAGAATGTTAACAGCTCAGAGTAGACAGACGTCCTATGCCGATAAACGCCAACGTGAACTCGGATTTGAAGTAGGGGACCATGTGTTCCTCAAGGTTTTCCCCTATGCGTGGAGTTATGAGGTTTGGTATTAAGGGTAAGCTTAGCCCAAGATTTGTGGGACCATTTGAGGTGCTCAAACAAGTTGTGGAAGTTGCATAACGACTAGCATTACCACCAGTACTTTCAGGGGTGCACAACGTGTTCCATGTTTCAATGTTGAGGAAGTATACTCCAGATCCGAGTCATGTGATCGAGTATAAGCAACTTCGCTTAAGGGAGGATCTTAGTTACGCTGAGCAGCCTATTAAAATTGTAGATCGAAAGGATCAAGTTCTTCGGAAGCGAATCATTCCATATGTGAAGGTTCAATGGAGCAATCACACCGAGAGGGAAGTTACTTGGGAACTCGAGGAGGAAATGAAGGAGAAGCACCCTGAACTCTTCGCTTGACCTGGTACGTAAGTTTAGGGACTAAACTTCTTTTAAGGGGGTGAGAGTGTAATACCCCGTTTATTTAAATTAAAAATATTAATTTGTATTGATTAAAAATTAAAATTTTGTTTTGGACCTATTTAGTAATTAATTTAATTGGGTCGGGTTAGGCCCTTTTTTTTTTACTAAGATTTTAATAATAATTTTCCATTAAGGTTACTTAATTAATTCCAGTTAAATTACGTTAGGATTTGGTTAGAGTTAAAATCCTAATAGGGTTTTACTTATATAAATAGGATATTAAAGAGGGAGAAAACCCTTACCACATAATAACTACCTACCTTGTGGCTGATTCAGAGAAAGAGTCTGAGAAGACGGTCTTGAAAACAAACTTCGGCCGCACACATTGAGAAATCGATTGAGGTAATTTGACTGTTTATTTTGATTCATTAATTGTGACTTAGGATACCGTTATTAATCATACTTTTAAAGGTTAGATTATTAGAAAGTTTTGATGTTACTTTTTTGTTGAATCAGGATTGTCAAAGGATCTTGGGAGTAGAGTATATGCATTTAAATTGGATGGGTGGCAATGAGTGGAATAAAAAAAAGAGAGAAAGGGAATGGATGGCAGTGAGTATAGGCTTTACGGGATCTTTTTGTATATGTGATGTGAGAGGTTAGTAATAGTTAGTTTGGAAGAAAAGGGGTGATGTTGTATTGGAGAGAGAAAAGGTGAGAAGGAAGGAAAGTCAAAGAGGAAGTAAATAAATAAATAAATAAATAATAATAATAATAATAATAATAATAATAATAATAATAATAATAATAATAATAATAATAATAATAATAATAATAATAATAATAATAATAATAATAATAATAATAATTTAGTTGTGCATGTGCCAGTTCTGTATCTGTGAGATGGAAGAAAAATTAAAGTTTTTCTTTTGATCATTTATTCAAGCTTCAAATAATAAGCTCCCAAATTCAATATTTTAATTTTAGTGTTGTGTTTAAATTTAGATTTGGACAAGCGAGCTTAGGACGATCGTACGTGTTGCAAGAATATCTTTGATAAGCATACGAAGGTAAGAGATTACGTTTCTTTTAGGTTCCTTGCAAAAGTATAAAAAAATACTTTTAATGTTAGACTTCCGCTAATTCTTGAAAATTCATTCTTTCAATTGTCATGCCTGACCTTGTGTCGGTAGTTGTTTTGACTCCGTCGTTAGCCTTTATTGAATATCTTCGTTATGAATTCGTTATCGCAAAAATTTTGTGTTTAAACTTGTTTACATGAAATACTTTTTATTATCGAAAAATCTATTCCGTATTGGTCAACTTATCGGCATATTCCTTTGTATCGAAAATAATGAATTACAGTACAATTTTTATTTTGATAGTGGTACATTTATAGTACCATCTATGTTTGAAAATAATTATGATCACTAAGTTTGAACAACTCGTCACAGGAATTACGTGACAAACAATTAAATAAATTTAATTGCACCACTTGGCCCGTGAGTGCGGTAATCCGGATATACCTTAATATTGTACCCTTCGGGGGATTTGTGTACCCTACGGGGGATTTGTGTATCCTTTGGGGGATTTGCGTAC
This sequence comes from Codonopsis lanceolata, assembly GCA_013146195.2. Classification (NCBI taxonomy): domain Eukaryota; kingdom Viridiplantae; phylum Streptophyta; class Magnoliopsida; order Asterales; family Campanulaceae; genus Codonopsis; species Codonopsis lanceolata. The sequence goes on along the minus strand of CM028384.1, from coordinate 14,115,104 downwards.
CTTCGGGGGATTTGGTTTTGGTCAATAGACCCTTACGTGATCTTAATAAATATTTTTGATATTTGGTTATCACTAGCTGGTATGGGACAGTCAGTAATGCCAAACTTATTTGATCCATATTTGTTTTGTTTGAACTCTCAATTTAAAAAGAGATTTTTAAATCTTTCTTTAACTATCTCTTGATTTTGCAAGTTATCAAATGTCTAAACTTTGTTCTACATACAACATGATTATTCTTTGAGTCACCCCTCCTTAGAAACCGGAGGGGCGACATATAATCTTACTGAGCTTTGTTCGCTCACCCTTCACATTACTCTTCTTCCAGGTCGAATTAAAGACTAAGCTTGAGGTAGAGGATACTAGTGAAGGAATCAAGATTTTTAGAGCGTATTTATATGTTTTGGAATTTATTGGAGACGTAGTTAATTTAGTAGGCTTTGTTTCGTAATTTATTTTGGATGACTGTATTTTAAATTGGAGACTTTTGTAATTCTAATTGGAAGGCGTTTGATTAGTCTTTATTTAAGTTTGAATTTGTAGTGACGTGGCCAGATGTGGGCCCATGCAGTGGGACCCGAGTTTGGGGCGTTACACCTAGGGAGTAGGATATGGAAGTGCCGATGGGAAGGATGATGTGAAAAGAGAATATTATGGGAAGTTCAATTACCAAGTATTCGAACAACTGAGTGACTGGCACTCGACCCACTGTGACGACTCATTATTGCATAACTGACAGCCCTTGCAATGGAATACAAGTCGGCTGGTATGAATGCAATGTGGATTATTAGTTTGTTGTCTTCCTTGGACATCTTCAAGCGGTTTGTCTTCAAATTCACGATGCGGTGCTTTATCTCTAACAGTAGATTTGAAGTCTATGGACTAAAGAGACTGAGTCATTTGAAGAAAGAAATAACTCAAATCTAGAAGAAAGTTTTTGACTAAGCACAACTTCTTGTCTTGTGAATTTCTACTCCCTTTCTGATGCGATGCTTTATATCTAATAGTAGATTAGGTTATGCTTGAAAGCATAAACACTCATGTACGTTCACACTACACAAAAGATGGAGGAGAGGATTTCTTTTGTATGCTCAAACTAAAAAAAAGACCCTCAAAATAATTTATTCATATTCTTAACAAAAAGTAAAAAGTACAAAACTAAATAATTAATCCCTTTATTACCCCCAAAAAGTTTTTTGTTTTTGTTTAAAGGATAATCATTTTCACAAAAGATGTGTACCTTTGATTTGTGCTACACTTTCCGTCATTATACTCATATTTTAAAGGGCGGCGCGTGTGATTTAAAGCGCGTCATATAAAACCACACTTCTCACCCTCCATCAAATTTGCTGAGGCTTTTGTACCTCCACACATGCACTCATCTTCACACTACACACACTACACACACTAACTCCTCTCCGATCAACGCAATTGGAGGAGCGAGAGGACGGCTCTGTTTTCCGTTATTTGAGTTTCTCCCGATTCAGTAGTGTTGGAATTCTTAATCACAAGTACGCTTTTCAGCATTCATTTCCCCGTACATAGGGAAATTCCATATTTTTAATAGAGAATATGTTTTCATTATTCTAGTTATTTAACCAGTTAGATCTTAACGTAATTATTGGGTATGCATTTTCTACAATGATTTATTTGGTAATTATCTCGAAATTTGATTTTGTCTGATTTGTTTTTGAAATTCTTTGTGATGTCAGCAGATAAGGTATGGATGGAATCTGATAAAATCTTGGTGATTTTCCTTTTCTCTCTGATTTGGATTTGCATTTTCGACAACTACCCACAAATTGTTTTACGCTCTTAAGTGGTGTTAGTTTCTGTCAAGTTCTTGAATTGGGGGGAGTGGGATTGTTGATTATTGAGGTGAAGTTAGTTTAATAGTAGTTGGGATTCTTGGGTTTCGAATTTGGGCTGATGAGTGAATTTGGGCTGATGAGTGTTTTGGCAATTCTAGATTCTGGGTTTGTCTTAGTTTCTTGCTAGGAGTAATGGGTTGTGTTTATTCAAGGGATTGTATTGGTGAGATATGTGCTCCTAGAAATGTCAAGGTGAAAGAATTCGATAATGTGAAAACAGCTGAGCTTGCTGTATTCTCGCCCGAGAGTTCGGATGGGGAGGAAGGAGAAACTAGAGATCATTTTAATCAGCTTAACCCCAACAGGGATCCAGAACTTGGTATAACTAGGCTAAGGAGGGTTTCTTCACAATTTCTACCTGCCGATGGCTCTAGGACCGTTAAGGTTCCGTCGGGGAATTACGAGTTGAAGTATTCATATTTGTCTCAGAGAGGATATTACCCTGACGCTCTTGATAAAGCCAATCAAGATAGTTTTTGCATACACACGCCGTTTGGGACGAATCCTGATGACCATTTCTTTGGGGTTTTCGATGGGCATGGAGAATATGGGGCCCAATGCTCACAGTTTGTGAAGAGAAAGCTATGTGAAAATTTGCTTAGGAATAGTCAGTTTCATATAGACGCTGTCGAGGCTCTTAATGCTACGTTTTTAACGACGAACTCTCAACTGCATGCTGATACTTTGGACGATAGTATGAGTGGCACAACGGCTATTACTATATTGGTCAGGGGTAGGACACTTTACGTTTCCAATTCTGGCGATTCGAGAGCTGTTATAGCTGAGAGGAGAGGGAAAGATATTGTGGCTGTTGACCTATCTATAGATCAAACACCGTTCCGGGAAGATGAACTTGAAAGAGTTAAACTTTGGGGGGCCAGAGTCCTTACTTTGGATCAGATTGAAGGGCTGAAGAACCCAGATGTGCAATGTTGGGGAACTGAAGAAGGCGATGATGGTGATCCTCCTAGACTGTGGGTCCCAAATGGGATGTATCCCGGCACAGCATTTACAAGAAGTATTGGTGATTCTATTGCCGAGACAATTGGGGTTGTTGCGGACCCTGAAATTGTTGTTTTAGAGCTTACACCTGATCACCCCTTCTTTGTGATTGCCAGCGATGGAGTGTTTGAGTTCCTTTCTAGCCAAGCTGTGGTTGACATGGTAAGGTATTCAATTCTAGATTCTCATTTCTAGAGACATACAAAGGTTTACATTTGATGCGTATGTTAACATATTGGTTCGTAGAAGTTGAGTGAAACCCTTGTCTTCCCTTAATTTCAGACCTTTCAAACAAGAGATTTAAAAAATGGTGATTCCCGTGATATTGAACTTTCAGGTTGCAAAATTTAAGGATCCTCGTGATGCTTGCGCTGCAATTGTTGCTGAATCTTATCGACTGTGGCTGCAGTTCGAAACTCGAACAGATGATATAACTGTGATAGTTGTTCATATCAATGGGGTAACTGGGGTAAGAAAGCTCATTGTCCTCAATTTACTAAGCCTTTACCTTCATATCTAAATGCTTTTAGTGTTCTAGTTATTTGATCTACTAATCACCATCTTCATTGCTAGACTACTGTTGGGCAATCAGCAATTTCAGGTGCTGCTTTAAGACCACCTGTACCTCAAGTTGTAGAGTTTTCAGGATCAGAATCTCCTTCGAGTATGGGCTGGAATGCTCGGAACCAACGTGTGAGGACCGATATATCACGGACACGTCTCCGGGCAATTGAAAGTTCTTTAGAGAATGGGCAAGTGTGGGTCCCTCCATCTCCAGGCCATAGGAAAACCTGGGAAGAAGAAGTAAACCTTCTTTCTTCAGTTATTTGTTTTGCTTTCAGTTCAACTTTGTGTCAGAAAATCATATACATACTTTCTGTGTACCGATCCCTCACTCTTATATCCTTATTGATAATTAGCATCTTCAATTTCAATTGTTTCAGGCACACATTGAGCGGGCCTTGCATGACCATTTTCTTTTCCGAAAACTGACTGATTCTCAGTGTCAAGTTTTACTGGATTGCATGCAAAGAGTTGAGGTCCAACCAGGGGACACTGTGGTCAAACAGGTTCCAAGTTCTTTACACTCTTATGACTTATTTTTATTTTTGCTTTTACTTTTTTATGAAAGTCCACTGTCTTATATGCCACTGGATTCATGAGATGTTCCATTTGATTAGCTTACTCGACATCATATAGATTCTTGGTCTTGGCTGATGCTCAAGAAAATTTTCAATGAGATGGCTATGGAGTTTACGATGAACCGAATTATAGATATAACCACACAATGCTCTTTTGGGGCCAATCTGTAATCCTTCATTGCTCACTATCTCTAGATAATAAGCAAACAATGTTGATGGATGGCTATTTCCAAATTAACTAGGCTTACATGCGACGAGTCTCAATTCAACTCATCTGAGTCTTTATCCCAAGTTCCCAACTACTTTTGTTACTGAGATAAATCTTCTGTCGCCATCAGTTATGTCTCAAGGAAAGATTTACTGTTAAACCCTAAGCGATCATTTCCTTCTTAACAAACGCCTGCCTTACATTGTATGTGAACATGGCAACAAAAGATGCAATGGTCCTTACTCCTTTAATAAGAAAGGAAATGCTAACTAGTGCCTGAAAATTTCTTTAAGAGTCTGTTTAAGGAAATATTTTGCAATTGGCATAGTTACCAATGAATTGATGCATTATCTTAATATAAATTTTCTACATTTGGAACATGCCCCTGGGTTATTCGTTATAGGACCCGGATAAAATTTAAAAATCGATAACCGATACACACTAAAGAAAACCTGTCCAATTCTCATTTGAAGAAGAGTGTAAAGATGAAGATAAGGCTGGTGAATGATATTACTGGTTTCATTACTTTGTGTTGATTTGAGAGAGGACAAATTAATCCCCAGACAAGCAAGTTTGGGAATGAATTATGAGTTCTAGTATCTGAGTTTTAGATGGCTGCTGAGGTGAAGTTGTAACAATGAAAAATAGCTCCTTGTCAGTAGAATTACGTGAAAACATACAACCTTTTTGTACTTTTCTTGCTGATCGTGTTTGAGTAATTTCTACTTTGTGAAGTCTCAACTCCAGAGTGTAATGGATATCATATCTTGCAGGGTGGAGAAGGTGACTGTTTCTATGTCGTTGGCAGTGGTGAATTTGAGGTCTTCGCAACCCAGGTGATATCATTTGTCGTGTAATTTTTATTTATTTTTGGTTTGAAAGCTATTGACTGCATGGATCAAATTCGTTCCCTATATGCCTTGAGGGACGACCCTTATTAGGATTTGGCTGGCCCATTGGTGACATCTGCTGCTTACTTCTACTGTTAAGGTTCCGTTTGTTAACTGAAATATTATTTCCGTTTTTTCTGAATTTTTCAGTGTTTGGTAGTTTCAGGAAAATGAAAAAATGAGTCTGCTTTAGTCAACAAGTTAAAAGCACCCATTTCCCTAAGGAAAATGACTTATGGATTTGAAGTTTATAAATTTACTGGATGTTGAACATCCTCTCTCTCTCTCTCACACTCACTCAATCTCTCTCTCTCTTGTCTCTACTTACATCTATTTAAAGTTGTTCTCACTCATTTATTTCAATGACGACTTGTGCAAGGCAAATTTCGGCCAATTTTTCGTGCATTAACCAAACATAAAAATATGACGAAGTTTACATTGAAATTGAATGCACGGAATCGTTTTCTGTGAAACAAAAGAAGCCTAGATCTTGTACTCTGAAACCTGACCTTAATTCTCTTACTTACTAACACCCACTAGATACATTTAATCATCACGATGGAGAGAGTACAAGTAAGTTAAAGTTATCAAGCTTTTTTGGGTTAACTTTGTTAGACTGGAGACTAACAAAGCAATACATTGACAGGAAGAGATTAACGGAGAGGTGCCAAGGGTTTTACAGCGATATACAGCTGATAAATTATCTTCCTTCGGTGAGCTGGCACTAATGTGAGACATCTCCTTACACTATTAAAGTTTTGCCATGTTTTAGTAAATATCCCATATTTTGTTTTCCCCACTAGTTATAATCAATTATTTATTTATTTACTTATCTGTCAAGATTTTCGTTTGAAATATATTGAACTACAGGTATAATAAACCCCTCCAAGCTTCTGTTCGTGCTGTCACGAGCGGAACTCTCTGGGCTTTAAGGAGGGAAGATTTTAGAGGCATTCTAATGTCACAGTTTTTAAATTTGTCATCGTTAAAGTTGCTTCGATCCGTAGATCTTCTCTCAAGGTTGACTATATTACAACTTAGTCATATAGCAGACGCTCTTTCTGAAGTATCCTTCTCCGAAGGGCAAAACATAATTGATAAGGTAAACTTTCTCTTCAAAAAGCAAATAATAAACCCTAATTTACCCATTCTTACATCTATGTTGGTGTGTGGTTGCAGAACAATGGTCTTCTGGGACTGTACATTATTCAGAAGGGACAGGTGCGAATTTCTTTTGACTCAAATGTCAGAAGTCAAAATGCCTCGAGCCTCGTGTCTGAAAATCAGAAGCACGATAATAATCATACTCGAAGCAGTGCAGAGCTTTCAGTGGAGAAGACTGAGGGAAATTATTTTGGAGAATGGATTCTTCTTGGTGAATGCATTGACTCCTTAAGTGTTGTTGCTTCAAGCGATGTGGTATGTGCTGTTTTAACGAAAGAAAAGTTTGAGTCAGTTGTGGGCCCTATCGCAAAGATTTCGCAAGATGATTACAAGTATGTTGTGGTATTTTTCTTAAGTGTCCTTCATTACAATATGGTATCTGTTTAAATACGTCAAATATCTGAGAACTCTAGTTTCTCCCACGATAAAAAGAAACCCTAAGAAAGCTGAAACATTTAAAGGATTTTTTTTAAAATTTACCTTTAGAGCGAAAAATTACCTTATATGCCCAATCACGGGGATTAAAATTTAGGTCAAGGGACTCCTCTGAAGTTGCCAAGGAATCTGCAAGAAGTATCAATCCTTCCTTGCTTTCAAAAGTTCAGCTCTCTGATATGGTATTAAACTCTGTATGAGCTTTTGTCTCCATGTCCCGTTCGGGTAGCAAGAAGACATTTTAATTTATTTATTGCTTGGTTTCTGTAGGATTGGAGAACATGTTTGTATTCCACCGACTGCAGTGAGATTGGACTCGTACTGTTGAGAGATTCAGGTTGGTTTCCTTTTTTGTGTTATAATACCGTTCTGCCAAAAGAGTCCTAGTTCTATTTGGGACATTCCATTCAAGGAGTCCTATTTGAAAAACTAAACTACCATGTGTTATGACTTTCCAAATTTACCCTTATTATCATAAAGCTTAAATCCAAGAAAACTAATTCTAATCCTCAAAGTTAATTGTTGTTTTGGAAAACTATTTTGATCCTTAAATGTTCTACTTACACACTGGACTTGTTGACTAAAATGGAAGACTACGATAGTTGCACTATGCAGCACACAGTTGTAAGTTCTAATTGATGCCTTCAGAATGAACTTGCATGAAAATGGTTGATTGGCTATGGTGGAGCTTCCTTTACCATACAGTGTACTAATGGCCTCACTGAAGTAAAATAGATTATTATTTATTATTTTTTTCCTTAAACAACTAAACATATCCCTTTTCAAGAAATTCCTTTTTTTTTTGAGTTGTGGGGTTGTGTGTGTTGGGGGAGGGTTGGTTAGTTGAGACATGGAAGTATATTTCTTGTTGCATATATTGACAAATATTTTTTTCTTTTAACTAGAACACATGCTTACCTTGAAAAGATTTTCAAAGGAGAAGATCAAAAAGTTTGGCAAGGAAGAACAGGTTTTGAAGGAGAAGAACCTAATGCAAAGTATAAGCTGCGCAGCTTGTGTGCCACAAATTCTAAGCACTTGTGCAGACCAAACACATGTAGGCATACTTCTGAATACTCGCGTCTCTTGTACCATTGCCGCTGTACTTCACAGCCCACTTGATGAACCATCCGCACAGTTCTGTGCTGCTTCTGTTGTCACGGCTTTGGAAGATCTGCACAAGGTCTAATCCCCGTAAAAGTAACTTTAAAAAAAAAAAAGATTATGAACTTTTCAGCTAATTCTTTTGTTTGATTTCAGAATGGTATTCTCTACAGAGGTGTATCTCCGGATGTTCTAATGTTCAGCCAGACAGGACATGTACAGGTAGGTGTTTGTTATGCTTTTAATAAAGAGTAAGAGCATGAACAACGGTTTGATCAAATCAACCACAAATCAAACACAATCCATTTCCATGCTCTTACTAATAAAGTAATCCATTTGATACCGATTTGATTCAAAACTAAAAAACTCTTCCAATAGTGGCACAAACACCAACACTTTTACATACCTCACCATCTTTATCTCAAACAACTTGACATACCCCACCATCTTTATCTCAATTAATTTAATATCTTCATTCAGTTTATATTAACAGATAAATTTGATATTGCATAAATTATTAAATTCGAAATTATATTATATTAATATTAATATTCATTATTCAATATTATTTATTTATTATAATTCGATATTATTTATTTACAATATTATTAAATTTGAAATAACTACAATAATTCGATATTATTTATAATATAATAATATTAAATTCAAAATATTAGTTATTCCCTCTATTCAGGCAAAGAGTCCACTATTCCATTTTTAGATGTTTCACTTAAAAAGTGCACTTAAAAAAATTAAGGTATAAAAGTGTCAATTTTATTACTAATGGACTACTAAAAGTGTCATTTTCTTAAAAAGTTTTGACTTTCAAATGAGGACTCTTTACCCGGAACGAAGGGAGTATTTATTATAATTCGATGATAACATCATTAAATTTGAAATAACTACAATAATTTGATATTATTTATAATATAATGACTAAATTTGAGATATTATCAATTTATTATAATTCAAATAATATTTATATTAATTTTCATTAATAAATTAAAAATAACTACAATAGTTCAAACATTAAATCGAAATATAGCAATTCAAAGGAAAATCCGACAATATTACAACAACTATAATGAAAATTATGGTAATACAATGACAAACATATGACCACGTCCATATTTGAAAAATACAATAATAATAAAGGCGAGGATTATTTAAACACCAACTTACTAATTACGAAAAAGTCTTCAAATATTTTCAATCAAATCATGCAGCAGATGGCAATGTGATTCCATATCTCAAACATTACAGCTTCGTTTAAGATACCTCTCGAGTTGGAATACACTCGTTAAAATATTGTCATGCTATAGTCAGAAACATTTGGCAAACGTGTGTAAGTATTTCGTTCATCGATGATATTATGAAATATGATTCTTCATAATTTTTCCTAACCTAGATACCTCCCACATAAGTGCTCGGCCTCGTATAATCGCAAATTGTGTCTACAATACCCAAAATGCACGCTCAACATCTTTCTTCGCTGCCTTTCAGTGTTGAGCAAAAAGCTATGTTTATAATTTTGCGGCAATCGAATGGACCAGATGAATGTAGCCTATGGAGGATATATAATGTCGTTAAATGGTAACCCAAGTTATACTATTACCTTTAACGGTAAAGGCTATTGTCGGGGCTACACCATTATAAATATCTTTAACCGGAGATCGATCAAGGACATTTATAAATATCGTTAAATACCGGAGGTCTAACATATATTTATCCACACTTCTTTCAATTTCACTACGAATTTCATTGAAATCATCTTCATGTGCATTGTTGGTGTTTGAATTCAAACTAGAACTTGAAGACATAATTTTTCTTTAAGGTGTTATTAGAGATGGTTAGTGTACACACTACGAAATTTATAGAACATATATCAACAAGCAATATATCAACAAACAACAGATATATACACGAAGAAATCAAGTTTGTCAGGAAGTCTTCAATAATATGTCACAATACAAAAAAGCTTTAAAGCTTTAGTCACCATCAACTTATATTATTAAATACTTTCTCACAAACTTGGTATCTTTTTAGAAAATAACAAATATCTTTGTACAAACAACATATATGTACAAAAATATGATATCTTTGTACATAACATATATATATACAATATCAGTTGTTCCGGAAGTCTTCAATAATATGTCAATACAAAAAAACATTAAAGCATTAGTCAACATCAACATAATGGTGACTAAAGCTTTAAAGTTTTTTTGTATTGACATGTTATTGAAGACTTCCCGACAAACTTGGTATCTTTGTAGAAAGTAACAGATATCTTTGTATAAACAACAAATATATTTGTAGATCACATATCTACACAAATTTATGAGTTGGCCTGGAAGTCTTCAATAACATGTCAATAAAAAAAAAAAATTAAACCTTAAAAGTTTTTTTTTTTTTTTTTCTGAATTATTGTGACATATTATTGATGACTTCCCGACAAACTTGATATTTGCTTTTCAGTTTTTCAATGAAGACAAAAGTTGATAAAAGAACATACATTCAATATATCACCATACAAATTTAATAAAAATTAAGACAAACTGAAAAAAACATCGTCTACTTAATACAACTTTGTGCAATCTTCTTCAGCCGAATTGTTTTCCTTCTTGGACAACACCTCCTGTTGTTTGAACATACGTTTCTTCATAGACTCCTCCAGCCTATCTTGTGGGATACTCATATATCAATCAATCTTTTCATTAAGCTTTAAATCTTATGGTTTGATTCACGTAAGACTAAATTAAAACCCTCTTTGTCCACACTTTTTCCCTTCTACGAATCTTTTTTTTCACGAGGTTGAGTTGGATAAATCATTGAAGGTGTTTCAGCATTTGAGGATGGGTTTTGAAAATCAAAAGCTTCATTTTGAGATCTTTTTGAGCCACTGCTTGTTGAATTTTTAGTTCCATGTTGACCCACTTCAACATATTGTGCCCACCACTTGGAATGTTTCGAAGGATTTGCTCCATTAATGTAAAACGTTTCCCTTCATCAGCTTCATAAATAGTAAATAGTATGTGCCCTCCGAATAACATCATCGTCATTCATTGTCATTCGATGCACTTTGTTTGCAAGCTAATGCTTGATTGAAAGCTCCATAAAATTTTGCAACTACCCTAGACATTTTAGAGAAATGATTCTTAAGTTGACACGTAGTTCTGATCATACCTTGCCACGGTACACGTTGCAAGTGTTCGTCACTTTCTACTAGTATTGCGTTGAACTTTGGTTTGTGCCAACAAAACTATCGGTAATACATTGTCCCAAGATTTACACATTGTGACAGTATGACATGTCCCCCACCTAGTTCTTGTTATTCTCCCACTTTGAGGGGTGGTTTCATTAGCCAACTCATCTTGAACACCAACCTCTTCTTCTTCATGTCTAGTTCTCGTTGTGTTGAAAAAACATGTATATTTGAAGCTAGGGGACTAGCCAAAATATATTTAGATGAATAACCACCTGGAACTCTAATGGGGAAATACCCTTGGTTGAAATGTGATTGTTGTGTTGAAAAGGGGGACAATTTGTAGGTAACAGAGTATTCCATGGAGAGGTTTGTTATGGCAAGGGAAGTGAGACATGGGGAAATATTGGTGTGTTCACAAACTGTGTAGAGTTTGAGTTTTGGAAATTCGGAATGCTTCCAAAATTTGAAACATTTTGTGAATCCGAAAATTTATGGTAATGTGATGGTTAGTTTTGTGGGGCGGGTTGTGGAATTTGACGAGAATAGGGTTCATTAGGTGTACATTGACGTGAATTATTTCGATATCGACGGTTTTTACTTTTACAAGAGAATAAACGTAAAGCCATCAATTTAACAACAAAAACTATAAAATAATATTACTTAATGATAATATTAACAATAATAATAACAACTAATAACAATAATAATGGCAATAATAAACAATTAACAATATTGACAATTATATTAATAAGCTGCAATATTAATATTTAACTAGTAAATAATAATATTAGTAATAAATTTAGCTAATAAACAACTTAAAAAAGGATTAATAATATGAAATTTGGAGCGAGAGGGAAGAGAGAGAGAGAGAGATGAAGTTAAACTTCAAATTTTGCAAAACGCAAACCAAAGTATCTATTTATAGATAAAAATGTGTACTTTAAAAAAACATTTTTTGAAATACCAAAACTGCCCAAAAACGGAGATAATATATAAAAGAAGACAATTGGCAAGGGGGCGACGCGTGTAAAGTCCCCGTCAGCCCCCTGTTGGCCACCTTTTTTTTTAAAAGGACGGAACAAAACAACGCCATTTTGTTCTGAAATAGACTGAAACACGACCGTTTTGATGAGTGATTCACCGGTTATTTTGGTTTGAATTGAGTATCCGAATTTGATACTCAAATCAACCAAATCTAATTTAATTTGGGTTTATTTCCATTTGATTCACCGTTGGATGCTTTGATTCGACTTTGATGAGCCCTTGTTCCTGCCCTAATGACATGGATACAAATTTTTTCTACAATTTTCTTGTACAAATCTAGGTCGCATATGATTTATTAGATATCACATGACTTAGCATGTGATGTCACCTTTTAACCCGTCACATGCTTGACACTAGAATTGTTTGAGAAATTTGTACAAAAATATTTGTATCACAATCACTTTCCTTCTATAAATGTGCTCTTTTTTCACTCCCTAGGTTCTGCTCTCAGTCCCAGTTTCTACTTTGAAATGTCCACTTAAAGTCCAATTTGAAAAGTTAAGCTATTATTTTCTATGAATTTTGAATAATCCTTAAAATCAAGGGTATTTATGGAAAAGTATTTTATTCAATAAAGTTTTTGACTTTTGAACGTGGACCTCTCTTTATGTTTCCTTCTTTTACATGGATTTATTTCTATTTTCTTGATATCAAAGAAATGATCGAAAAATAAAATTATTTTATGCTGCAATCTAGCTAGTGGACTTCAGATTCGGAAAGAAATTATCTGGGGAGAGAACATTTACATTATGTGGGATGGCAGACTCTTTAGCTCCGGAAATAGTCCAAGGGAAAGGCCATGGTCTTGCTGCTGACTGGTAAACTCTGATGCTCTTTATAGACTGTTTGTGTGTGTATCTCTGTGTGAATGAGAGAGAGAGAGAGAGAGAGAGAGAGAGAAGTGTCTAGTGGTTGACTTGTTGGTCTTACCCGCATAATTTGGCAGCGTTGGGCCTTCTTAATTTCGATGTTGTAAAATGATTTGCACTCCTTTTTCTTTTGTTATTGCTGTGCAACATTGAAAGTGGCATCTCATTAAATCTTTAGAGAAAATTAAGAAAATTAGCTTGAAAAGTTTTACTTTCAAAGTGAAAGTCAGTTTTCTGGGATACTGTGTCTCTGTTTTTGTAAAAACGTGTTACATATAATACAAAAAATCAATGGCTTCTTTTGATGCTAATTTTCTTAAATGTTGTATTTACACAAACATATTAGCTCCAGCCTATCGATGGGGCAATTGAAACATGATGAAAATGATTGTTCTATCCTTTTTAAATGTTGGTTTCTCTCTTCCTTCGGCAGGTGGGGATTGGGAGTATTAATCTACTTCATGTTAAAAGGGGAAATGCCTTTTGGTTCATGGAGACAGAGCGAGCTCGACACATTTGCCAAGATTGCCAAAGGACAACTCACTCTTCCAGAAACTTTCAGTCCGGAAGTCGTGGATCTCATCACGAAGGTGTATATCTCTACCATTGTTTTACTTCATAACTTGGATCTCGGCTTCTGTGTAGTAACATGGTTTTTTCCCAGTTGCTTGAAGTTGATGAAGACAGAAGACTTGGAAGTGAAAGTGCTGACTCTGTTAGAAGTCATCTGTGGTTTAGTGGCGTTGATTGGGATGGTATCAGAGATCAAAGTTGTCCTGCTCCACAGGAGATTATTTCTCGTATAAATCTGTATCTTGAAAGTCATCTTGATGAAAGCTTAGCTCCTTTAGTTTCGCCAGTTCGAGACTTGGAGGAACTCAACACTCCAGAATGGCTAGAAGACTGGTAGAGAAGGATACGCTCGAATTAGTTTTCATACTGTAGTCTTTCCTCCCGGCACAATTAAGTAGTGAGGTGATTAATCTTAGAGACCCGACTCAAATATACAGCAGAGCATAGAGGTTTGGCTTTTCACCTGATTTTCATGACAGCGCACATATATTTTGATTTTCTTTAATGCTTTCCTATTTCTGTATATATCGTATATATGTAAATGAGTGAGATCTTTTATTTCTGGATATTTTTTGCTTTTTCCCTTCATCACTCTGAATTTGATGATCTTCCTTTACAATATAAATGTATAACATGATTCCCAGTTAACCAGTTTTCCCACTAATCAAATGTTCGTTTGTTATTATACTCTTACTCATAAGAAATTCATTGGGACTTTGGAGGAAGAAATTGTTGCTCTATGTAGTAAAAACCATCTGAGTCAAGCTGGCCAAAGTTTGTGGTTGGCGGCTCAAGTGGTTGAAGAAGGCCTCGATTCACTGGTTGAGGCGTTGAGCTACCGAGTCTTAATCAGAATTTCTGGTTAGTGGCTCAACTGGGCGGCAACGTGTTCAGTTGTTGCATCACAGTGCTAGCTCGCAGAGGAGCAAAGCCACCATATTTTAGGTTGAGTGACAGAGCTAGTCTTCATCTTCCTTGTGATATAGACCCAACTTTGTCATTTTGATTCTATTTTCTGATGCATGAACTATAAATTGAAAGATCGGTCAAAAAACACTTTTTAGTCCATTTTTCTCACTAACTTTCAATAGTCACTTTCTATTTTAGTTTGTCCGGTAAAAAGTCTTATTTCCAAATTTAACCTATAAGTTTCCATCGTCTTTCAATCTTTTTTCTTTCTTCACAAAAACATTATCTTCTCTTGCGTAGAAATGTTAATCGGGTTGGCACTAGCGAAGCATGACCATGTGGCTAAACGGGTCATTTTAAACGGGCCTACAATATTGTGAACCTAACCCTTCTTCTACCGGCCCCCTCAAGCTAAATAAGTCGTTATTAGACTACAAAAATAAATAGTTATATATTGAATCAATTGCTGGCTTGTCCACTTTATTGAATTTTCAACCTGTTAAGTACCTCTTTTTTTAACCGTATAAATCAACTTTTGTTTAATTTTTCTTTAAATGCCCCTCCGTACGAATATGCACAAGTAGTCAGTGATGATCTTCTCATGACTCTCGCCCACTCTTCTTCCATAAGTCATCTCTTTTTATGTTTTTAGTTAAGGTTTCATATTAAAAATCCTTGATCTTGAAGACTAGCTCCGTTGAGCAAAGATATTTCGGGCCTTTGAGAAAGGATTTCTCTACTATCTTATTTCAAATCCTCCTCCGTCTTCGTCGTATGCTTCACTTTTGGCATAGGCCTTAAGGGGTACTGTTGTGAAGCCTTGCTGGATGATATTCTTGCATTTCTTGTTTCATTTTACGATATTGTACAAAATTGGTTATGGGTTTTATCTTTGGTGCTTACTTTTTGAGTTTTTTCCTCGATTGGTGCTGGTGGGTCTGGTTCGAATCTCCAAAATTGGTTGACAAACAAGGGTTTAGGGGTTAAATTTGTGATGTTGGTCCTTAATGTTGTTTGATTTCGATCTATAAGTTTCTATGGCCAATTAGTTGTGTAAACTGTTGTATGTCTTCAATTTCATGTTTTAAAGAGATTTCTGTATTTTGTGCTGCTAGTAGAATTAAGTTTATGGTTACTGGAGTAATTATTAAAGGTTTTGGTGAGGGATCGAAGTCATCATGCATCATCATTTCTGAATCGTGGTGCATCAATTTAGATTTGTGAAACATCGAATTAGAATTATGATGCATCACTTTGTTACACAATTTGAAATCATGCATCGTGATGCACATAATTTGCATCAAAATCATACGTCGTAAATTCAAAATCATGCATTACATTTAATTTTGTGTATTACAATGCACGATTTTGTGCATTGCAATGCATAAAAACTAAAGCTCCGAAGCACACATGTTCAGTTAATTAAGGACATACTCGTCATTTTCCTCGAAAAGTGCCATTTACTTGTAAAAAAAACCGGCCCGCCTTTTACCCTTATATACACACAATACAAAAAAAATTCTTCCAACAACATCATCTAAGATTAAATAATTCAAGTATTTTGAATAATTTAATACGTACTCCCTCTATTCCAACCAAAGAGTCAACAATATTATTTTAAAATGTTTCACATAAAAAGTTAACTTAAAAATTATGGTTATAACTTCTACAACCTTTCATATTTTTCCTCCACTTGCATTGTAAACATATTGTAATTATGACCAGCTCCAGTACTATTTATTTATGATTTAATTATTAGTTTTTTCAAACGTTGAACTTTTTGGTGGAACATAAAGAGTAACTATTATCATTTAATAAGTATTTATGTTATATATGAATGATTCATAATACATATATACTAGTATTCTTGCTCGTGCTGATGACACGGCTCTAGTTTAAAAATTTATCAATAAATAAAACAGATATTGTAGAAATGAATTACTAAAAATATTTTTTTTTTACAAAAATTGACTTTCAAATGAGATCTCCTTGCCCAGAATGGAGGGATTAATTAATAATTTGTATACGAAATTGTGGGCCGAATAAAAATTAAATTACTTAAGTTAATTACGATAACAGTTAAAAAAAATTCAAATTACAAAATACATTGATCCGATAACGTCCTTTGACTCAATGGTTCATCAAGAATAGTAGAATGCCTTTTCTGCAATCAAAAAAATAAGATTAAGTAAATAAGTAAAAAATTACTGCAATATGAAGTTGAAGGTTATATATCTCCAAGAGAAGGACGAGCGTATATACTCCCCACCATACCCAAATGATAGGCCATTTTTTAAAATTTGTCGAGTCCTAAAAGCAAGCAATTCCACTTTGGCAATACAATCTCTACAAATAAAAATGTTTTTTCAAGTAAGTATGACCCCTCGCTACGGGATTTGAATCAAGGACTTCAAGGTTTTTTTTCTGAGTGTGTATGCAATTTCTCCCACCGCTTGGGGTGGATCTCTAACAATCAAGGTTCTAAAAATCGTTAGGCGGCTGCTAGGCGGCACACCAGCGCTTAGCACCTAGGGAACTAGTCGGGGTGTAATCAGGACCTAGGCAGAGCCTAAAATTAAGACATAATTATCATTTTTTTTGATAACCTACATTAAGATCAAACACTTTGAATACAAATTTAAAATTTTTTTTTATGTTTGTTATTTTATAAAACACTTGTCTATATTTGTAAAATGACAAAAAATATGCAAACCTACCATTAATCTCAATTCTCAACAACTCCAAAGCAATAAACCAGCCAAGTTTAGAACTAAAAACAAAAAAGATATTATTCAAGTTCGCCCCTCATTACCTCCCTCTCTACCTCACCATTACCACTCCTCATTCCTTCTTCAGTTTGCCCCCCTTTCCTTCTCCGGTCACCGCATGCCACAAAATCAAAGCTACAAAAATAAATTAAGGTCGGCGAGGTTTGACGTAGATGTCGACTTGGTCGATTAGACCAAGAAAGTCATAGAGAGGGCTGGCATGAGCCTAAAGAGAAAGCGAGAGTTTTAGAACACTGCTAACAATAAATATTCTTACGATATACTCCCTCCGTCCCTAAATTATCGTTCTCCTTTCTTTTTTCGTCCGTCCCAAAATAATTATCCAGTTTAAAACTTACCTTTTTAGAACATCACTTTTACTATTTTACCCTTACTTTTTCACTCTATTTTAATTATGAGCTACATACACATGGGCTTTAAAGGAAACTATATATTAAACCAATATAAATAATCAAGTCAATTATTATTTTTTAAATTGTGTAGCGGATCAACCAAGACGATTATTTAGAAAAGGAGGAAATAACATTTGAAATGCCCTCATCCATCAAATCATAAATTTACGAGGGATATAAATGAAATATGTGCCACGCGTAATGTAATGCAACCTATAGTTGGGTTTGGGATCTTGCCCCTTTGTGCACTAGTTTGAGAATGTCTAGCTGTCTATTCCCAAGTTGAAGGAGACCCTACTCTACATGATAGTCCCTCTCTCCCTTAATAATCGTCATTTTTGACATGGTGCATAATTTAAGAAAAAACAATTGATTTGATTATTTATATTGATTTAATGTGTAATTTCCTTTAAAGTTTATATGTATGTGGTCCATAATTAAAGTAGAGTAAAAAAGTAAGGATAAAATGGTAAAAAATATGTTCTAAAAAGATAAGTTTTAAACTGGACAATTATTTTGGAATGAACGAAAAAACAAAGAAGACGATAATTTAAGGACGGAGAGAGAGAATATTCTTTTGTTGTAAAGACTTTGTTTCGTCGGTCAATTCCTTTGTAGACTTTTGGATAGTCTTTGTATAGTCTAGTTTGTTTGTTTTAGTGTATGTGTCACCTATTTTAACGCCTTGTTTATAATACTTTATTTATAAAAAAAAAAAAAAAAAAAACCAACCTAAAGTGACGTATTGTAACTCCTCGAATTAAAACATATTCGCAACTTTAATGTGCCTAAAAGTAATGACATAGTAAGTGGCCTTTATATATATACGAAATTATGGGTCGAAAAAAAATTAAATTAATTAAGTTAATTACGATAATAATTAAAAAGAAAAAAATACAAATATAAATTTTTGCAACCATAAAACTTTAAAATATTAATTGTAAAATCATAATATCTCATTAAAAGAGTAACTAATTTTCGCAAATAACTGTAAAATCGTAAAAATATTAACTGTAAAATATTAAATGTAAAATAATAACTGTAAACCGTCTTGTAAACCGTAATATCTCAATAATTTTCGCAGTAATAAAATAGGGATGGAAAAAACGTGATAAAAACGGTTGAGATTGTGAGACGTAGACATTCTTTATATTTCATATATATCAATATTACATTGAAATGAATGTCTGCACATAATTTTTTGTTTAAAAATTTGACATTCATCAACTTTTTAAAAACTACAATGAAAATTCTTTAAAAAAAATTGAGAGACATTATTTGGAAATTGGTGTTGCAAAATAATTTTTTATTCAATAGCCGTAGAATCTTGGTAAAACAATAAATTGATTAATTTGTATACGAAATTGCAGGTCGGAAAAAACGGACCGGAAAAAAAGATTACGATAACAGTTAAAAAGAAAAAAAAACAAATATTTCAATTAATTTGTATACGAAATTACAGATCGGAAAAAAATTAAATTGATTAAGTTAATTACGATAACATAAAACTGTAAAACTGTAAAACGGTAAAACAGTAAATCATCATTCGCACATGTGAGAGCTGAGGAAAATAAGGGCCGTTGGATCATCGTAAAATAATAAATCCTGACCCATTTTTATCCGAAGTCAATTGTAAACATGTCACACTGATCTCTATTGTATTATATATATATATATTATTAATTATCATGTGACACATCCCTTACGTAAACGGCAAAGTATAAACGTCATTGCCGACAATACACAAAACTATTAAATGGATTAACGAAATATGGATGGGACATGTCACATATTTAATGTCATTGACTCATTGTCACAGTTGAGGCCTTGAGGGTATAATTGGGTTTTTAAATAAACCCTTTAATTTTTAAAAAGTATTCTGTTTGAGTCAAATACCTAACAAAGTGAAAATAATCAAGAGTAAAATAATAAAGATAAATTTTAAATGGATTAAAAAGAAAAATATTTTTTTTTAGAAATGGAACAATTATACTTCCTCCATTCCATTTAAAGAGTTCATATTTAAAAAAGTCTTAGACCTTGTTTGGTGCAATATTTAGAAAACGTAGTTTTTTTCAAAACGTAGTGTTTTCAAAGAGCAACATTTTTAAGTGCTTGTTTGGTGGAGTGTTTTCATCAAAATGTTTGCAAAAAATACAGCGTTTTGTCTTTAAAAGTGTTTCAATGCAGCGTTTTGGAAACACAGCGTTTTAAAAATATGTAGCGTTTTAAAACGCTCCAATTTGGAGCGTTTTAAAAATATGTTGCATTTACAACTACTTTGTTTATGAAAAATAACGTTTTGAAATAGTTTTCCAAATGTGTTTACAAAATTAAAACTGCGTTTTGAAAATACTCCGTTTTAGAAACGCTACGTTTTCAAAAAGCTGCGTTTTCAAAACGCTGCACCAAACGAGCCCTAAAACGCAGTTTTATTTTTGTAAACACGTTTGTAAAACTATTTCAAAACGTTATTTTTCATAAAAAGTGTAGTTGTAAACGTAGCATATTTTTAAAACGCTACAAATTGGAGCGTTTTAAAACGCTCCACGTTTTTAGAACACTGCATTTTAAAACGCTGCATTGAAACACTTTTAAAGAAAAAACGCTGCATTTTTTACCAGCGTTTTGACCAAAACGCTCCACCAAACAAGCAATTAGTGTCATTTAAATTGATCATAATTATAAAACAACTTGAGCGGAATCAATATGTTAACAACACAAGTAGAGGGTAAAAATTAACTGTTATAAAAAAAATTGGATGTATTATTTTTTCAATGTGCTCTTTAAATGAAGAGTAAGTATTCTGTAAGACGGTCTTACAGATCTTAATTCGTAAGACGAAGTTTCACTCTCTCATAACTCAATCCACTAATATACGATGTATCGAATAATGAAGATCGTCTTACAAATAATATCCTTAAAATCATCCTACCTAAATTTTTACCTTAAATGAAATACCCCAAAATAAAATATTTGATGACTCTTCGCCTAGGGAGTAAGAGCATCTACAGTGGTTCCCTTTATTAACACCCTAAAACCCTTTTTAGGGTTTTTTTACCACACTTAAGCCCACAGTGGACACCCTATCAATCACCCTATCCCTAACAAAAGCTAATTCTCCCCCAACTTATTGGGTGAGTTTTAGTCGGTCTCCATTCATCTCTTTCTTCTCTCTCCTCCACATATCTCCTTCTCCATTAGTCTTCTTCCTAGTATTCGTTCCCTTTCAAAAATTTTGTTCCAAAATTTAAAGAAGGCGGCAAAAACTGAATTTTTTTTGGCTTGATCAGAACATCCAGTTTTTGGCTAAAATTTTAATGTATTAGAGTGGAGAGCCTATGAATTAAATAAACAACTCAACTCACATCATCACTTTGATGATGATATACTTTTCCATTTTTTCCATTTTCTTTTTCAATTAATTTAGTGTATTTTTTGCAGTATCATTTCCCTTTTTTATTATTTATAACTTAAAATTATGGGTATATTGATAATATTAAAAAGTGTGACAAAACTTTATTTAAATAAAAATAATTGATATAATCAAAACATATAATATAATTTTCATAAAATATAAAATTTAAATGTATAAATATTTTATTTCAATTGCGGTAAGAAAATAAAAAATAGAAATATATTGGTAGTTAGGTTTGTTAGTTAATATGTCATCAATTCAAAGGGTTATATAGATGATGCTCATTGGAGTTGAAATTTTTTTAAAGGGTCTCTAAAAAGGTTTAGGGGGTTATATAAAAGGTGTTTTAGGGTGCAACCATTGTGGATGCTCTAATAATTAAATAGATAAAACTAATAAGGAAAAACCAATAAATAGAGGGAAATTGGGTAGTTCGTATCTTAAAAGTCAACGGCAGAAATCTAAAGTGTCAAAAATGGTTACCTGAACTAGTTGGGCCTTAGTTTATTTCAATTTGTCAGCATTCTATGGATGCAAAATTGATTTATTCTCAAACAGATTCATACTCCCTGTCCCTAAATTAATGTCCCGTTTTTCTTTTTCGTTCGTCTCAAAATAATTATCTTATTTAAAATTTTCTTTTTTAGAATGACATTTTTATCACTTTACTTTTATTTTTTCATCATATTTTAATTATGTGACACATACACATATATGAACTTTAAAGTAAACTACACATCAAACTAATATTAATAATTCAATCAAATATATTTTCTTAAACCGTGCGTCACATTCACCAAAATGATAATTTAGGAACCGAGAGACTAATAAATGGGGTTTCCAACTATGAAACTTTTTAATACTATTTTGTTTGCTTGATTCATAGAACCCAGTGCACAGAAAGGTTGTCAAGTTGCTCTTTTGTT
Source organism: Codonopsis lanceolata (assembly GCA_013146195.2). Taxonomy (NCBI): domain Eukaryota; kingdom Viridiplantae; phylum Streptophyta; class Magnoliopsida; order Asterales; family Campanulaceae; genus Codonopsis; species Codonopsis lanceolata. The sequence continues at coordinate 14,093,163 of CM028384.1, read as the reverse complement.
CTGTCCAAAGTTCCTTCCTTTAGAATCTAATTAAAAAAATTATCTTAATTATAAGTAAATTTATGCCTATAGTTCTTAAATGTTTGGAACCTTATTGAGAGAAGTGCTCCATGATTAAAGTAAAGGAACGAAAAATAGGGAGCAAAGTTATTTTATGAAAAATTAGGTATATTGTAAAACGGTAAGATGATCTTACAGAAAATATCCGTAAGATGGACCTTTTTAAGTATTTCTCTTTATCAAAAGTGTTTGCCTAACAACAAAAAGATTATGAGAAATTTCAATTCTACCTTCGTCATAAAATAAATGCCGTTTTAATACACATATGAAGAAAGATTAAAAAATGTTATAAACAGGCTGATCTACCTTATTTAAAATAATTTTATTATAATTAAGTTGTATTAGTATTTAATAGCATTTCATTTGGAGTAGGTGTGAGAACCCTATTTCGAAACTCCACCTCGTTAATGAAAAACAGGTAGATTTCAAAACATCTGAGCTCGTGGAATACGCCTGGTCTCGTTGTGGATCCTAAAATATATGTATGTACAAAGTCGCCCAGAGAAAAATAAGTTATTTCAGAAAATATTTAGGTTCGGAGGCTAGGTTACGAGTTGAGAAGGGGTTAGGCACCCAACTCACCATTTCGGTCTCATTTTAGGGTTTAAAATAAGTTAACATGCCTTTAAACTATATAATTTAGAATAAATATTATATATATATATATATATAAATATATATATGCATAATTATATATTTACAACATGCATAATTATTTTATTTACATTCTATTATATTAATGATTATATTAATATTTACAATATTATTATTATTTACATATCATGCATGTATATTATTTATAAATGGATTGACGAAATATGGATGGGACATGTCACATATTTAATGTCATTGTCATAGTTGAGGCCTTGAGGGCATAGTTGGGTTTTTAAATAAACCCTTTAATCTTTCAAAAAGTATTCTGTTTGAGTCAAATACCTAACAAAGTGAAAATAATCAAAAGTAAAATAATAAAGATAATTTTTAAATGGACTGAAAAGAAAAATACTTTTTTTAGGAACGGAGGAATTATACTTCCACCGTTATATTCAAAGAGTTTACGCTAGAAAAAGTCTTAGTGTCATTTAAACTGATCATAATTACAAAACAACTTGAGTGAAATCAATATGTTAACAATACAACTGAAGGGTAAAAATTAATTGTTATGAAAAAAATTGGATGTATAATTTTTTAAATGTGAACTCTTTAAATGAAGAGTAAGTATTCTGTAAGACGGTCTTACGGATTTTAATTCGTAAGACGAAGTTTCACTCTCTTACAACTTAATCCACCAACATACGATATGTCGGATAATGAGAATCGTTTTATAAATAATATCCGTAAAACCGTCCTACTTAAGTTTAAACTTAAATAAAATACCCCAAAATGAAATATTTGATGACTCTTTGGCCTAGGGAGTAATAATTAAATAGATAAAACTAATTAGGAAAAACCAATAAATAGAGGGAAATTGTGAAGTTCATTTCTTAAAAGTCAACGACAGAAATCTGAAGTGTCAAAATGGTTACCTGAACTAGTTGGGCCTTTGTTTATTTCAATTTGTCGGAATTCTATGGATGCAAAATTGATTTATTCTCAAATTATTGTCATTTTTTTCTTTTTTCATCCGTCTCAAAATAATTACATTGTTTAAAATTTTTCTTTTTAAAATAACATTTTTACCATTTTATCCTTACTTTTTATCATACTTTAATTATGAGACACACACAAATAGGTTTTAAAGTAAACTACATATCAAACTGATATTAATAATACAGTAAAATGTGTTTTCTTAAACCGCGTGTCAAATTCACCAAGATGATAATTTAGTAACTGAGGGAATAGTAAATAGGGTTTCCAACTATGAAATCTTTTTAATACTCCCTCCGTCCCTAAATAATCGTCCTGGTTGACCCGGCGCACAGTTTAAGAAAAAGTAATTGACTTGATTATTTATATTGGTTTAATGTGTAGTTTCCTTTAATATCCATATATATGTGGCCCATAATTAAAGTAGCGTGAAAAAGTAAGGGTAAAGTGGTAAAAGTGATGTTCTAAAAAGGTAAGTTTCAAAGTGGACAATTATTTTGGGACGGACGAAAAAAGAAAGGAGGACGATAATTTAGGGACGGAGGGAGTACTATTTTGTTTGCTTGATTCATAGAACCCAATGTACAGAACCAGGTTGTCAAGTTGTTCTTCTGTTCTGTCCTAAGTTCCTTCCCTTAGAATCTAATTTTAAAAAAATTATCTTAATTATAAGTAAATTTATGCCCATAGTTCTTAAATGTTTGGAACCTTATCGAGAGAGGTCATCTCTATCCTAAGGAAAAACCTAACATGGTGTGTTAGGTAAGATGATCCATTTTATAAAAAATACTTGTAAGACGGACTTTTTTAAGTTTTTCTCTTTATCAAAAGTGTTTGCCTAACAACAAAAAGATTATGAGAAATTTCAATACTACATTCGTCACAAAATAAATGTCGTTTTAATACACATATTAAGAAAGATTAAAAAATGTTATAAACAGACTGATCTACCTTATTTAAAATCATTTTATTATAGTTAAGTTGTACTAATATTTTTTTATTTGTTCTCAACAACTCTCTTTAATAGCATTTTATTTGGAGTAGGTGTGAGAACCCCGTTTCGAAACTCCTTCACGTTAATGAAAAACAGATAGGTTTCATAATATCTGACTGCGTGGAATACGCCCGATCTCGTCGTGAACTCTCTAAAATATATGTATGTACAAAGTCGTCACCTTTATTTTAAGGTTAAACAGAGAAAAACAAGTTATTCCAGAAAATATTTAGGTTCGGAGGCTAGGTTACGAGTTGGGAAGGGGTTAGACACTCAACTCGCCTTTTCGGTCTCATTTTAGGGTTTAAAATAAGTTAACATGCTTTTAAACTATATAGTCTAGAAGAAATATTTATTGTGTGTGTATATATATATATATTTACAACATGCATAATTATTTTATTTACATTCTACTATATTAATGATTATATTAATATTTACAATATTGTTATTATTTACATAGCATGCATGTATATTATTTACACTATTGCTATATTATATCGCAGAGGTATGAAATTGGGGTGTCTCTAGAGCCCCTCAACGACGTAGTTTGCAAGTGAACGCGAATTCACATGCAGACGAACGTCATTGACAAGATATATACTCCCGATTTCGGGACATGCATCACAAGAAAGATATGATTTATATATATGATATGAATTTTAGCACATGTGTAAGTCGGGGCGTGGTGAGATTTCTCCTCATTTCCTCATTTTTTTTTTTGTTTTTTTTATTTTTTTTTATGAATTGAAAGACATTATCGATTGAAAAGTAAATATGGAAAATAAAGACATTATCGACAGGAAAGTAAATATGAAAGGAAAGACATTCATGTATATGATGATGCATATATGGCATAACATGTATGAAAAGCATGTATGACCAAGCATATATTAGTATATGGAAATACATGCATATGAAAAGTATGCATGGAAAGACATGTATATGATGATAAGTATGCATGGCAAAACATGTATGAAAGCATGTATGTCCAAGAATTCATGAAAAATCATGTATGTGGATAAATGTATGTGGAGAAACATGTATATACAAGCTTGTATGACAGAACATGCGTGGAGAAGCATATACATAGAAAACATGTAAACATTTTGACTCGATAGCAAGTAGATATATTATGATGCACACAATTGCGCTGTGATGGTCGTGCCTATCGGAATAGGCTGCCTACGTATCCTTATAAAAGGAATCAGACCAAACGTAGCTCGGCTTAAACCGAACAAAGTGAATATGATGATGGAAAAATATCTGATATAAAAATATGTAAACATTTAATATGGGAAACATATAAACATATTGTAATGCGCACAATTGTGCTGTGATGGTCTTACCTACTACAATAGGCTGCTTGTGTATACCTTTCGGGAATCAGACCAAACGTAGTTCAACTGAAATCGAACAATAGTGAAGATGATGATGCATATAAATGTGCTATGATGGTTGTGCCTACTGAAATAGGCTGCCTACGTATCCATATCAGAAATCGGACCAAACGTAGTTCGGCTGAAACCGAACAATAATGAAGATGATGATGCACATAAATGTGCTATGATGATCGAGCCTACCGAAATAGGCTGCCTACGTATCACTATCGGGAATCAAACCAAACGTAGTTCGGTTGAAACCGAACAATAGTGAAGATAATGATGCACATAAATGTGTTATGATGGTCGTGCCTACCGAAATAGGCTGCCTACGTATCCCTATCGGGAATCAGACCAAACGTAGTTTATCTGAAATCGAACAATAGCGAAGATGATGATGCACATAAATGTGCTATGATGGTCGTGCGTAGTTTGGCTGTGATCTATGTTTCTAGGAATTATCCTAGTAAACATGATGATTGAATGTCTATGTTCTTAGGAGTGGACCTAGTAAATACGATGATGAAATGTCCATGTTCCTAGGAGTGGACCTAGTAAACACGTTGTTGGAATGTCTATGTCCCTAGGGGTAGACCTAGTAAACAGGATGAATGAAGTCTATGTTCCTAGGGATTGACCTAGTAAACACGATGATTGATGTCAATGTTCCTAGGGGTTGACCTAGTAAACATGATGATTGAATGTCTATGTTCCTAGGAGTGGACCTAGTAAACACGATGTTGGAATGTCTATGTTCCTAGTGGTGGACCTAGTAAACACGATGATAGAATGTCTATATTCCTAGGAGTAGATCTAGTAAATATGATGATTGAAGTCTATGTTCCTAGGGATTGACCTTGTAAACACGATGATGGAATGTCTATGTTCCTAGGGGTGGACCTAGTAAACCATGATGATGGAAAATCTATGTTCCTAGGGGTGGACCTAGTAAACATAATGTTTCAATGTCCATGTTCGTAGGGGTGGACCTAGTAAAATGATGATGGAAATTCTATGTTCCTAGGGGTGGACCTAGTAAACATGATGTTGCAATGTCCATGTTCCTAGGGGTGGACCTAGTAAACACTATGTTGGACTCTTCTATGATGGTTGGACCTACCTATCGAGGAAGCTCCATCAGATGAAGAGACTCCTGCTCCTTACCAGTTCCCAGAGGGTGTGCGCTCGGTATAGACTATGCCTTTTATCTTGTATATATCTTTATGATTGTTTTGTATTTTATTTGTATTTGAAATGTATTTTGTTTTGCGCAATTCCAGGTGAACGCGCTGTCATATCTTCAGTTGCTGAAGAGTTTCTTTAATGTATCTCGATGGTACCGCAAAGCAAAGGCGACACTTTTGTGTCGGGGTAATGATGTGGTTGGCAACATCTGTCGCAGGGACGACGATGGTCCAATAGGTAATCCGGGCTGGAGAGGCCCTAGAGTTATGGACACTGAGACCAACAATCTTGGTCCATGAGCTGTAGGAGTGTAGAGGAGCGTGTCGGCACACGCACACTAACATTGTTGTGTTTGTAGTTTATGTGTTGTATCAATTATTGTATGTATATGCAATTTCAATGTTTTAGTGATGCACAATTATCTGTGATGTACTATTATTTGAAAGGGCTAAATGTTTTGCGATGCAAAATTAATTCAAAAGAATTTAAACATTAGCGATGCATGACTAATTTAAAAGAATTAACATGTGTGAGTGATGCATGATCAATTCAAAACATCAAGATATTAGCGACACATAACTAATTCAAAAGAATTAAACGTTAGTGATGCGTGATCATGTTAAAAAGAAATAAAGATCAAAGATGCATTTACTTAACATATTTAAATGCTTGCAAGAAATCATGTAATGGTCGGTAAATATCATAAGTGCATATTTTAATTCAAAAGAATCAAATGATGCATATGTATAAATCATGTTATGGGAGATAAATATCAGAGGTGGGCAATTTAACTCAAACGAGTTAATTATTGCAGATGTGTAAATCATGGTAAGAGAACAAAAAGAAACATATGCGATGCATAATCTAAAGGAATTAAATGTTACATAAATTATGTGCAAAGTATTTAAATATCACAGATGCATATCTTAACACAAAGAATTATGCTATGAGAGATGAACATCAGAGATGAGCAATTTAACTCAAACGAAATAAAAGCTATAGATATAAAATCATGTTATGTGAGATAAATATCAGAGATGGACAATTTAACTCAAACGAATTAAATACTTGCAAGAGATCATGTTAAGAGCAAAATAAATATAAAGGATACATAATTTAACTTAAAAGAATTAAATATTTACAAGAAATTAAGCTAAAATAAAATAAAGATGCAATGATTTAACACAAAAGAATTAAATGTTTGCAAGAAATTATGTAAGAAGAGAAAATTAATTATCGGTGGTGTGTAGCTATTTAGGGGAGACACCAAATAATGTATATGTAATAAGTTTGACCTGACATTGTACCAAACAAATTATATACACGTATATGTAAAAGACACAAATTTGTTTTATTTGGAAAAAATTGATTTTTACCATTTATTATGCACACTGTATTTTAGGGAAGACAGAGGCTCGTGGGCGGCTGCTTTCGTTGTTTTAGTGAATGAGAGATGGAAATTATTTGGCCGGTGAGGCACTATTGACTAGTTGAAATAATTGAGCTACGAATGTAGCCTGTGGATAGGTTACATTTTGGTTAAACTGTCGGGCAGAATGGCTAAAATCTAGGCTGGACAAAGAGGTCAAAGGGTGCGGCTCCTTTGGGTTGGGCATTTTTCTCATGAAAATTCTCATGATATCATCTGGGTAATCACTCATTGGCACATCGAGTGATTCCACATGTATACTAGTGTGTATGCGTAAGTCATCTTGGTTGGTCTTTGCAGGACGACTTTCTATTTGTCGTATAGGATTCTATGGTAATTTGGTAGGGGAAAGTTGTACCAAACCGGGATCATCCCCAGATGGCACTGGAATGATGTGAAGGTGATATTCTGTAGTTAACCCGTGATCTTTGGACTCTGGGCGAATCTAGACGTTCCATTTCCTATGTGTTTTCGAAAAACATACTGATGTCCCGTGTCTATCTCAACTGGGCTTTAGTTATGATGGAAGAGCATTCTCGCATAATCAGGCATACTCTTCGAGTCATATTGGAACACAGATTCATAAATGGGTTGGACGCTCGTCTGTTAGAGATTGGTAAAGATTCGAGGAGTTCAGGTCCTCCTTTTCATGTAGTATCACGTCGGTTATCCCGACGTTTCCAGAAAGTGTATGGTGATGCTGGTGCTGATCCTTTTTAGGAATCAGGCCGAGTCGCAGGTTGGCTCTAAGCCGAAACAAGTTGTGATGCGGAAAAATAGTTTGCAATATTCATTGCAACGTAGTGAAAATAACGTGGATCACAGATGCAATATATATTGCATTGTCACGAGATTAACACCAATCCAGATGAAATCTCCATTGCATTACCACAAAATCGGATGTAATATTCATTGCCTATTCACAAAATCAGATACAATATCCATTGCATTACTAACAGAGAAACCTATGCAAAAATCTGATGCAATATCTATTGCATTACCTAAAAACTTGAAACACGACTAGATGCAATATCCATTGCATTAGCACCAAATTAGATGCAATATCCATTTATAAGATGTTATATCCATTGCATTATCACAAAATCAAATGCAATATCTATTGCATTATCACAAAACTTATCGCAAAATTTGATGCAATATCCATCGCATCACCAACAGAGAAACCTATGCAAAAATCTGATGCAATATCCATTGCATCACTACAAGACTAATACAAAATCAAATGTAATATTCATTGCACCATCATAAAACTATCACAAAATTTGATGCAATATCCATTGCATCTCCACAAAACCTAATGTAATGTCTCTTATGTTGCTACAAGATTAACAAAAAATCTGATGCAATATTCATTTCATCTCAACAAAACTTTATGTAATGCGTCTTGCATTGCTACAAGACTAACACAAAATTTGATGCAATATCCATTGCATCTCCACAAAACCTAATGCTATGTCTCTTGCTTTGCTTCAAGATTAACACAAAATCTGGTGCAATATCCATTGCATCACAACAATACTTAATGTAATGCCTCTTGTATTACTACAAGACTAACACAAAATTTGATGCAATATCCATTGCATCAACTCAAAATACGATGCAATGTTAATCGCATTTTCATAAAGCCGGCCAGATGTCATATCTATTATATTAGCACATGATTAAAACAAGATCTGATGCAATATCTATTGCATTACTAACAGAGAAACATATATCTAAATATGATGCGATATCCATTGTATTACTATAAAACCAGATGCAATATCCATTGCATCGCTACAAGATTAATACAAAATCAAATGCAATGTCCATTGCATCACCATAAAGTTATCACAAAATCTAATGCAATATCCATTGGATATCCGCAAAACCTAATGTAATATTCATCGCATAGCCATAAAACTTAACACAAAATCTGATGCAATATTGCATTAACATAAAATTATCACCTAAACTGATGTAACATCCATTAGATCAGTATCAGAGAAACCCAAGCTCTAGTATCCGATGCAATATCCATTGCATCATTAATAGAGAAACCTAAGCAAATATCTGATATAATATCCATTGCATCATTATCAGGCTAACACAAAACCAGATACATTATCTATTACATCACCATGAGACTTAACATAAAGACTAGATGCAATATCTCATGCAACAACAAGAGGAAATGTAGACATAAAGGTCGTGGTACAATATTCATTGTAACACGAAGGGTAAATGTAGGTCTGAATGCAATATCCATTGCAAATAAGGTAATCGTGGGTAAAGGATGTGATGCAATATCCATTGCAACACAAAAGGTAAGCTGGTAGAAAAACGTGATGCAATATTTGTTGCATCATAAAAAGTTGGTACATGTAAGCAATATGATGCAATGTCCATTGCAACATAGGAAGTCGGTGCAGGTAAGGGGGTGATGCGATATTTGTTGCAGCACAGAAAGTCGGTGTAGGTAAGAGGTGCGATGCAAAACATTTGCAATACAGATCGCATTCCTAGGGCATTACCTATCGAAACACGATGATGAAAACTTTTGAACATTTGATATGGGAGAATGCAAACATTTGATATGGAAGGCATGCAAGCACTTTACATAGAGGCATGCATGCATTTTGATATGAAAGTATGTAGACATTTTGACATGGGAATATGCAAGCATTTGATATGGAGTGTGCAAACATTTGATATGGGGGCATGCAAACATATTGATATGGTAGGCATGCAAGCATTTGATATGGAAATATGGAAACATGCAAACATATTGACATGCAATCATTTGTTATGGAAATATGTAAACATTTGATATGAATGCAAACATATTGACACGGAAGGCATGCAAGCATTTGATATGGAAGTATGTAAACATTCTGACATGGGAACATGCAAACATATTGACATGCAATCATTTGTTATGGAAGTATGTAAACATTTTGAAATGGGAATATGTAAACATTTGTTATGAAAACATGTAAACATATTGCAAAGCAAATAATTGCGTTGTGATGGTTGTGCCTACCGTAATAGGCTGCCTACATATCATTTTCAAGAATCAGACCAAACATAGTTTGGATTCAAGTAGCATGTTGTTTTGACCAGAATAGGGAAAGCAGAAGGGAATTTCTAATGTTTTGCCTAGCGTAGGCAAAAAGAGCGGTGCTGAATGTCGAGAAAATTGATAAGGCATAATATAAATAAAGCAATAAAGATGTAATTTGAAACGACATGTGAAGACATAATGAAAACGTAAAGACGGTAAATGCATGGTATAAGAGAGCTATGTGAGATATATGTGCTGACAATTCCCAAATGACAGGTTTATACATTTTGTGGGAATGACTAGAGATATAAAGAAATGTCAAACCCTAAATCAAGGTTATGTGACCAAAGGAAAGGCAAAGATTGAACCCTATTTTAGGGTCGCGGGTCTGGACATCAATAAAAAGGTCTAGCCCCCACATTGGGGCTGCTCGACCAGACAATAAATACCATTGTTCATTTGAGATGACGGTAGGTGAAGTTTTGGGTCACTTTTAGTCAATTGACTGGTGCATCATTCAAAAAAGGAATTCAATCATAAGATCAGTGAATCCTACTAATCGATGCCTCGGGGGACCACTTTTTTTTTTTTTACCGCCTAGGGAGCCTGTATTCCCATGTATTTGAAGATTAGTTACTTGTTATTGTTGAAGAAGGATCACAGCTTCATAGCTCCTTGGTTCCTTAAGGTGAGATGGATAGGACAACTATCTTCAGAGATGATAAGAGACTTTGCATATCAACCGAGTTTGATGAGAGAAGCCCCAGGGTGACTCGATTATTCCAAATTCTGTAAGATTGGATGGGACAGTCCTTGAAGAAATTAATGGGGGACAGCCCCAGAAAGACTCGATTGAAGAGAGTTTTGAGGGAGGATGAAATGAGTATGCTCAAAGAAAAAAATGGGACAACTCTGATGGACAAAAAGAGAGTCGTGATCCAGAGTTCACTTTATCACCGAGTATCACAAAATTGGTAGGTTATGGACCCTACTTAATGTTTATCTTTTGATGATTTTGTATGTTTTATCTAGGAACTTCGCATTTGACTTAAATCATGTTATAACTGATTGAAACAAAGTTTTATGTGGCAACTGGGTTGGGGTGAATTGTTTGGGATGGATTGGTTTTAGGGTGTAGTGTTTGGGATGAGATTGGTTTTAGGGTGTAGTGTTTGGGATGAGATATATTCCAAGGGATGCTTCGATTTAGAGGGACTGTTCCAGATAAGTACCCTTTCCCTCCTTCTTTCCTTTCTTTGGCATATGCTGTTTTTCAACCTTGTTTTTCTTTTCCTTTGGCATAGGTTGTTTTTCACCCTTGCTCTCCTTTTGGTCAAAGGTATAGTCATCTTGGGTTGATATATTTAAAGGTGAAACAGCCTCGATTTTTGGGAAACTGGACTGTGGCGACCCAGACCGGGCCCGAGGGGGGACCGCGGGTCAGACCGCCCAAATAAGGAGGGAAACAAGTAGACAATTAACATGCAAGGACTTAATTTATAAAAACGACGTGACGCAACATTAGAGACGTGAGCACGGCACCAAAAGGCCGGTATTTTTAAAACTTTTCAAACCCGATATAACAGCTTAAACAATTTAAACCAAGTCATCGGCGACACTACATGCCTGAACCCAAGCTAACGCTTCGACAAGAATTAAATAAGAACTAACAACATGCTCGGCCGGAAGACTAATACGTAGTGGGACATTAACAAGGTAACCAATGCTCTGGCTTACACAATGCCAAGACAAAAGGGATTACAAGTACTACAAGTGATATAACTACTAGTAGCTAACAAGAGTCACAAATCAAGATCTACACAAATACCCAAGCATAGTCTAGTTGACTTGCTTAAACCCGTCGTCCTTACAAAATGTAAAACAAGAGGAAGAGGACATCCAAACCACCTCTTCAAATAGCAACGGCGGAACAAAAAGGGGGACAAAGCACGAACACAAGAATCTCAACGAGCGTGACCTCGTTGCTAGGATCTAAAGCAAGAAGGGGAAAGGGTAAGTCATAAAGACTTGTAAGCTATCAATCATGCATGTCATGGCAATATGCAACATACAAGGCAAGATATCGTCACATAAGCATAGAGGTCATATATCCAAGATGCACATTGTTTCACATAAGTGCGCATAATTAAATCACATAGATAAGGATATATGGAGAGCCGGGCCGCCTACGTAGTTCCTCGCATACAAGTTATTCGGAATGCTGGTATCGAATGCGTGTAAGTACATCGATCTTCCGAGGAGATTCGGGATAGTCACCAATGGTGCTCGTATTGATTACAAAGAAGGGAGTTACTTCCCACCTGTACAAGTGGAGGCGTGTGTGAACAAAGACGGGATGCCACTGACTCATGCAATGCCAAGTAATGTTTACTTAACAAAATATCAAGTAGTGAACGAGGTCAACAAGAGCGATCTCGTTCATGACAAGTAAATTATTCTCATCAATAACCAAGTAGGATTGAGTTCGACAAGAGCGAACTCACATGTCAATTAGGCATTCTATAATATGACATTCAAGATCAAGCAAGGTAATCAATCCAAGTTCAAGAGTCTAGAATTATTATTCTTAGGGAAACGTGTTTTGAACGTCGTAGGGATTGATCGGTGAGCCGGTATTGTTCAATAGCTCGCTAAACTTGACTCCGTTGAGTCGTCTCTAACAATTCATCCAATAGAGTTTATATGCTATATGCATCTTAAACCCTTTTCTAAGTTCTCGTATACGGTAGACTAGGTCATTAATCCTCTTAACAACCATAGTCAAGAATTATCAATAATTCAAATTCAAGGGGACCTTAGAATCATTATTTCAAAGGTTATTAAAATGCAATGGTCCAAGAACATTAATTATTCATAGGAGGACATAGAACACAATTCATTCTAAGCATAGGACCCAATTCAATAGGATGAACAATTCATGGCATATGAAACCCTAGAAATCATAGTCTCTAAAAGTTGTCAAAATCTATTAGTCCAAGAACAATAGTTGTTCCTAAGGGAGCATAGAACACATTTAATTCTAGGCATATGACTAAATTAACAAGATGAACATATTATTCAAATTCTCTAAAAGATCAAATCATCCTCAATCATGGCATGGGCATGGTAGGAGCATGGGGATTACAAGAAGAGGGGGACATGGCATTTCTATCATACATCCTAAGGGGAATCAATAGCTTACCTTACACCCAAGAAAAAGATGGAAATGAGCACAAACTATTCGGATGGAAACGTGCTCCTCGACGATAGCTTCACTTCGGTGGTCTCGGCTTGGCAACGGAGGTCGGGAGCTCAATCTATGGAAGCAACACACACTAGTCTCACCTTTTCTCTACACACACAAAGCTTGGCAAGAGAGAAGAAGATGATCTGAATTTTGAAGGTTTAAGTTTGATCAACAAGGAGGAGCTTTTATTACCTTGCATGAAATGGGTGGAAATCCACTTGGCACAAGGAGAGGCTTCCAAATCCACTTGTCAAGTGGAGGTTGATTGAGGTTAGGCTTAATCCCACCTCATTAGTGTCTAATAGGTCAAGGTTTAGGGTCAATTAGGAAGGGGTTTTAAGTGTCAAAAGTCGGGCATAGCGTAACATGGGGAAAAAATTCCCGTAGCAAAATCATGTTGAGGCGGGCGCTCAACCTTGACCATGCGGCCGCCCAACCTCCTGGCCATCTCCAACTTTCAATTGCTCTCAAGACTTGGGCGGGGCGCCTCACTGAGCCATGCGGCCGCTGGGCTTCGGAGCTCCAAAACTTGACTTAAACATGTCCTAAATGGTCCCAAACTTATGGGCAACCATTCTAGGTCTAACACAACTCAAAACAAGTCAGAAACACACCCGAACAACAACCGGAACAAGGTAGGACAAGGCTCGAATCATGCGACGATTGGTTGACGAGTCAAACCCGAATCAAACACCAATAAAACTAAGATAACTTGGGCATGGAAAGGGATTGTTTAAACATGGTTATGACTTGAATACAAGGCCGGGAATTCAATGAACACATCGCACGACGAAATACAAGCAATACGGGAGACGAGGGAAATCGCTAAGGCCAAAACAAAGCAAGAAAGTTTCTAAACTTCCAATCAAGCTTACTATGATCAAGGTGGACGTTCTAGGTCATCTATGAAAGACAGTAGAACTCTAACAAGTCTTGGTTGAGTGCTAAACATGCTAAGGCAAACACTCAAAGCACAACGGCAAGGCAAGCAATGCATAGAAGGTATTCAAGCAACTAGGCACGTAATACTCAAATGTGAGCATGACATGGACAAATAGAAATATCTAACATGTTAAGGCATAATACAAACAAGTTATTAAGGTATAAAACAAGTAATGGGTTTGGGTTCTCACATGGACCATGGGGATGGCTGGAGATATTTAGGCTTTGGACAGGGTTTTGGTGTATGATGGGAACCCCCAGTTTGCTACTAACAGCTTGGCCACAATGGGTCGAATGTGACCTTTCATCAAGACAAATTACTTATTTGAGGAACTTCATGTGTTAAATGGTTTGCGGGTCCATATCTCCTAGGTAATTCATTATCAACTCGTGTAGTTTTATCATGTTTTTACATGAGTCGATTCATTATTCTTGAGAAGATTGAAAAATCCAGGAATATTTGGCGATGAGCGGTGCTCAAAGATCGAAAAAAAGAGAGACTAAACTAGCTAGAAAACAACAATTTACTTGACTTGAATATATATAAGAACCCTCATAATTTGAGGATTTGGTTGGAATTTTGAGAGAGTGGAAACCTAAAGGACAAGCGATCATACTTTATAATGATGAGTTGCAGACACAGAATGGGTAATCATGACAACAACCGAATACCCTTGAAGTTTGAAAGCCCCCAGTCTTGAATTGTTGCTTGCAATCCTAAGGTTCGATTGATCGAAAGCGGTGCAGCCACCAATTTGAAAGGGACAATGAGTAATGTACTATGCCAAGCCAAGCATGCAATGTGTTGTGTTATGCAAAAATGTTAGTGGTAGCAAGCAACACAAAAATTCCAATGTATATGCACAAAAGGGAAATTGAAAAAAATTTAATGAAGCGATGAACATTTCTGATGCAGCAGAAACCCTATATATCAAGGCTGTTGACGTCGTGCATGACTACGAGGGATTATCTTCCAAATCCTGTTGAGGTTCGCAAACCTACCACGATCTAGGCTTCAATTCACGTTGATTCAAGGAATACCGGAATTGAGAAAAATAACTTGTTCGTAAAACGACAAAAATGCCTCTCAAAACAACCCTAAAAGTGTTTAAATGTGTCTAAGGCCCTAAAATCAATAAATGGTTGAAATTACAATCAAAACTAAAAACTGACGAAAACTTCAGTGGCCCATAACTCTGTCTAAAAAATGTTTTTTGGGCATTCGAGAGCTTCGTTTTGATATGTGGCAGGCCACGTATCTCCACCCGAGTCACAAGTTAGGCCCTTTTCCGTGCGCCTGGTCCAAACGGTCGAGAAAATCTAGCGCGAGATTGCTCGCATCAATTTCTAATATATATATATATATATATAATAATAATAATAATAATAATAATAATAATAATAATAATAATAATAATAATAATAATCATCATCATCTAGACTGTGTATAAAAGCATGTAGAATGTATAAACAATTTATCAACTCCCAAAAAAATTGAGTCTAGCCCTCATTTTTTTTAAAAAAAACAATGTCCTCAGCAGAGTCGCCATCAGTAGCCAGAACCAAGTCCGTTTGAAACTCCCCGTTAATGAAAAATGGGTAGGTTTCAAACATCTGAGTGCATGGAATACGTCCGGTCTCGTCGTGGACCCTAAAATATATGTATGTACACCTCTATTTTAATGTTAAATAGAGAAAAACCAGCTATTCTAGAAAATATTTAGGTTCGGAGGCTAGGTTACGAGTTGGGAAGGGGTTAGACACCCAACTCGCCCTTTTGGTCTCATTTTAGGGTTTAAAAGAAGTTAACATGCGTTTAAACTATATAGTCTAGAAGAAATATTATATATATATATATATATATATATATATATATATATATATATATATATATATAATATGCATAATTACTTTATTTACATTCTATTATATTAATGATTATATTAATATTTACAATATTATTACTATTATTTACATAGCATGCATGTATATTATTTACATGACATGTTTGTATAGCTTGAAATAAAGTAGAGCTATACTCTTAGGGAAATAAAGTAAGTACATATGGAATTTGTTATGAGAATTTTTTTTTATCTTAGGAGAGAAGTATGATTGAATGTACCTCCCAATGCAGCTATATCAGAACTACATCCTTTAGTCTTTATCACTTATATGGGATTGCATTATTTCTTTTGCCTAGCCTCTAGTTATCAGGTTTTTAAGCATAAAATTTAGGACATGCATTGTTAGTGATTATATCAGCTTGGTGAAAGTTTGTCCTAAAATGATATGTGCAAATCAATTTCCAAATATCTCTATGTTGAAAAATATTTAGTCGATATCTAATATTTGTGTGAATTTATGAGATTGATTTTGGATATGGGCTGCTTGAAAGGGCAAAATAGGCATGACCTATTTTGGTCTTGTTCTCACCTTTCTTGGTCATTGTGTTTAGGCAAGTTTGGCAATTTTGGAAATAAAATTTTCCTAAAGATTTTTTGGTTTCTTGGTCCTAAATCTTATGAGTTATTTTGGAAACAAAATCTATGTAAAAATCTTTCATAATGCCGTGCCTTTAAGTCCTTGACAATATGGTAAGTGAATCTAGTAGTTAAGGAAGTTGATTTAATTACTAATTCTAATCCTTTTCCAAATTGGAGTTTGTTTCCTTCTTTATGTGTAGGTCTCCATCACATTATAAATAGAGGACATGGGGCAGCGGTTGAACACATGAATATATGCGAGAAAAGAGGCTGAGCGAGAATATTCGGAGGAGTTTCGAAGCGGTTTGAGATTCGAGTTGTGCGAGAATTTGGATGCGGCTTCGAATGTTACAACATTGAACTACGATTGAAGTCTTTGAAGTGTTTTGTCTTCCTAGCTGTTTTTTAAGGAAGCTGTTTGTTTCTTCCCACGTTTTCTATATCTGTTTTTCTGTGGGTTTTTGCTCTCCAAGACTTGTTGTCTTGTGAGAGTATTTTGTTTGGTGATTTCACAAAGTTTTTGTACAACAATTCATATTATTTAGTGAAATCTTTTTGGCCATGAGGCTAGATCTACAAGCATAGGCTTGTAGATTGTTTGGTATTTGTTTGTGCTTGATTTGGGTGTCTGTTGTTAAGTCTTCCGCTGTTTTATCTTTTCTAACCATTGTGACTTCCATTGTAGCTTCATCAGAAGCTACATTGGAAACTGCATTAACAGTTCTTGGAGAATCCTAGCTACTATTGTTCCAACACTGCTAAAGTGTTTCTAGGGTTTGATCAATTTTTAGGTTTCACTTAATTGTGTTTTCTAAAAATCTTAGATTAATTTGAAGAATCCTAAATGTTTATAGAGAATATTTTTGCCCTAAAATGTGCTTGCCATGTGTCAATACTTGATTTTATGCTCACAGTGCACACTTTAAGGACTTGTGGTCGTTTTATCAATAAAACCATCTTTCAAAAATCACATACAATATCTCATCCTTATTTGGTCTCTTGAAATTCCCATTTTCTAACAACTATTTGCAGGCTTGTAACGTGTGTTTGGGTGTTTATTAATAGGGTTGAAGAATTCAAAAGCTTACCTTTCTCTCAAATCTTTCTTCTCGACAATTTTCCCAGAGATGCTACTATTGCTGCCATTAAAGCAACTGAAGAAGAAGTCGATGCTGAAGGTTCTGCTTCTAATAGCATACCTACTGAATATGTAGTTGCTGATGCTACAATTGTTGATGTTGTACCTACTGTAGAGGTACCTGTCGAAATAGTTCTTGCTGAAGGCACATCTGCTGAAGTACGTAGCAACTGCTGCAGAAGAAACGACTGAAGAAGAAGCTACTATTTTTGAATCTGCTGAAGGTTTACCTGGTGAAGAAGCAGCTGCTGAACAAGATGCTGCTAATGAAGAACATTACTCAATTCCTTTTCCCCAGTCTGTATTTGCAAGAGATTCTTCATTTGCTCTTGCTAATCAACCAAAACAAGAATTTTCTGAAGACCAGATGACCTTAGCTGCAATTCTGTCTAAACTCAGCCATGACTCAAGACCAAGTCATGTTCCTACAAGCTCTTCAGAGCTCGATGATAGCTATGATAAGGATTTTGCAGAAAAGGATACTTCTATGGAAAGTAAAAGTGAAGCTCTTCAAGTTCCTACTGCCTCACCAGCTCCTCCTGCCAGATCTTTGAGAAACAGAACAATTTCTCTGTCAAATGCAGCTTCTGGTGCAGCTGCATAAAAAAGATAGAGAAAATCTTTTACAATAGGTACATCTGATTCCTTCTCCTCTTTCTTCATTACTCAAGCTGCTTCTATTAGATATAGTCTGGATAGGAAAGTGATTGATGAGAGAAGAATCCCTCTGGAGGATTTGAAAATTCCGAATTTGGTAGAATTTTTCAAAGATAGAAAACTATTGTCTACCCTCTCCAGTGCTGCCCCTTACATTAAAGAAATGGTAATGGAATTTTATGGAAATCTTGAGAAAAGGATAACTTTGGAACTGCTGATGTTCCCGTGACTGGTTTGTTGGTTGTTTTGGATGTGTGTGTAAAGAACTTAGTGGTGGCCTTATC
Source organism: Codonopsis lanceolata (assembly GCA_013146195.2). Lineage (NCBI taxonomy): Eukaryota > Viridiplantae > Streptophyta > Magnoliopsida > Asterales > Campanulaceae > Codonopsis > Codonopsis lanceolata. The sequence goes on along the minus strand of CM028384.1, from coordinate 14,074,711 downwards.
AGAAATTGGCTTAGAAGGAAAACAAAGGTAAGCACTGCTAAATTGACCCCCCTGTATGTTGTAATGCATAAAATTTGTTGTGCTAATTGGGACCCACCTCCCATGCAAATTCAGTAACTGAAGAACATGCCAGGTTGATGTATCAGATTGGGCTTCGATTATCCTTTAATTTTGGTGATTTGGTGTTCAGAAAGATAATAGCCTTTGTAGAAACTAAGGGAGATAAGAGAGCTCTTCCTTATCCCTCTCTCATCTAAAGAGTGTTGATCTCTCAGGGAGTTACTCATCTTGAAAAAGAAAGATTGACTCATGTGTTGGACCCCCTTCCGATTTCTCCAAAACTTGTGAAGGGTGATAGGGTTAAGCATTTACCCTTTGTATATCCCTTTACTTCCTACACAAAAACAATTCCAGTTCCTTCACTTGCTGTGCTACAAGACCCTCAGACATCTACAGCTGCTGAGACAAATGCTACTGCATCTGCAACTACACCAGTCCCACCAGCCTTGCCGTTTATGTCTATTGGTGAGGGTGTACCTGTTGCACAATCCTTTGTCAGAAACAAGCTTCCACAAATCCAGGCTCAAATTGCCTTTCTCCAGACCTTGGAAGCTCAGTATCTTGCTTGGCTTGCATTCTACACTCCTCCCTCAACATTTGGTAAAATAGGAAGAGAAGAGACAAGTGTTGTTGTTGTTGCTGCTGATGTTGTTGCTGCTGATGGTGAAGATGTTGCATCTTCTTCTTCTGATGATGAATCTGATTCCTTGTAGATTCATCATTGTGCTTGTTTCTCCCATAAACAATGTCATGTTTGTTTTGTATGTTGGATAGTTTAAACTATGGTTGTAGATGGGTTGTTTATTTATGAGTTGTGCTTATTGTTCATTCTGATGTTATATGCTTGCACAAGTTCAGGGGGAGAAAAAAACTAACCAATGCAGGTTAGATGTTTGATTGGTGTTGAAAAACACTTGTCATTTGATTTGACCAGAAATGTTCAACAAATGGGGAGATTGTAAGGGTAAAATAGGGTCGACCTATTTTTCTCTATTAATTGTTGTGCCCTTTCTTGGTTCAAAGGCTATGGTAAGTGTTGGTTTATGCCCTAGAGGCAAATATATTTCTACATGTATCATTATTTATTAGGGCATTTATTTATTATGTATTGTTTGTTTATTCATAGTAATGCATTATAAAGTCCTTAGAATAAATATGTTATTCTTAAATATCCCTGGTCGAGTATTATTATTAATAAGGGAAAATATAATACACAGAGATTAGTATGTGTCTAGACTCATATAATTGATATCAATCTACTCATGGGTGCATGTTAGGTGTAACGACGTACTGGATTGACCCACATGAGAATGCTACGTGGATCGTTACGTGAGTATCATAAGCGATTCTCATAGTGACAAATGTGTTCATTGTCCTTTGACTTGAAGTCGTTATAAACCCTAGATGAGGAGTCGTATATTTTGATATCAATAAACGTCATTCTGTAACAAGGTGATTATAAAGTCGGATATTTGATATGCCACGAATCATGCTGAGGGATATGAATGATGCAGATAGAATTTGTCCCTCCTACATAACGGTAGTATAATATTTGTGGGCCCCTTGATGAGTGAGGCTTAATTAAATGCATGGTCGTGCTCAAATAAATCAATATGAGATATTGAGTTTATTTGTTTATTATATAAGTCTACTCGGATATTAAAAAACCAAGATTAAACTATAACAAGCATGACACGTTCTATGCCTTGTGTTTAATTAAATATTAGAACAAAGAGACAAGAACTATTTTGGTCACAATCATTTATTAGTAATCACTGATAATTCTTATTACTTGGGTGGTAACAATAATGTATTACTAGATGCCGCTCATTATTTATTGGATATAGTAATTAATTATTGTCAATGTAATTTAGGAACCTATTGGGTCACACACTTAGAATGAGTTGGATTGGAATTTATTTGAGTCATTAATTGAATTAATGGGCTCAAGGTAAATAATTTAAAGACACTAAAACATATCCTAGTTCAACTAGGATAAGTTGGTTGCCCCTCTCTACCCCTCCTCTATATATAGGATACTTTTGATGGTCAAAAGGTTTTTTTGAACACAAAAGGAATTTAGGGTTTGGTGAAACACTAAATTCGTAGGGAGAATAATTAGGGATTAGTTCTTCGTTAGAAAAAATGTTTCCTACTTTGATTCAACAATTTTCTAGCACAGAATTGTTGGATTAATCCTGTCCAATCCATTCGTGTTGATACAATAGAGAAGCCGTGCAAATCGTTTGTTGCGTTGATCGTGATTCAAACATGATTCTAAAAAAGATTGTTTATTCCAATATTCGGGTAAGTGTTCTAAATCTAATTTATATGATTCGCATGGATCGTGGGATGGTTTTGAAATTAAAGTTTTGTTTTTCCGCCTTGTTAATTTCGATTAAATTACAACACTTGTCATTTGATGTTTGATTGGTGTTGAAAAACACTTGTCATTTGATTTGACCAAAAAGGTTCAATAAAGGGGGAGATTGTAAGAGTAAAATAAGGTCGACCTATTTTTCTTTTTTTAAATAAGGAAACTAATTTTTGAAACTAAATCTCTTATTTCCTAATCTTGTGTTTCCTTGGAGAATTTGGTTTCTTTATTATTTCAGGACTCCGAGCTTGAGTATATATACAAGTGCAGATTGTGTAGAAAAAAGACACCTCGAGAGACTTAGAGAGATATTCTGCAAAGAGAGAGAAAGATGAGAACTTATTTGGAGTATTCAATGTAGTTGAATTAGAAGTTGCATCAGCTGTTTGGTTGTTTGTTTTCTTAATAGATAGGAAACTTAATTTTTAATCCTACGTTTACTTTACTGTGTTTTTGTGGGTTTCCTCTACAGACTTCATAGTCTTATGAGAGGTTTTGGTTTTTAGTAGTTTTCACTTGTTATTTGGTTGTAAGACTTATAATAATATTTTTAGTGAAAACCTTTTTGGCCATAAGGCTAGATCTGCAAGCATTGCTTGTAGATTGATTGGTATATTTTTGTATTTTATTACTGCTTTATTAGAATAAAGGCTTCCGTCGTTTATTTGATAGTTTATTTTTTGGAATCCTAGCTCCTATTGCACTTTCAATTGGTATCAGAGCCTCCTCTTGATGTTACTAAGAGAAGATTATGATTGTAGCCATGATGAGTTCCCAATATGAGAATGTTGTTCATCCTTCTACCTTGACGAATACGAATTACTCTATTTGGAAAGTTAAGATACATATCTTTATCAAATCAATTGAAGAAAGAGTGTGGCTTGCTGTGTTGAATGGGTGGACTCCACCTATAACAATTGATGATGATGGTGATACTAAAATCAAAAGTGAGGCTAATTGGACAAGCGAAGAAAGAAACCACGACTTCTTTCAATTCCAAGGCTCTTTCGACCATATCTGAAGCTTGTGGATGCCAACACCTTGAGGATTGTTGCAAACATATTTGCTAAGGATGTTTGGGAGGCCTTTCAAACTTTATGTGAAGGTCCTGCTAGTGTTCGTGCTTCAAAACTTAAAATGTTTACTGCTCAATTTGAGAACATTAGATTGAATGAAAATGAAGATATTAAGTCTTACTATGGTAGATTACTTGACGATCCTCTTCCATGAGAAGGGAACTCCAACTGAGCATGAACATTCTGCTTGGAACCATTTGAAACACTCTTCTCCTGAGCCTAGCCATAACATTTGTTGTTGAGCCACAGTCCCGGCCTTGCTGGGCACTCACAGTTGCTGGCTGATCGGGCCAGAGTGACCTGAATGCGAGCTTTGATATGAATTATTGGTGTCGGCTAGTGCTTCCCTTTCCCAGCTCGTGCGTCCTTGTTTTACGCCTCTTGTATCTTAAAGAAGAGCTTGGTACCCAATAATATGTGTATTCCTTATCTACATGTTCCTTAGTTATGGGAACTCTAGACCTCTTCGGTGGGGGATGTACCTCTTTGAATCTTTGTTCTCCGTCCTCCCTGTCGGGATCTGAAGAGTCAAGATCTGTGAAGTGACCATCAATATTAAGGCCCTCTTCCTTGAGCACCCCCTTTATACTATCTTTTGACTAGTGCGGTCTCCTCAGGCAGTAGGTAGAAACCCGAGTAATGGGGTGATATTAGAGTTTTGTCTCGGTGGGGGACCGAGAGCCACCCTACCTCACCCTGGCATGTCCACTTGAACTGTTTTTTTAGAAAGAGCCGATGCGGCCGTGTATGTTTTTAAAAATTTGGTGCTTTTCAATCTCACCATGTTTTCTTCTTGACTAGGAGGTGAGTAATGAGAAGCTAGGCGTTTCGACTTAATGGAACCAAACCGATCATGCTATCAAAAAAATATGTGATCTTGTCTTCTTGTCCACATGCCGATTGTGTTGTTGAGATGGGTATTTGATGGTAGCTTTGAAGACTTTGACACAAAAATAAGCAACATCGTTAAGAAGTCGGGTGTTTCCTGACTCAAACCCTCCGGCATGATAGTAAGCACTTCGGTCGCAATAAAGGTTAAGGATAGTGGTAGTTACTGCTACAATAAGAGTTTTGAACATAGCCCCTAAATGAAGGGGAGTGTCCTTATTTAGACCGAGAATATAGATGGCATGGCGACATACGATTGGTTCTTCGAATAAGCCAAAAGTCTTTTCGACAACTGGCGGTTGGTAGAATCATCATGTCGTTATTGAAAGCCAGGTGATT